>OX453310.1:14220896-14820896 GCA_949710035.1 Crambus lathoniellus
AGTCCAAGCGAGCAAAGCCAAGAGCGGAAGGCTAGTTTATCATCACAATTGACTAGGTGTAACTTTATAATATTTTTTTTAAACTTCTAAACATTTTTGATATTAATGTTGGTTAGTGTTATTTACATTACAATCATAATACTTTTGTTTGTAGTAATTCATAAATACAACTTGTCTGATATTTTATATATATTTTGACATAAAATATAATTATGACAAAACCTTTAAAAATATGTTAGTATTAAAAAAAATACCTACTGTCAATGCTCTATCAATATCGAACGTTTCAAACTTCGGTTGAAATTCCTAGTGTAAAGCAAACAGCAATAATATTATAGCCACGATGAGATTCAGCAATCACCCTTCAAAATGTGATATTGGAGTGTTTAAAAGTTATTGAATGCTGCCATCACTGAAAATGTAATGGCAACCATTATGATACGGCCATTTAAACTTAATTCATGAGCTGCAATCGAAAGCAATTTGAAGTCGACTTTTGATTACTGTGAGAGTTCTCTACTTTTAGTTAAGAACATTTGTTTTAGAGTTCTGAAAAAATATTTTCCAATCTTCTGACTTTTGCAACATTTTTCATGAATGCTCCGCGCGCGTACAAACAAACAAACAAACTCTTCAGCTTTATATTATTAGTATTCATAGATGAATATGAGTGTTTTCAATTTAGCATGATGTGTGTTGCAGACCAAGAGCTAAGGTAAGGTAGTTCAGCTTAAATGAAATATTGAAGGTATTTCATTCGAGTGTTGAAGGTTCTTTCAAGGTAGTAATATCTTAATATTGATGAAATAAAGCGCTGGCTCACAGCGCGTAAGAAGTATTGGAAAGATTCGACGCTTCCTCTAACGACTCCGTAGCTCAGCGTTCAGAGCAGTCGCCCGGACAGTGAAAGGTCCCGGGTTCGATTCCCGGCGGAGCTACTTGGGAGGAGGATGGGTCGTTTTTTTCTAATATTTCATTTTCAATATGGAAAACTACGTTAGCTAAGTATATGAGCTAAGCTAAAATTACCTACTTAAATTAGCTCTTGGTAACTCTAAATGAGTATTATTTCAAGCAAATATCATAGGTATAAGCAATACCGCTGTAATGAACTAACAGTGTTGGATTGATAGCCGTAATGCTACGAACACAATAACTTAACAGGAGTAAAGTCGCGGGGCCTTGGTTGTCCGGATACATATTCGCAATTTTACAAATAAATAAGTAAATAAATAAATATTTTCATACAATCACACCAATTATCTAAGCCCGTAGTTAATTTGTTAACCCTTGAAGCCCTTGCACAAACAAACCGAGCACACCCCACGCTGCTATGTAACACACACGGAGAACACACATTATATTATAGTAACGTGCCGTCTTTCACGAAAAACCCGATAATTTCGGAATTAGGCTATATTTTTTCATTATGTAAAGTGTGTTTGCCTTATGAATGTTTTATCTATTTTCAGGTACTAAATTATACTATATTACTATAGTAATATATTAGTTCTACATGGTCAAAGTGCAGCAATAAGCTATTTGACTGAATTCTTTGAAGAATTTTTTTGAAATTTTTTGATTTTTTTTTAGATTTATTATTAGATTTGATCCCTATAACTTCCTCTGTAAAACACTAAAATAACACTTTTTATAACAGTAAAACACAATTTACCTTGCTTTTTGCTTCGAAATAATAAGATTACAAATATTATAAAATATTATAAATATTTGCAGAGGCAGTGCGAAAAAAATGAGAATACTTTTTGTTTGTAAATACATACTTAATATACATAGAAAACACCCAGACCAAGACAAATAGACGTGTTCATGCACACAAATATTTGTCTTGTTCGGGAATCGAACCCGAGACCTCTGGCGCAGAAGGCAAGTAGTTTACCCCTGCGCCAAATCGGTCGTCAAAATCAAAGAACATTCATGATCACCGTCAAAACAAATCTTTGCGTCATCGCGATAATAATATGTCCCCAGAAAAATACAAAATCCCATTCGCAACAGAATAATTGCTGTTCCTTCCCCGGAATTTATTTACATCCTCGCAAGTGACTATTCCAGTGCTCCAGTGCTGTTTCTAAGGGACCCATTCCGTCAGCTAAGCACTCAAATTAAATAGAGATCTGGCATTACAAAGAGAAACGACGTCCAATTTTCGTAACCGCGCATTTCTTTGCTAATGAAACTGGTGTAATTTGTCTCAACCAAGACTTTGTCTCTTGCAAGCCAATTTACTGTCTCGCTCTTAGACAATCTTTTCTGATCAAAACGTGTCTGACATATATTAAAATATCAATGTAGCTTTCAAGACGGTTAATTGTATTGGGATCGTGGAGAACAAATTATTCATTATAGTTACTTACTTATTAAATATTTAGGTAATTGTAGATCATTTGAAAAAAATATTGCTTTTTTCTAATTCAAGGCACTGAAATTGAACTGGATTTTTGTTGCATTCTATATGATGCAAGTGCTTACTTATAATATTTATGGTATTGGTGGTGGATTAATAATACATAATTCGTACCTACCTGACTTTTCAAAAGATTAATACGCGTAAAGTCTTGTTTTGGAACAAAAGTTATAAAGGTTGGTTTCAGTAAAACGAATTTAACATTAGGTACATTTTAAATGTTTAATATTTCAGTCACGTTTTTTCATTTACCAATCACTTACATGACAGTAGGTACAACAATATTTTTTGGATGACGATGTTTGAGTACCTAATAACAACACAAGCTTGGAAACCCGAAACTTTCGTCAATTATTTGTTCACAACTTGTTCGCGGCACAGGTGCACAAGACAAGACGTAAAACGTAGGACTTAATGAACCGTAGAACCACGTAGAACATAGGACACAATGCACTGCACACTGCACGTTAGTTCACTGAAATGTCGGAACAATATTTTACACAAATAACTGAATTCAAGAGCTTTTACGGCATAGCGGCAGGCACCTATGCTTTTAGAAACAAACTTTAGATAGACCAACTACACTTGCTTAGGATTTAGCAGATGCATGATGTTATTGGAAATACAAAATTAACTAGCCTAATACCTAGGAGGCATCCGATGGACATTAAAAAAAATTTTTTTTTGCTCAAAAAAATTGTTGTTATTTCAAGTATTTTATATATTTTGGGAAAAACAGAAGAAGAGAAATAGAATTTTATGACATGTAGTTACCTACCTAACTACTTTTTCTTTTATTGCGAACAGAAAAATATGAGTAGGTAAAAAACTTTATACTTAAGTCTAACTAAATAAATTGTGGCGTGTTGTTAGGTTTTAATAAACAAATAAATCGGTATTCATATCTTTGCCTGAACTTAGCAATCTCTTTAACAATATTTTAACATACAGCAATAACATTATAATGACAATGAGGAAAACAAAATAATCGAAGTTAAAACATTACACAATCATTTGTCTTGCATGGCATAAAACAAATAGAAGTCACGGATTCAAATATGTCTACCAGTGCCAAGTGCTAGATTCTGACCTGTGTTTCTCAATAGAATGCAGATGCAAGCTGTTCTAACGCATATTGAAAAGGTTCACACTAAATATATCTAGACAACAAGATTCAATTAAATTGATTCCATATGTTGGTAATCTGCAAAGTATTCCAGTTTTCTGCAATACGTGTAAGACATTACGTAAATAGTTTGGAATTTTAGTATAAAGTTGAGGTTAACTTTTCTCATGTTATCGAATGTATAGTAGAACACATATTATGTATACGGTACATAAAGCTTTTTTAAATCTTTTGAGTGCATCCTCATAATAGTCTAAGATACGACAAGGAATTTCCCTCCCTCATCTGTTATTTAACTCTAATGAAGTATAGATGCTAGATAATGTCTTAATTGATTACAGCTCACATGGTTTTCCTGGCTAAATCCTGTGCTAATGATATTAAATTACAAAATGTAGAATCAAAGGAGAATGTTCAATAAGATACCTAGGGCTCACCCAAACTAAATGTTAAACACTGCATACGGGTAATCTTTAAAATCGATGGCTAAGTAATTGTGAATTTTCAATTAGTAACTAAGCGTAAGTTAGTGTGTACCTATATGTTATTAAATTGAGTTACATATCAAATGAAAGCTTATTTTACTCCCAACCTAACCGGATTAGTTTGTTCCAAAAAAGACAAAAATACAAAAAATAAAATCTAGCCTACCATAGATTAAAAACACTCTTTGATAAGGCAACTTATTATGGTTGGATTATGAATAAATTAAGCTTTCGTTTTGGTATGTACGATTAAATAACTTATGAAAAATATTAACAACGCCTAAGTACTGTTTATTTCATAAGGCTCAAGTTAACTCCAAACTTAGCCATTGATTTCGATGATATCTTCTACGCAGTGTTTAATCAAGTTCATGTTTACCTATAAATAAATGATCATTTCGTTTGCGCCGGGTGTTTTGAGCATTCTCTTTTGATAAAACATTTTATTTCTTAACATCACAGGCACAGGAATTAATTATACAACCCATGTGTGATGTATAAATCTAGGCAGTATCTAGCAATTGTTTTTTAATTTAGGTAATTAAGGCGCCGATTCCCCAAAATAGGGTATTTTAAATTATGGATTACTCGCAAATCACAAGTTCTTAAAATTTGGAAAAAATATATGTTATTATACAGTAATTGATCTAGTGCTTCCGGCCATTTTATTTCGATTGGTGATATTTTTCTGTGTCATATAAAATCCCAAACATCCGTCTAATAATAATTCAAATATCATATTATTTGCAGTATACTTGGTTTTAGTTAATGAAAAACATATGAAAGTAATTGTCTTTGAATAGACGAGGGATTCCGGCCGTCATACTTTTTTTTTACTATTTCATTTTGAATTGAATTTTAAGTGATTTTCGATTCGCGGGGCGCTCGCGAGTTCACAGTTCACTGCCGGCTGCCGCTTGGTCCAAGTGTATCGAGCGCGGCTGGCGTGCCTATAACAGATGAGGGTAGATATTTACCTATACCGGATCTCGTACTAAGTATATCGGGTACGTAATAAGTGCCATATTCGAAGTGTAACTGTAATATTTAATGTGTTGCCAAATGTACTTCCGAACTCATGCATTCGTATTCCAATTTCCAACTCGTATTGCAAGTTTGATGTAATTTGGCACCAACTGTGCGGATGTTGTGCCGCTACCCGCTATATTGAATTCCTTGCTTTGAAATAAAAAAACATGTCATTCAAAATGTTATTCCGGGACTGCTAATGAGTTTTATTTTTATCGTTTATGAACGACGGTAATATAAATATTTGCTCGCAAAACGAATAAAGTTTATTCGATTCGATGGTACACAAATCATTTGAAAATTTTTCTCATTCGTATTGTAAATTATAATAATTAGAAGCTTTGCTTCTAAAGCCCGACGTCCACCTAGACGCACCGAGCAGAGTCGAATTGAATTGCAGGAAGTCGAAAGACGAACAAATTCGGCGCGCCGCTTTTCGTCTCTAATGGACGCAGCTTCATAGAAATTATATAGGCGACTTTCTGCGATTCGATTCGACTCTGCTCGGCGCGCCTAGTGGACGCAATCCTTTACCATAATTAGAGATTAATCGAACTTACCTGAAGTGAAGTTCTATCTTAATTATACGAAGGCTTCGTCCGAAGAGATTAGCTTGATTTACACTTGTAGTACGCCCTAGTAATCGCCAATTTCACACTATATTGAGAATATACCTACTTATAAATTAAAAAAGTAATAAAAGACAATTATTATTTTTTAAATTTCAAATGCGGGTAGTCAAGAGCGACCTGGCTCAAGCACCCGTCATAGCTGTCATTTAGTTTAGAGTATTATATTTTTCGAATAATATAGGGGAGTAGGTAATAACTTTTGGGAGGGAGGGATGCTAATCTCTTCGGACGAAGCCTTCGTATAAGATTGTGAAACCGTTCACCAACAAATTATTGATCCATGAACTGTCCACCAATAGAATCTTTAACCCATCAACTATTTGCCCAAAGAACACTTTACCCATGAAGCGTTCGTCAACAGAACGTCACACCAACGAACGTTTGACCAACAGAATCTTTGAACCATTAACTTTTCGCCCAAATGACACGTGACCCATGAAATGTTCGTCAGTAAAACGTTTCGCCAATGAAAATTTGACTCGCAGAATCGTTGCTAAATTAGAAGAAAAATTGAATGGCTGTACGTACAAGTGAATAACTTAATAACTCCCTCAGATTTTGAATGTTCTTGAGAAAATTTAGGACGCATATAATTTTATTAATTAAATATATTAGCACCGTCATACTATTATATTATATTCTGTGGCACCGTGGCATTTTGCCCGTTTATATATTTATACATTTAAGTCGCATTAGAGAAAAATAAATTCACTTTAGAGAAAAATAAAAGTAGCATTATACAAAATGATATTTAATAAAAAAATAAATAAAAAAAGGCTTTATTTACCATGCTAACATTTCAACTTAAAACCTAATAAATGTCACCTTACTATTTTTTTTAAATATCTTTAACATACTCAATGCTTTTTATAACAATCTTCATCATCATCATGTCAGCCGAACGACGCCCACTGCTGGGCATAGGCCTTTATTATTAACAATCTTAATAATAAAAAAATAAGAAAAACTTAATTAGCGTAGTCCCCAGCTTGGGTAAAGGCCTCCTCCAAGGATGTCCACTTCTCTCTATCCTGTGCTATTTGTTACCATTAATAAACGCTTACAAAAAAAATGAATTCTTAAGAAAAACATTGATTTGTGTAACTCGGTAGGTGTTATTTGTGCAATGCCACGGCGCTAATAAAATCTTTTCACTTTTCATGCTCTAAAAGTACGCCAATTATTCTGTGATAGCCCTACGAAGTAGGACTAAAGTGACCATTTTAGTCCCTAGGGAGTGAAAAGTAATTAGTTTTTTAATTGTCTTCATGTGACAAAGACAAAACTCAAACAGCCAGTATATTATTTGTCAAGTGTGGGTGGACCATCATCTTTGCGAAAATTTTAAAGATTTTTTTTGTTCCATAGTTTTTCCGCAAGGTGGCGCCATGTGTTTTAAATTGTTAATCTGTGATTGGTTTAGAAGAAAAAACTGACCGTGAAAAGGAGTTTTTGGAGTTACAAAGACAAAACTTAAACAGCCAGTATATTATTTTGTCAAGTGTGGGTGGACCATCTTCTTTGCGAAAATTTTAAGAGTTTACACATACACATAGGGAAGTACCCTATGTGTTATTCCAGCCTATATTCCCACGGGAACGGGAACCACACGGGTGAAACCGCGGGCGGCCGCTAGTTAATCAATAAAATTATATGCGTCCTAAATTTTCTCAAGAACATTCAAAATTTGAGGGAATTATTAAGTTATTCACTTGTACAGCCATTCAATATTTCTTCTAATTTAGCAACGATTCTGCTAGTCAAATTTTCATTGGCGAACCGTTTTACTGGCGAACATTTCATGGATCACATGTCATTTGGGCGAAAAGTTAATGGTTCAAAGATTCTATTGGTCAAATGTTCGTTGGTGTGACGTTCTGTTGACGAACGCTTCATGGGTAAAGTGTTCTTTGGGCAAATAGTTGATGGGTTAAAGATTCTATTGGTGGACAGTTCATGGATCAATAATTTGTTGGTGAACGGTTTCACAATCTTCGTATAATTAAGATAGAACTTCACTTCAGGTAAGTTCGCTTAATCTCTAATTATACTTCATGCTTCGTCCTCAAGATTAGCTTGATTTACACTTGTAGACATTTAGAGACTAAGTGTTCGAAAAATATGCAAAAATTTGTTACTGATTAATATAGATTGAAATTATAACATAGCTTGCTTCTTTATTTTCTCAACATAGAAACAAAAAGCAATAAAAAAGTATTATTTGTTACATAAAAAATTAACATCGCTTATGAAATAAACGAAAAATATTTTGATTAAGCACTCAAAACAGTGGTGCTAAATTTTCTGTAATAAAATTTGACAAACGTATGTAATTCTGAAAACCAACCTGCAGTTTTATTATCTGGTCTATGCTAAAACCTAAATTTTGCGCAGCTGACGTAGCAGCATACCGGGTATTATGCGCACTGAACGTAGAAATATCAATTCCATTTAAATGTAACGTATTTTTTATCCATTTGAATAAGGTTTGTCATGTAACAGGCTTATATGGCTTTCGGTAACTAATAAATAAATTGTTGGAATCAGGACAGAGAGACATTGTCATTTCAAGGTAAGTAATCAAAACTCTTGCAGGACAAATACTTGGCTTTTCGTTATAGAATGGTATAACGAGCAATGGTTGAGCTGCACTACCACTAGATGTCTTTATGAGAATGGGAAATTTTGATTTTAATTGCTAAAGAAGACTTTTTAATATTACAAATATTATTTTTTGAAAGGGTTCGTCATACCCTATGGGCTGTGACAATGGCTAATAAAGTTTTTTTTTTTTTTTTATACATTTTTTTTCCAGATTCACCACTTTTCAAGCCAATTTAAAGCCTGTGCTATATTCCAGACTTCATTAAATTTAGGGGGTGGAGGTCTGGTACGAAAACTCCTTTAATAAATCTTTTTTTTTTTTTGTGAGATATTATATTTAGTTATTAAGGCCAAAGCAGAATGATAACAGTTAATTGTGCCATACTGAGCGCCATTGTTAAAATCAGATGCAAAAAAATGTTGTTTATCGGGAATTGATACTTTCGTATAAGTTTAGTTTATTTAGTTGACAATAAATAGACCACTTTTAATAGCAAACTTCGTATTGTTTATACGAGTTATCTAAAAGGGAGTTAAGCATGATGCCCAGAGAAAATCGTTTGACGCCTCTTCGTATCATCACCATCACCAGGGTAATGGAGTTGCGCATTTGTTTGCAGCTGGAATTTGTAGATAAAATTAGGTTTGAATCTGCTTTGAAAACGAATTGTTTAATTATTAAAAGACTCTTAAATAGTGGATACCACTGTTATGTGAACCAAAATGCAACAACTATTAAGTATATCTGTGGCATTGTCAGAGATAATCTTTCTTAAACATTTAATAATCATTGTGAAAGGAGCAAAAACATAAAAATTGAATTTCGACCACGACACTGAAAAAACATTTACGGCGTATGCATCCGGATCCTTATGCCATGATATAATATATCTTGGACATTTATTATTTTAACGACTAGCGTATCAATGTCAGGCCTATGAAAGTTTTCAACAATTTGTTGAAAGGCATAATCAGCTAGCTGCCATTCTCGGTCTGCCTGCATAGTATTATCTGAAGATCGAATATGAGATGCAAAAACGTAAAGATTTTTACGTTTACGCCATTGCCAGAGGTCTTTTGCGATCTTTGTCAGGTGTGGGGAGTGTATAACACCCATACGGTTTACGTAGGAAATTACCGTGGTATTGTCAGTTCGTAGAAGTACTTGACAGTTAATATCTTAAACCAATAAACGCAGCAAGAATTCCTAAATAATTTATTGTCTGCTACTTTCTTTTACACTCCATAAACCACTAGCTCTGTCGTCTCCACATGCAATTCCCCACCCCGTAGTTGAGGCACCTGAAAAAACTCCAGGTCATACTTGTCTATTTTTATTTTGGTGCGGCTCCACCAATAGAAATCCTGTTCCAAATAACAAGGTATATCCATGTACTTATTATACATATTTCAAATAATTTAGTATACAACCAGCTGCATTTCACGGCGGGACAGGCGGATATTAACAGTACACCTTTTTAAGTTAGAAAACTTTTGTATTGTTTGCAAATTCAATTTTGGCAAAGTGACCTAGGATTTCTTTTAGTCTAAACTACATTCTAAGAACTTACAAGACTGAGAAGGTATAAAATTACTTTTATGGGTATTTATAATGAAACCTAAGCTTGTAAGCATTTTTACGGTATCTTGTAAGTTTTAAGACCTTTATATTAGACAGAGGTGATCCAAATATATTGTTAACAGGTAACCACATAATCTTAATTAATTTCATGACCGGTTTCATGATGACTTTAGTGAATACCAAAGGAGCTGTGTTTAAGCCAAATAATAAGACATTAAATTCATATGTTTTTTGATCAAATTGGTATCTTAGAAATTTTCGGTCTCCCTTGTGAATTTTTAACAAAAAGTATGCGTCTTTCAGGTCTACTGTGCACGGTTACAATCTCTCGATATCAATTTTATAACTGTTCTTAAATCCTCCAGTTTAAAATGACTTGTGTCAAAAAAATTATTTAGTGATAAGTTTAAGATGAAGCGCATCTTCCCATTTGGCTTGGGTACTAAAAAATATTTGATAGATTGATCAGATCTGTTATCTCTGAAATTGCAGAGACAGCAAATTTTTAATTTCGTGTATGAAAAGAGCCTTTTCCTTTTCACTACATTTTCGGGTTGACGGTGATACAGGTTGCATCGGTTTTCGATTGAAGGGAATCTTGTATCTTTTTATATGAAAAAAGAACCAGTGGGTCCTTGGTAATCATTAAAAATTCTTTATAGAATAATGATAAACGACCTGCATGCGTTAACGTATTTAACGACGGCTGTTGTTCTGTCTCTGCCACGGATACTGCGACTGCTTCGATAAGTTGATGAGCCGTCTACGCGTCGAAGTCGTTGCAGGCTCCTTCGTCCTGGGAGGGCCCGTCGGCCTGCGACTAGGACCCGGACCCTTCCAGTTTAAATTTCGCGAAGAACTGTATGGATTAGAGCTTGGCTTCTTATTAGGAAACTTTTGTGTCGTTGATTGCTTTGGGTCTGTGCCAGACTTGTTAATCTGATTTTATGGTTTCCCTTAAGTTTTCGCCGAATAATTGTTTATCAATTTTAATATTATGAAGAGAATCCCTTAGATCTATCTTCACGGCATTCAGAAAAAAAATTGTAAATTGAATTAGAATGTTGACAATCACACATGTTTTTTGCCAAATCCATAAGTGTTTTTAGCAAGGCTGTATTTTTCTCATTTGCAGACAATATAATAGTATATATTTTACCAGACAAGTGTTTCCAGCAGTCGATTCCTTCTGTTTCAGTTGAATGGCCTTATTGCGTTTAGCAATAATATCTGAAACAGCTGCCTTAATCTTAGGATCAAGCTCAGGTGGGTCAATCAATTTGCAATTTTCTGGGATACATGATCGTTATGAGTTCTTTACGCAAGTACCTAATATTTCTAATACTTCAAAATCTAACTGTATGTTTTCTATTTCAAGAGCAGACGTTTGATCTGAAGGTAGATCACGCTTCGGAGCCTCAGTCGACGAATGACCATCCTGTATATTTGTAATGTTTTCAGACTGGGATGTACTGGGTTGGTTCCAAAAGTGGCTCCAGCACTTGTTCTAATTGTCCTTCAGGTTAACCCTTAGAACATGGTCAACTATGACCTCTTGGTCGTATGTAAGGGACAGAGCAAGCCTCATGTTCATAAAATTTTAGCATGTCAGTATAATATTGTAAAAGACAGTCCCCAGTTATAACAACACGTACTGTCCGCAAACAACACTTAAAAGTACCTTATAACAGTCCCGTTGTACTGTTTGTAGGACCCAGTGACTGCAGTGTATATAATGATGATTATGTTATCATTATTTGAGATTATGTATTGCTTAACATTAGGTATGCAATTAAATTTCGTAAGAGACAGTCCCAGTTCGAAAAAAGTACTGTCCGCAAACTATTGAAAATCGAGACATCATAATAAGCATAATACTTTAGAGTACATAGCTGTTTTTAGCTTAGTCACTTATGTAAATTATTTTCAGTAAGAAGCAGTCCCAGTTCAAAGAAAGTACTGCCCGCAAACTGTTGAAAATCGACACATCATAATAAGCATAATACTTTAGAGTACAAAGCTCTTTTTTATCTTAGTCACTTATGTGAATTATTTTCAGTAAGAAGCAGTCCCAGTTCATAGAAAGTACTGCCCGCAAACTGTTTGAAATCTACTTATACAGAACTTGTAAAAGTCTGTGCCGAACTAATGCATTTATGTTCAATTATAACTTTAAAATTAATTAATAATTTTGTTATACTTTATCAAAAAGTATTTATTTTACAAACTTAGTAATAAGTAGTTAAATAGTCAAAACGTTTTATCGTTGAACGTAATTATCGTTTGCATTTTTTTTTGCGAAACGTTAGAAAACCAGGTTACTGAACTTCAATTTGCAATATAATATGTCAAGGCCAGTGACTTATGAATGTATAAAAATACATAACGTACCTTTAGATAAGGTCGACGAGCGATAGGATTGTTCCGATAACTCAGAACAAGATGAATCTTACCGGTGTGGTGGTGCTTCTTTTTTCGCTCCAACTTCCTCCCCAATCTTATAATTTTTCGTTTAATGTGTTCACAATTATCTTTTTTGCGTTTGGGCATCCTAAATAATCACTTTCTCAATATAGTGTGAAATTGGCGATTACTAGGGCGTACTACAAGTGTAAATCAAGCTAATCTTGAGGACGAAGCATGAAGTATAACTGGGGTAAACTACAAAACTAAACTAAATAATTATAGTGATTTAAGTGGTTAGGTAACTTCATGTCGGCTAATTATTTTTATGAACAAGAAAGTTTCAGCGATATCTTGTTTGTTATTTTATTTTATACTTAACTTTATTTTTATATTGAGGCTCACATATTATATCAAAGTTTTTACCGTCACAGTGGAGAAAAATAAAGTAAGTATCTTATAAAAAGTTAAATAATTTCATTTCCATACAAAAGGCAGGTCATTTGTACAACCTTTTAGAATTTTCCTTCTTAATGAAGCCTGTTTAAAAAGAACAAAAGATTTAATTACCTTTACAGGAGAGACCGCATCAGTGTCAGTGACTCCGGAAAATACTTTATTGAGCAGTTTAAACCTTCATTAAGGCTTCCCTGAATTCATTACCTACACTCAATTAAACAAATGGCCCCAAAATATGCGTAGTAAAGTTCAATCCACGTTACGGCACTTTTTTTGTTGAAAGAGGGCCCAATAGTGGGTAATCATCAGTGAGCAATGTATTAAATTTGAATTAAAAACATCAAGGCTTCACCAGAAGGCGTACCTCGACTGGATGCAAACGAAATAAGATTTTAAACTTACATGGTCATTATCACTATAACTATTATATAAGTACGAAATATCGGGAACTCGGAAAACGAAATAAACATGGTAAAAATCCCGTGTTTCATAATAGTTATGGATGCAAACGATTTCAAAGTTAGTTTTTTTCGTTACGATTATGTCATATCGTGAGTCATTTAAAGTTCATACCTATCAGTCGTTTTATTTCATCGAATGTTACTTATCCCTATATATCATCATTAGAATGCTTCCATACCTCAAACATGGGTCGAAGTCATCGGAGTATTTATCTGATATTACTTTCTTAAGCAAATAAAATCATCAGCGATACATAATCGCCTCACGCCCACGGTTAGAGCACAAAATTTGGTTCATCATCATCATCATCATCTGCCGTTTTAATGTCCCGCCCGACCGACGGCTGGGGCTAGTGTTGTCGATCGATAGTGGACTTTATTATAATTAATCGAGGATCGATAGTGATGTTACTAAGAACATAGATAGTATCGATACTATCGATATTTCGATAGTTTGTTATTTACTAGCAGCAATACTATTAATAGGTATTGAACTCTTATCGGACTTGTCCCGCTGGAACAGCCTCTCTGCCAGTGTTCCACAGGGTGGCATTCTGTCCCCTCTCTTGTTTTCTCTTTTTATTAACTCCCTTTCCTCACTGCTTAGCTGTTCTTACCATTTTTACGCTGATGACCTCCAAGTTTATATGCAAGCACCAGCTGATGGTATCGACTCTGTAATCTGCCAACTTAACAATGTCTTACAACTTATAAGCAATTGGTCAACAGAGTTCGGTATTGCAGTGAACCCAGCAAAATGCCAGGCGATAATTGTTGGCGGTTCGAAACAGCTCGCCAAAATTGATACCAGTTCGATCCAGTCTATAACGCTGGATAACACCATCATCCCTTTTCGTTCCAGCGTCAAAAATCTCGGCCTTTATATTGACCCCTCTCTCAGTTGGACAACTCAAGTTGCCGAGGTGAGTCGAGCTGTTACTTATTCTCTCCGCTTCCTTAGCCGCTTCAAAAATTTTCTCCCTATTAAAATAAAGGTCACTCTTGTTACCTCCCTTATTTTCCCTCTCCTTGATTATGCTGATGTTTGTTATTCTAACTTGAATGAGGATCTTCTCAACAAGCTGGACCGGCTTCTAAACTATGCCATTCGTTTTATCTTCTGCCTTCGTAAGTTTGATCACATTTCCTCTTACCGGTCGCAGCTTAAATGGCTCCCCATTCGTCAGCGTAGACAGTTGAGGCTGCTGAGTACTCTTTACACTCTTTTAAATAATCACCTCTCACCTGAATACTTAAAATGCAAGTTTAAATATCTCTGTAAGTCTAACGATCGTCACCTTCGCTCTTCCGATTCTTTAGCACTCTCAACTCCCCTCTTCCATTCTGGCTATATGACCGACTCTTTCACACTGCATGCTATCCGTCTCTGGAACAGTCTCCCAGATTCCATAAGAAGATCTCCATCCAAGCTCGCATTTAAAAGAAATGTTCATGCGTTCCTTCTTGAAGGATCTCAGTCATGATGTGGAATGTAGTTTTGATCATCTTCACTGTTTAAGTTACTATATTATATGTATGTATGTATGTAGGTATATTATATATTTATGTCTATACTTTGCTATGTTCTATGTATGAATAAATTATTTTTATTTGTACCGCTTTTGAGCTTTCTCTGTTTTCCCGAAGGTTGGCTGGTAGAGAATGCTTATAGCGTTAAGCCCGCCTTTTGTACCTTACTTTGTATCCTGTACAATAAAGCAATAAATAATAAATAATAATAAATAACTCTTTCGATTGTATTGACACGTTTTGAGCTATCGATACTTAGTACCTACGTCATTTCTCAGATATAAACAAGTTTTTTGTAAAAACTTCTTTTTATGACAAGCTTTTTTGTTGACTGTACTTTAATATTGTATTGTCATCCAAACCAAATGTATGCAAAGTTTCACCTCAATCGGACACCGGGAAGTTGGTCAAATTTAAATTTGACCAACATTGACCAAAATTGAGTGGTGATAAGGCAAAAGGTGGAAACGCACTACTCCCGGAATCCACAATTACTGAGGAACTGGCTATATTATCTCTAACTGCCGGAACACAATATAATTCTGAAAACATCATTGTTATGGCGTCAGACTTAGATAAGATGGTGGTAGCTAGCCAGGCGGACTAAGAACGGGTCCTACCACCAACCAATCCGAATACAATATGTACCCCCACTGGGAATCGAACCCGGGACCTCTGGGTCTGAAATCGGTGGTGTGAACCACTAGAGCACAGAAGTGGTTGAACCACTAGACCACAGAGGCGGTTACAAAACGGCGCGGCGGGGCGGTGAAACTAAAAAAAAACTATAAGGAGGACGAAAATCTCTTGCCAAAATATCGTTTAATTTTAGGTATATTATCCGCCAAAATGCTACCAAAGGTGTCAAAGTGCTGCTGTCAAATACCATCAAGTAGTTACTTAAGGCGATACTCGGAAAAATTATGCTGAAGCGAGATAGCAATGAGAAAACGACGCGCGCGGGAGCGAGACCGATTTTGCAGATTAGGCAAAAAAACCACAAAATCACTTCGTATTAAAAAACTACAGCGATTTTTTAAAAATGCTTCTCTACGATCCTCAATATTATTGGTGTTCACTAATTAAACCAATTTCCAATGGTGTAAGTAACCCCATTTAAGAATAATCTTGAATTTTCGTATTTTTTAGAGGTCTTTTCGAAAAGAAAAAGTGTCGAGGCAAAATCATAAAATCGTGTTTTTGAAACTATACGATTCTAGATAAAGGTATGAAGAAATATATATCTTATTACCAGATTTGTAACAACTGTAACCGTTCTATAGTTTTAAATCAAAAAGTCCATACTTTTTCCGAGTAGCGCCTTAAGTTTTAATTCCCTAGACGATCGGAAGAGGCGCTGCTATAGTTTTCATACAAAATAATAGGATCAAGACGAGAACGAGATTTTTTTGTGCTTGGAGTACAGGTAATATCTATTTTGTAGGTATATTAATATCAGACAAAATCTTAGCGGAAAACTTTAATGTACAAATTCAACAGGGTATCTACTGATGTCGACCCATTTACAATTGGACATGGTGATTGCGGACAGGTTTTATGAAACTAGACACAAAAGGTTCTTGCCATTTTTAAACGTGCATAATTAAATAATCCCAGCAATGCCTCCCTGACACGCGACCGAGTAACAATCACGTTTACCTGCTGCCCAGATTACCGGTTCTTAATCGGCCGGTTAAATTGGCAGGTGTTCATTAAAACTGATGCCCGAATTAAGTGAGCCATTGCACAGTAAGAGAAACGTATTGTTTTCTTAAAATTAAAGGGCATTGCTTTGAGCAAAAAGTTCTGTTGAAGACAAAAATTTTGTAGGTAGTATCATTTTGATTGGTGGTAAGACTCACTGTTCTTAGTCCGCCTGGCTACCTACCACCATTTTATTTAAGTCCGACGCCATAACAATAATATTTTCAGCACTATTGTGTTCCGGCAGTTGGAGATAAGAATAAGAATAAAATAAGAATTTTAGGCATTGAGTTATAATGTATATTTTAGGTAACTTTAAGATTCTAGAGGGGCAGCTGCACCCTCTTCCCCCCATGACGATGTCCTTGCTTGTAACAGTAATTTGAATTTCAATAAAATGACTTTGTGAGTTTTCGAAGATAACGATGTCTTACTTTTGTCATATGGAAATAAACACTATACTGAAAATACATAGGTACTTTATTACACTACGCTATGCTCTTATTTATTAGAATTTGTCTAACAGTCTAATCCGTGTGACAAACTTTACAAATTCTACAAGACGGTTGTGTTGTGTTTATTTTTAACCTAATTTGTGACGGATAAAAATTGCTCTGTAATTAATCGCGATCTAAACCGACGTTTTGTTTGACAATCTGTCGCATCTCCTACATGCTATTGGGAAGCCGATGAGAATTTATTTCATTGGGAATCTTCTGAAATTCGCAAAACAAATAATATAAATAGTTTATTTGGTTGTTACGTACTCCAATTCTTTACTTACTAAAATCAAAATTGTAGATAATAACGGCAAAAAAACGTTTGTTGTATGGGGAGCCCCCATCAAATATTTATTTTGTTCTGTTTTTAGTAGTTGTTGTTATAGCGGCAACAGAAATACATCATTAAGGGCACGTAATTCCAAATTATCGAAATCAACCTATTTTTGATTCAAAAGTAAACAATCAAATATTCTTTATTATGAGCAGATAAAAATATAATGTTGAAGTTTCATAAACGATCTTGATTATTTTGTGGCTAGAAACACGATAAGTATTCGTATCGTAACTCGACAATAAAAAATTCATAAACAAAGAAAATGTTCATTATTTTTATATTTTTTTTGTTTTATACTTAGATTATTAATCTCTAATTCACGAATAATATATAGAAAAATAGGTAATGACATATTGTAGACTATTCTCAGGCTACTTTTTCAAAAAGTGTATTTATGCTCAAAATAACAACAAAAACATTGAAAAAATTAAAAAGTGAGGTTGTTTTTATTACTCTTCACACGTAAGGAAAAAGACAAAGACAGAGTTTTTGGAAGATCCTGCCCTTAATTGTGAAATTTTCAACTGTCTATAGCTATCACGGTTCATGAGTTACAGCCTGGTGACAGACAGCGAAGTCTCAGTAATAGGGTCCCGTTTTACCCTTTGGGTACGGAACCCTAAAAAGGTTATGCAAAAATCGAAATAATTTCCTTTTTTTTTTGTACAAGATTGAGATGTAAACGATAACACTTTTTAACGCTTAAAACAGCAAATCGTTATATCATGTAAGTACTTATGTTTAACATTCGATCTTCAATCGCACAGAGTTTGAGCTTTTAATATTCATGCAAGATCATTTGCAAATAAATAGCATCAGGCTTGAACTTCTGGAGCCAATTTCAGTAATGCAATGAGGACTCTTCCGCTAAACGTAATAAAGGCTGATATCGGGTGTGCAGGCTGTGTGTGCTTCAAGAGAGCGTAATAGTACGTAATTGTCGCGGACACGTAGACAGGTAAGTAAGTTTACCCAGCTAGGTACAGGAGATAATTGCTTGTATACTAGGTGGTGTTGCCGAGTGTATGCGCCGATCAGCCGTGTAATAGTCGTGCGTACACCGGTCGTCGAATGTGGAGCAGAGGCGAGCGTAGCTTGATGCCTCCAACAAAAAATCAGTGTAAGTTCTACACGAAGGCGAAACGGTCGCTTGCTCGCTCCCGCCGCCAGCCGACACGCGGAACTTCCCGGCAACTTCGGAAACTCGAGACCGAATCTCACCCCGCGCTTTACCCCGAACCGTGACGTCTTGACAGGGGGAACTATAAGTGAAAAGTGTCTTAATGTCTGTGTAAGTTGAACATATGGCCGTGGCCCGGCCCGGTCGCTAGTCAGGTTCCGATCGCCGATAGAATCACGACCGAGCACGTGTGAGCCCATTGCCTCAGTTCTGGAGGACCATTCACTTCTATTCGCTGACACATTTTGGTGCCATTTTACAAATGCAAACTGCATGAGTCACAGTGCCTAATTAGGTAACGATAAACTGGAACATACATGCCTCCGAGCGTTATCAACTTCGACCTATGTATGATTTATATTATAAATCATTAAGTACATTACACAATCGAACTTTAATCATAACATTGAACGACTTATTGCAATGGCTGTGACGGTGACGATGTTACACAAACTCTTACACAAACTTGCTTCATTTAGCCAAAAGTTAAGCTAAGTTAAAAGTTAACAAATATTACTGCAGGATACTTTAGATTAGAACGTTTTTATTACTTAAATTAAATAAAATATGTAAGGTTCATCAAATATCCTGTATCATAAAAGAACTTCTTATTCAATATTATTTTAACGTTTTTTGCATTCACAATGCAATTTTTATTGTTGAAAATGAAGTATTGGAAAAAATCGAACCTACGAGCTTTCACTGTCCGGGCGAATGCTCTAACCACTGAGTTACGGAGTCGGGAACGACTAGTTGTGAGACGGGTCGATTTTTTTTGCAACATCATAATCCTCCAATTTTTCTTACTCAACATTAAAGCAAACTTTTTGCTGTCACGAACAAAATTTTCTACAAAAGCTCGTAACTTTCTAGTTCTAGTAGCTATCTCTAAGCTTTTGTTCAGTTAGAAAAGTTTAAACATAAATACAACGTGCTCAACAAACACAAACACAGTTCTGTGAAGTAACATTTAAGCATTGCACTCAAATTAATATAAGTCACTTTTTTCATATTAGCAAGCTTTTTACTTCAAGTGTGATACTTTTATTTTTAGGGAGGGACTGAAGATATTACGAACTACTATTTCTTTGTTTGTTAAAAATTGTCTAATTGTTATTTTAAGGCACTTAAAATATGGCCATGTAAGGACCAAATTGTAAGTTTCTTTGTAATAAGTAAAGAAATGTTTGTGAGCGAATGAGTTGTACTGATGAAGTGTTTAGGTGCAAGGAATTATTAGAAAGATCCATGACTAAAGGATTCATTGATACCTTTAATATAAATCATAAACTCACTATAACTAAGTAATTTGTCAAAAGTAGTTTAATAAAAAATATATATATTTAACCTACATAAACCTACACTTACCTACATGTACTTAGCTTTAATAATTTTATGCTATAAAAAGCAAGTCAAAAGTTTAAAGTTTGAATTAAAAGCAATCCGTTTAAATCTGTACAACCTTTTGGTCTAGTAGTTCAATATTTGGCCTCAAGCTCTTTATTTTAACGAATATTTATTGATCCTTCGTTAGTTTTTATAATTTATAGCCTTATTGCCAATTGGAAATTGCTTAAATTACAAACGTTCTGATTTACCGTGTTTTAACATAACTCAAAGGTTAAAACAAGCAAGAATCCTTCTTAATATTATAAATGTAAAAGTTTAGATGTTTTGATGTTTGTTGCTCAATCACACCAATACCAATACGGCTGAACGGATTTGGCTGAAATTCGGGACACGGATACTTTGTAGCCTGGAGAGGAACATGGTCTTTTTATCCCGGAAAAAATATCACATTTACGCGGGATAACGTCGTGTAGTTCTCTTGGGCAAAGCCGCGGACGGAAAGCTAGTAAACTTAATAAGTTGACTTTTAAGTCCACAACTATTTATTACCTAACCTAACCAATCTAGGTACCGAAAAACATTTCGAGGCATTTCACAATGATATGAAATAGAAAGAAAAGTTATGTAGGTACACTGGAAGGATTTTTAGTCCTACTAATAATATAATTGCGAAAGTTTGTGAGTATGGATGTATGGATGGATGTCTGGATGTATGAAGGTATGGATGTTTGTTACTCTTTCACGCAAAAACCAGTGAACGGATCTTTATAAAATTTGCAACAGAGATAGATTATTGGCTGGAATAGCACTTAAGATACTTTTTATTCCGATATTCCCATGTGAACGGGAACCACGCGGGTGAAACCGCGGGCGTCCACTAGTTCAAAATAAAATGAATAAGCTCTACTCTGAATATATATTTTTCTGTACTAGCGGCCGCCCGCGGTTTCACCAGCGCGGTTCCCTTTCCCGTGGGAATATCGGGATAAAAAGTATATTATGTATTAAACAGGCTATCTACTATCTGTGTGCCAAATTTCAACCAAATCTGTTTATTGGTTTTTTCGTGAAAGAGTAACAAACATCCATACATCCATACTCACAATCTTTCGCATTTATAATATTACCATCGGCCGCCGCGGTCTCACCCGCGTGGTTCCCGTTCCCGTGGGAATATAGCTATTAAAAGTATCTTATGTGTTATTCCAGCTTACAATATATCTCTGTTGCAAATTTTATCCAAATCCGTTCAGTAGTTTTTGATTGAAAGAGTAACAAACATCTATACTTCCATACTCACGCAAACTTTCGCATTTCTAATATTAGTAGGATTAGGATGATTATTCTTAGACATTATTATAATTAATTTTCTGCTTCAAATTTCGGTAAAGTTTATCGATTTGAATGAACTAAGGTAGAATTTAATAACTTCAGTTTTTTTTCCTTTTAGAAAAAGGCTCATGGGCTCCTTTTAAGAATATTTCTAAAATGTTGATGAATATCTACGGATGTGAACACCATCTAAGGATTTTAGTTTTTAAAATAAGCAAATAGAAAAATATGCAAGCAAGAAACCAAGACATCATTCCTTGCAGATATAAATAAACATATTAACAAACCTACACATACACGTATGAGCATTAAAATTAATCACGCATAGAAATGTACCCACCAAACCAGTCTTAGTTACTTAGCTAAGAGTTTATCTCAAAATATTACTAGGTCGCTCGGTTTCCGTTCTCATCACATCGCAAATTCGGTTCGCAACTACCAGACATGTTGTTTTAATTACGATTTGATTTATACTATAATAAACTTTCTTTTATGATTTTTGTTGGATAATTTTAGCAACCATGCCAAATTACTTGTTAGGTTGTTTATAAAACTGGTTGGTTAAACAAAAAGTTCAATGGCTGTGTGGCCTTAGTGGTCTTAACGGAGAAACAGTTTTCGATTAGATGCTAGTTCATTTGGAACAACAAGCTAAGGTTAGGTTTGGACATCAACCGCCTCTGTCTGTGGTCTAGTGTTTCACACCACCGATTTCAGACCAAGAGGTCCCGGGTTCGATTCCCAGTGTTGGTACATTATTGTATTCGGTTTGGTTGGTGTAGGACGTAAGATAGTCCAGTTCCTCAGTGATTGAGGATTCCGGGAGTAGTGATCAATAGCAATACTACTGGTACAATGCTGAAATTATTATTTAAACAATATTAGTGAGCTTCAAAATCAATATTTTCGTTCTGTTTAGTCCCCACAAACTGATGCTCAGTCACGGATAAGTGGGCATAGGATTTTATTTGGTCAGCTTTTTACTATAATGGAAAAACAAAAGGATATCGCTTACGTAAAGGTCACCCAAACCCTTTTATACGATTCAACCATACTTTGACAATGTTTATAAGAATGCCCTTCCTACAAAGAAAGTAAAATAGATTTATTTTGATCTCGTAGTTAGTGAAATGTTTTATATTGGGAAATTAATTAATCAAAGATCAAGAACAAAAACAAAATTTATATTCAATTAACCGCATCTTGATATCGAAAGCATAATTTAACTTTTCTGAAGTCTTCTCTTCATAACATCATCATCCTCTCCTTATCCCAATTACCTACCTACCTACCTACGTCCTTCGCCTCCACTCCACTCTGTCATCCGTAAATTGTCTCATTTACTCCTTTCTCATTCATATCGTATCCATCTCTATCCAATCTATCCATTTTTAAGCGGCCTTGCTCTCCCTGTCTATCCATTCACATTCATGTCCATCACCTTTTTAAGTAACATGCCTATCATCCCTTCTCATAACATGTCTATGCCAAGCCAAACGGTTTCCCTTTCTATCACAAGTGTCACTTTCAAACTTCTTCTCCCTTCTCCCTTCTCCCTTCTTCATAACACATCTCAAATACATTTTATAAACTACTTTTTATGTTATCTCTCAAGACGAGATCCTGCCCACTACAATTACGACGTGCTAGATCATAATTTGGAAACAAATATTCATCTTTTATATCAGTATTGAAAATCTTCGTTTGTCTTGAGTCTCGGTTTTACTATAGCATTTATTTTAAACTTAATGCCGATTAGGTTCTGAAACCAATAATTAATTTAGTCTGGCAAACAAAGCAATGTTTGTTTTTTTTTACAAACGGGACCAACTGTAAATTTGTTTTCGAGTTCCCGATATTTCAGCTCAGGTGATTCTTTTGTTGTAACTCCGTGATCATGGCGTGTGCAACTGGACCGAAATATCGGGAACTCGAAAACAAATTTAAACATGGTAAATCTCCCATTATTTCATAAAAGTTTTAGTGATAATGACCATGTAAGTTGTTAAACTTAACTAAGTAGATGGTAATTTGGTACATGGTCACATGATCATACAATTTTATAAATGAAAAACATTTTAATTGTCTATTTATAAAATTGCACATTAATTTTATATTCGAACAATATAAGTTAGTCGCAGAAAACCCAAACAGCCTTTATCAAGCCACATAATACGAGAAAGGGTGAAAGTTTGTCTGTTTATCCGGTATATTTATCACCTCTACCATCTGAGTGGCGTATGCTATCATATTGTTGTTTATTTCCTCTGTCGACCCCACTTTTCTTATTTGTTAGTGTCGAAACGCACCATGCCGAAAATACGTGACCGATGTTCGGCGTACTTGTGCCTGCAATGTAATAGCGGAAATACACGGTTCACTTTTGCCTTTCAATTTAGATGAAGCAACCGAACTGAACAATGTAAACGTAAAAGTGAATCATTCAATGTCAATGTGCGCCTGTATTTCTGCGCCTTTCAACCAAAGTGAATCAATTTGAACCATGTAATAAGTAATAGCATTATTTGAACTACTGACGAAACACTTGCCGTTTCGTCGCGTTATTGCATTAGGTACATCCACGTGACGTTATATTCTGCCGCGTAAATTCGGTCGCGTATTTTCGGCAGGTGTGTTTCGACACTTAAACGTACAAGAACTAACAGAAGCATCGCATTACTTTACTTGGTTATTTTTTATATTAAAAAAGTAAAATTCATTCCCATTATGCCCACTGTGCTGACTCGTTTACTCTACCTGTACACTCCATAGTTTACTCGTATGAAAATTAGAATTACCTATCATTACATTAATAACTGATTGACATTTGTTACGTAATATCTAACAAAAGTATTTAGAGATTATATTTATTTCTTTTCCCATCGCAAAAAGTTAACAGGATCTTTTAAGATAAAAACACATCTCGAAGCTCGATCTATTTTCTAATGCATACAATGACAGTTGAAAGATGGTTGGCATCGACGAAAAACGCACTTCTACTAGGGTTGGCAAAAATCTAATCGCATATTTTCAATTAAAAAAAACCAAATGAAATAAAAAATTCAAACAAATATAGATTTTTCTTTTAATTTACAATCATACGTACTCTTTAATTTTGATGAGAAGGAGGTGATAACTAAATCTGAATTTTATGTAACATGTCACGAATCCGTATTAAGCCTATCATGTTCATTTTCATCCATGAGCAAGTCCAGTGCCCAGCAGTGGGCACATTAAAATGGCTGATGAACAGGAGTATGATTATTGAAATAAGACAAAAAAAATATGTAAGTTCATTAAATATAATAGAAAAAACGTAAAAGCCACTAGTTAGTAGCCCTACATTCAGATGATTAGTACTGCCCTGAGCTTAGCATTCCACGAACCGTTTCTTGAGTATTAGTCACTTTGAAGCCAACTCCTTTGTTCTTACTAAGACTTTAAAAAAATAACATGTCACGCTGTTGCAAAACACAAAAAGTATATGATTTGTTGGGTTAAGACAGCTTTCATGTTAATTATTGGTTTGGGAAAAGATATAGGTAGAAAGATACACTATTATTAATTTTATTAAATGAACTCTTTCTAACACTTGACAACTGCATTCGAAATCCCGTTATTTTCGCCTGCTTCTTTTATAAAACGCTTTCAAAACGAGCCAGAGCACTTTGCATCTAAAAGCAAACACTCCAAAACCTTTACGGAACTTTTCCGTGAACTCAGTCAACCCAGTGTAAAAGTTGTCCATATGTGGAGAAATCATGAATAGGCAATTCTGACTATTTCTGATCACGTCTGGCCCTTTGGGCTCTGGCCAAGCTGCTTCGCACATAACTTCCATTTTATACGGGACAGCCTTCAAAGTTTTTGTCGAAGTTAAAAAAGTGTCTTAAACATGTCTGCAGACTGCTAAATTATAAAAAACGGGATCTAAAGTACAATCGAACAGCAGAAAAACAAACACGAACTCGCTAAATATTTAACACAAAACAAATGCCAAACGAATTTAATCAGTAATTACCTGAGCGAATATTTATTGTATTCCAATTAACAGGTTCTTGTTAGAAGAATCGCGTGGCAAATGTTTTCGAGTCTGCAAAAACTGTAGTAACGCTTGTTGTTACACATACAAAAACACGGCTGTCAACACGCCCATATAATATTTCGACAATAGCCCAACCAGTAGGATGAATGATGCAAGACGTTTGTTACAAATGATCAATTGTTATCTATGTTTGTACGTGTGTACCCCATCACTTTTTACTTGTAACAAATTACGTCACCTTATCGATTCGAGTATCGATAGAGCCGATAGAAATTAGTCTCGTTTAGAACCGGAATAGAACAGTTCTGTATCAATCGATCGTAATAAGGTTTGGGTAAGTCGACAAACTGGGGACCTAACTCCCAATTCGTAACTTTCGCCTTCGGTCTGAGTCTCGTAATTCATGTTTATCTTTATTTACTTGGCTACAGAAAAAATACTGTTACAATAAAAGAACTGAGGTTTTATTTGTTGTACATTGTACAAGCAAAACAATTTTAATTCACTGAGTTATCATAAGAACAAGATTATCCATCGGTGTTGTCTCGTGCGCTTGTTTCCTTTAAAGGTTCTTATTTCGACAAATAAATCGTTTGCGCGCAATTTCATCTGTCAGTTTATAAAAGTATACTTCTGAGACAGCAATATATCGTTAAGTTGGCCAGCGAGGTGTTCGTTGTAATGTAGTACGCGATGATAATGGCATGTTGGGTCGAGAATAATGTAACGGCGTCAAACTTCGGACGTTTGATTGATGGACTTTGATGAATTTAAATACCTATTCAGATATTGACTTACGACTCTCCATATCAAACTGGAGCACAGATACAGTTCAGTCTTACTTAGCCTGTGATATGTAACTCTCGATCAGACCTAATAATACCGCGATATATCATAAAGTTTCTCGTCTACGAATATTCTGACTACAAATAAGTTGGAATAAGCCTACTACATAAATCTACCAATATTAATTTTACCTCGCAGTCTCTACAACTATATAAAAAACAAAACTGGCACTATGAAATTATATTGACGATTAACCAGTCATAACATGTCATGAAAAACGACACCCCGATGCAATAGTGATAAAAGGCCAATTAAAGTCGTGTAAATTGGCAAAACAGCCGTCAAAAACGGGCGCCAGATATCTCAGGCATCCCTTTTTGACGATGTAGGATGGCCGTCTGCGGACTTATCATTTATGTAATGTCACAGTAACTCGGCTTTTGTAGACCGGTGTCCGAAACACAAGCATTCTTAAACGTCATTCAGTTTTTTATCCTTTCGAAGGGGCGCGTGATAAAATTTGCAAGAGTATTAAAACATGCGATGTAATTACAAGGTTAGTAATTCTGGCCACTGAACTGAGCCAGAACTTCATAAGACATTTATATTTTGTGTTTTATATTCTGTGTCTGGGTTAGTATGTGCACATCTTGTTGATTTTGATATCTGCAACACAAATGCTTTATTAATGACGACGTCCGTGGCCGAGTGGTGTACGCACCGGTTTTTAAGGTGCCGCTATTTCTAGAGGTCCCGAGTTCGAATCCGAAAACGAACTTTTCAATATTTCCTCGAAAATGAGTATATGTGATAATACCCATCACTGTTTCCATAATATTAGTGCTCAAGCTACTATAGTATGGTATTCGAACAATGTATGTGATGGTGTCCAATATTTATATATTTTTTATTAAATTAGTATATTTGCTTTTATACCAAACCAAAGCACAAAGTCATCCGGTAATCTGGCATCGTCCATCCAAAATCAAAAGGTCTTTTGATAAAATTGTTTAAATTGACCCATTTTCTTTATTGTGCGGGGATGGTATAAATCAGTGACAAGGATTAATGAGAGAGCTTTTATCCATTTCCAGATTTATTTTTAGACCTTGGTCATGAAGACTGCTTTATTGGCATACAGTATTTGTGTCCCTTCTATTTTATTTAAATAGGGTATTTGATTGATTTATTTTTACTTTTAAAAAATATTTTTCGTAATATTAGCAACACAATAATATAAAAGTAGGTATTTATTTTCAAATATCTTGATTGTTTACAGAAATATAGAAATAGAAAAAGAAATAGAATAGAAATAGTTTATTCAGCAAAAAGAACACACCATACATAGAAAATAAATAACAAAAAGACAATAATAGACAAATTATTTTTGCTGAAACGGCCTCATCTCAGCTTGTAACACAGCTGAGGCTGCGAGCTAATATAGAGCATCGAATTTTCAGATTAGACAAGGAGAGCCCTGCAGTACAGGCATGTGACGTCACTATTGCCTGTAGCGCAATAGTCTCGCCTCGCCACAGAAAAGTTCGTTTTAAAAAGAGACGGCTAGCAACTCATAAATCGCTTGACGTCAAAAAGATTAAACTATTTTTACACATTCGCTATTCTTAATTGTTAATATTTTTAATAGGTATCATTATTAAATACTAGTGGCTCTCCACCCGTTCCCTTTTCCGTTCCCTTGGGAATATTACCGGAATCAAATATAGCCTATGTTATTTAGGAAGAATGTAGCTTTCTAATAGTGACAGATTTTAAATCGGTAAAAAAAACAAACAAAAATAAGTAAGTACTAATCTTTTCTCATTTATAAAGAGAAAATAAATTATTACTTACCTTTTAAATATCTACATGGCCTACTGGCCTATGCCCAGCAGTGGGCGTCGTACGGCTAAAATGATGATGATGATGATGAATAAATATCTACATTTAAAAATATCTACATTTAAACATCAGTTAAACGCCGTATGGTTAGTGAACCAGATGCATAATATTTGCTGATAGTTTATCCGTCACACACAGTGATTATGAGTGCATATGGGTGTGACTTAAACCTACGTGACACAACGTTAAAATCATTGTTCACAGTAGATCAACTTTGAAGCTTCTTCGGTTCCCCATGCATAAAATTTATTTAAGCATGCATTTTAAACGTGTTTAGTGATACGCAGAACAGTTATTTTTTTCGACCTGTAATTAAAGGTCTGCTATACAGGTCAGAGAAAATACTGTTTATTTACACATCAGTGACAATACTTAAAGAAATTGAAAAAAAGGGAAATAAATTCAAGGGCTGTCAAAAAAGCTTAACTTACTGAATTTCAAACATTAACGGTATGGTTCGGTTTGACTTGTTCTAAGTCCGCCTGGCTAGCTACCACCATCTTTGCTAAATCTGACGCCATTAGTTCTGATCTGAGAGACCAGTTACAGATGAGCTGATAGCCAGTTCCTCAGTGGTTAAGTAGTAGTGTGCTGCCCCCCTCAGCTTTATCTTAACCTAACTCAGGTGCCATGAAATGAAGGTACTTAACCTCGTTGCAGATTTGAAAAATAATAACCTATTTTATGCTAAATATCCTTCTAGGTCGATGTTTGCTGTTGTTAGAAGTAACCAGCTCTGTTAGCGTTATCTTTAGTACAGCCAGTTTAGGTTTACCACATTTTGTTTCCTTATCTTTCAGCATTACACCGTCCAATATGCTGATCTTACCCTACTTAAAAGCTACTAATTTGTCGTATTTTCCAAACTCAGAGGTATTATAAAAACTTCATTAGAAAATAAGACAACTGTAATTACTTATTATACTATAATTTGTTTTTAATCTTTTTAAGTTGAACAATAACAGCAACAATTTAAGTCACATTATTATTTTTATTTTATTATTTCTTTGAAAAAGACCACTAGTTATATTACTTTAAATCTAGGTGCACAAACATAATTTAGGTTGGCCATGTATCCAATTGCCGCAAATCGGTTCCGCTCCGAGCCAGCGTTTTATTAATTAATTAATTTACGAAAAGATAAGAGGCGAGTAATTTAATACTCATTTGATGTTCATATTTCTAATAATTTCTTTATTAACACTAAATTAGTATCAAATAATAACACATTTTCCACTGAATACAGCGAAACGGCTTCAATTAACCAGTCTCTTAGAGCAGCCGTTCTAGATTTTAACTAAAGCCGTTATGTTAGACCGAGCTTTATCATCCCGGGCCCAGCTTACAGCTCACTTAAGATGTAATTAGCTCTAAAATACAGCAATCATGTTTATTTCGCATGCAGTAAATGTTAATGATGATCTTCGACGCAAAAGCTTATTTGTGTGACAATATCTATACTATCTATACTGATATTATAAAGAGAAAAGAAAAGATTAGATTTTTGGTTTAGAGGTAAGCATCGTCATGTCATATGCAAAGCTACACTGTCCTTGTACTTTAAATGTATTACAGCGGTTGCGCACTACGTCCGATTCTTATTCTATTCATATTCGATTCTTATCAGTCAAATGACGGTCCGGCGTTGTCATAGAACTATTTGTATGGTAGTTTACGCACTAGATCCGATTCTAGTTATACGTATTCTATCCGGAGTTTTTAAGATCCGTCATTTCACTGATAAGAATCGAATAAGAATCGGACGTAGTGCGCAACCGCTCTTATTAGAAATGCTTACCTACTTCAAAATAATGATTTCAAAAATAAAAACCGGTCAAGAGCGAGTCGGACTCGCGCACCGAGGCTTTCGTACCATCATAAATTTAAATAAATATAACTTGAAAATATTTTCATCGGCGAGGCTAGATTCGTCAGAGCATTTTCGGTGTAGAATATTGCAGTTTTAGGTCAACTTTTAAGCACTAAGTACTAAATGATATCTAAACAACTTTTAGCCATTTTTGATAAAGGCAATTAAAATAAGGTATTTCAAGGTAATAATAACAATCGTTAGAATTCCTTATGTCATAAGATTTTTTTTCAATAAATTCCATTTTTTGTTTGAAAAAATGTTTTGAATGAAAATTTTAAGAAATTTGTTTTAGATGAAATACTTTATAAACCTTTGTTTTTTACAATCAAATTGTTGTTTTGCAATTGACTGGTTTCTAGCGCATTAGAATATATATTGATTTTACCTGGGTTTGGTTTTGATTTTTCGCAATACTTGCAAAAGTTTAACTATCAGTAAGTGGCCAAAACCGGTACATTTGACACCTCTCATACATTGTGTGTAATATAAAAAAAAAACTGTTTTACTTTTATACATTTGAAAAATGTACCTTTTAAGGTAGATAAATTATCTATAATTTAAGATATAATTTGTGTCTTAAATACCTAAGACCATTTAGTACTTAGTGCTTAAAAGTTAAAAAAGCCTTAAAGTGGCCACAAAGGGTACCTCTGCCCTACTTTATATTAATTATAACGCCTAAGCCATAAAAAGTCTTAAGCTTTCATGCGCCCCCTTCAACAGAAATTAATTGTTACAGAAAACGTATCCTTTACACACAAATTAATTACACCCAAAGCTATATAACTCATCAAGGAACACACATAAAAGCGACATCCGTCCGTTTGTTCCAAATATATTTGACGGGAATGAAAGCGGTTCCGAAAGAATTATGTCCGATGTAAAGTTGACGTTTATGCGTGTTAGAATAGACGTGTTAATTAACCAAATAGTGCATTTATATAGACTCCTAACGAGGTATAAGGCCATAACAATCATATTAACAGCCCATTATTACGCAATATGATAACATCCAGGAGATATTAGTGATTTGTTGTCTTGATACTTTTAGAAAATTTATGTGAAATGCCCAGCGAAGACAAAATATCACTTTATTACTTTTGACAATGATTTGTTAAACGAAAAAGAGTTCGTTTGTGTTTTTGTACATTTCTTTTCTAAAAGATTTAGAGATGCATCTTATATCGCGTCGTCTTAATAGAAAGCGACTACGCGATCATCGCAAGTTGGCGCGAATTTTAGTCGTACGAATCCGTGGTCAAACATACGGATGTCAAATAGGACACAAAACAGATTAAGGTACAGAAGTCAATCTACATACAAAGTGCGCTCGTACAACTCACACATAGACACCGCTCACGGACACGATATCTCGGACCAGGGGCCCGATTCTCAGGCATTCGAACTTTTTCAGTGTGGTAATTCGTATGTCGAACATTTTGTTTGTGGTTTCTATTGAAAAGTTAGAACGTTTCAAACAAACTAAGCTGTCTCACATGTCAACAAATTCATTTTGACAGCTAAGTTCGTATACGAACATCTATTGGTTTTTACCATTCGTAGCGTTCGACTGGTTTTTGATCAAACTTTTTCGATTGTGAATTTCTGACAATACAAAAACTGTGTTATATTTGAATTTCGAGCTATAAATGTGAACTTTTCTCGATTGCCTGAGAATCGGCCCCCAGACCAGGGATGGGACCTTCGAAGTTCTGCGAACGCGAGTGATATCCGCTTAAGACACGCATCTGTGAACTTTCTTGTGCAAAAATGAACAACAAAAAAAGTTATTATGACTGTTCAGTGGACGGTCGTTTAAATTTAACATTAAACAGTGAATCTTCGTTTTTTTAAGCTTCCAGTTTTTTAGAGACAAATTTGTATTAAAAAACAACATTAAAATCAAAATATTTTTGTTATTAAGTATTGGTTGATATTTCCTTACTTCGATTCTCAACAATAAATCAAACAACTGGATATGAGTGCCACTACCACGATAGTTTTTATTTTTTATTAGTGCAAAGCCAAAGTTGACTACCCTAGCGCGACCGCCGAGCGTAGGTATGAAATGTGAAGTACATACATGTGATTAACTTCTGTACCTGTTTTGTGAATAGGTGTCCTAACGCGTGGCAAAAATGTGATGGTCGCATCTCTTACTCGCGCGATGATCGCGTAGCTTAACGTTCTAAAGACGACGCATTATTTGTGATTAAGTTTAAGATAAAGCAGTGCAAAACATTTCAACACCTCTGAAACAAGTAAATTAACGAAACCATGAACTCAAATTGATTTAAAATGCCAGTAGTAGGTAATAAAAAAAATGGTAAGAACAGATTTCTTGATATGGTACCACAGTGTATCGCAGGGCAATCAAAAACAAGTGAACTGGTGTTAGTGTTCATAAAAAAGTCTTTAAAGGATGTATTAAACCATCCTGCCATCATCATAACCCAATATCTTTCGTAAAAGCCAGAATTCCGAATCACCTCCTTTTTGAGGAGTCAACTTAAAATAATAGCTTGTGAAACGTAAACACTACCGTATTTGCTACCGATATACGCTTTATCACTCAACAGTGTAATAAAAATAAAAATAAATTTGGGACAATAACAATTAATTTTGCAAATTACGCTCCATTTTACGTGGTCTGCAACTGCAACCAAAAATTGCACGAACACGTATAATATGCGCGAATTTATCAGTGACACCGAAACAAAACTGCACTTATTTTTTTACTGGCACCAAAATGATGGCGTCGGCGCGGTGCCTTACGCAATTATGCGAATGATATGTGTTTAATAAAGGTGACGCTAATGATATTTTTTGGATGTTAAAGAAATTTATTACCACGGAAATATCATTAATTCGTCGACGGACGAAACATGGACGAAACCAGATTTTTTGTTACAATTTTATCTAAAAAATTAATATGTTTTATTCAGACATCGTGATTGGATTCTCATGTGCCCTAGACATTTAAGTTTTATAGTAAATCCTTTTCCGCTTTGTCATTTGTTTTCACCTAACAAAAAAAACAAATACAAACCCACCAGCTTTGCTCACAGATATTCAAATAGGTTTAATACTTTTAAATTAGTCTAGCTATTATATGCCGGCGCGCGGTTAGCCCGCCCCATCCATTATTCATCGGATAGTTTAACACCTGAATCTGAATCAACCAGATATCCATTGATCGCAGCTATTTTAATTGATTGATTGATGGTAAGTAATACTCGTAGGTAAAAATACATATAGTGTAAAAAGCAGATAGATAGCTAATAGATATAAGCCATATCAAAAAGTAATGAAGATTCCTCATAGAGTCAAGCTTTGTAAAAGTATGACAAAGTTTATCACTCATCACCATACTTAACTGCGTTAGATATTCTAACTCTTTTTTGTGATTAATAATTATCAAACTGCACCTTTTAGTAGGTACGTACAAGTATAAAATGTCTACACCAAATGATAACAAAAAATACGTAAGCTAGCAGTGAGAAAACTCTTTGAATTTGCCTATTAGGAAAGAGGACATTATTTTGTATTTACTTAGTCAAAAAACGAAAAAGAAAAATGAAGACTATTTTAAGTCAATGACTGTTGCTAAATTGTTTCCTTCGAATGCTAACCGAAATAAGCGTAAATGAAAAAAGTTCTAGGTGGAAAAGGTGACGTAATTTTAAAAGTTCGTTTCCCTTCTGATTTTAATTTGTGAGTTCTGATTTAATTATTCTTTTTCTACTTCCTCTCAAGTAAAAAATTAATAATGCGAAGTCCGAAAAAATTTGACGGCTGTTAAATTACGAGTATTTGGCCCGAAATTAAAATCGCCAGAACATTTTGATTCTCTTGGTGTATTTACAATTTTTTTGCCAAATGTACACAAACACGTCTTAGATTTCTGCGCGAACTGTCCATATAAATAAAACACTTTCACGGATTTTTTTCACGCAATTTATTTAACAACTTGGTTAAATTTTAATTCTTTTCCGAACGAAAAACAAAGACAATTAAAGTGGGTATATTCTTTTATTAAAATCAAAAAATAGTGGGTAGTTTTCCGTGACCACGGCCCCTGGAAAGGTGCCGAAACGTCGGATAAACCATTAAATCTCTAAAAACAACTAAAATTTAACCAAGTTGTTAAATAAATTGCGTGATAAAATCCGTGAAAGTGTTTTATTTAAATGTACACAAACTAAATAAATAACTAAATGATTGACAGTTTTTTGTTAAGTTAGCTAATAAAATAAATTTTTTGTTAAGTTTCGGTTAGGTAAACCAAACAGTAACCGTGAAAGTTTGATATTGGGCAAAATAACGCCTGACCTGATTTTTTTCTAGGGATAAGTATTGTACCTTTGTACCTATGCAATGTCGAGACGACAATAGGACAATAATTATATAAGTACCTATCGCATATTTGATAATGGTCCCAGTCTGCATAAAAATATTTAAAAATATCCAATAGTTTAGTCCCAGTAAATCATTTTCATTTTTAACTTTTTCTACACGGTGTATAAAGTACCTACCTATCTAGGTACTAAGCTATTGCTAAAATGGCGCCAAAGGTTCATGTCATCGTCTTGCGTCTCCTTGACATTGATCTGATGGTTATTACAATAATATTGTGTATTTTCGTCAGGTATATCTGTTCTGTTGAAAAAAAAATATTTCTAATTTCTATCCTCAAGAATTTTTGGTAGTTTCAAAATACTTGTATGGATTTGGGCCACCAGTATTTCCTGTCGTATTGACGTCTCTACATTGTATAACCTTGCCATAACAAATATATTGTATAGATATAAAACTCATAGCAACCAAGTGTTAGAAGGTGCCACCACCAAGGTTCACTATTTGAGGACGGTCGCACCCCTGTCACTTTTAACAAGTTCTTGTTTTACGACCTTATTAATCCCTATCGTCACACGCATATCTTTCGATACCATACACTGTATAACAAGAGTAATGGTGGTCTACTTTACTGATTTTTGGAATTAGTTGACCTATTCTGAGATTTAGGAACAGGAAAAATTATCTACTTTTGAAATACTTACTGAGTATGAAAATGGTCATACTTCGAAATTATCAGTATCATATAGTCAACTAGCGGCCGCCCGCGGTTTCACCCGCGTGGTTCCCGTTCCCGTGGGAATATCAGGATAAAAAGTACATATAAACCTTCCTCTTGAATCACTCTATCTATTAAAAAAAACGCATCAAAATCCGTTGCGTAGTTTCAAAGATTTAAGCATACAAAGGGACATAGGGACAGAGAAAGCGACTTTGTTTTATACTATGTAGTGAAGCCTGTACTAGTGGAGAGCAAAGGCATTTAGTATAGAAGATTGTCCCATAAGCCCATATCGTAGGTATTTTTTGTATAGTGACATCCACGAAATGAACATGTATTCCGAAGTAAAGACAAGCTGGAGATACTAAAATTATGGTCACCGGTCCCACAACCTCACCATACAGACAATCCAAAACAGAGAGTCTATGGCACCACCAACCGTCTTCAGTAATTTTATCGCATAAACGACGAGGATATTTTTTTAATAATCAGTATAAAATCAACAAACCGAACGAAACAAAAGACGAGCAAAATCTATGCAAATACTGTGAAATAAGAAAACAACATTCCACGCTCGAAAAGTGATACAAACAAACAACGTAAATCCGAGGAGCAGACAACTTTTTGCCTTGATAATGTTCAGTGATAAATCTCGAGCGACAAACATACAGCCTATCTAATCTCAGCATATCTAGATCTGTGGCGAGTTGTGCCTATCAACCATCTTCTTGGTTTCCATGCCATTTAACAGGCCATAACTTCAACGTGAAACATTAATACGTTGGGACATTATCTGCAAATGAAATATAAGTGCGTTGGAGGGAAATAACGCGTGAAAAGTAACCCTTTTACGTGGTATAGTAGGTTATACAATATATTCAACAGACGTAAGTAAATTGGAAGAAAGATGGTTTGTGCAATCTTTTTATCTCCTATTGTTTTATCTTTGACGGTATGTCATAATATGACATGACAATAAATCATTATCAACAAATTGTATAGAATAACTACTAGGTATTGTTGATCGAAGGGTTTTTCCTAATAATTTATTGAATTAGGGTATACTTACACGGTAAATTTTTTTATCATCCCGGATAATTTCAGGGATGATAAAATGTTCTACTCATGAAAACAAACAACTTTTATTATGGGACCAAAACTGAAATCGCGATAGAAAAATCAGCTGTTCCATACATTTTCATCAAATATTTGGGCACTTTTGTATAAAAAGCTGATTTGTATAATCTCAAATAGATAATACAAAATGCGAAAATTTTAACATCTTCCAATTGTCCTCAAAACGTACCCATGCACAAATGAAGCTGTAAAAGTTTATAATAATATTTTGCTTATTACGTGCGGAGGATAAATAATTAAACGACTCCAATATACTTACAGTAATAAATATGGTCACGCAACCTCCGAAGTCAATTAGTCCAGCATATCATACACTGTAATATTTACAGCCAGCATTTTATTCAATGTAATATAATTTCTGTCACATAAATTTCATCCGCCAAAAAACATTTTGCAGGCAAGTCCAATAAAAATAATGATTTTATTAAAGCAACCACATATTACTTTATTTAATGCGAAATCTTCCCAAATACATCTTTATGGTCATCGTTCAACGAAAATTATGTTATTGATTGAAGAAAGCCTTCGTTTAAAGATTAATGGTTTATTTACAATAATGTCGGGATTATTGTAAAATTTTAACGAGTTGTCTTTTTTTGCGCACTGGCGCCGGCCGGCCGCATTACCCAAATATTTACTAATCCTCAAAGTAACTTTGTTAACTGTTTACAACTTAATCACTGAAAAACATTCATAATTTTAGTCCAACCTGTTGGGCCATCGAGTTTGTTGGACCTTGGGCAATCATAGGACCCATTGTTGCAAAAGCTATCTTGGAATAAATAAAATAGGGACTGAAATTTAGACATGGAATAAATCGTACCTAAGTTGCCGCTAGTATTTTCATAATTGCAGCTTTTCATCTCATTTACTTATAAATTTAAATTATTATTTTTTTATTTATACGTAATATTATAAAGAAGAAAGATTCAAGTTTTTGTTAGTTCGTATGCTTAAAAACTACTGGATGGATCTTGAAAATTCTTTCACCAGTGGAAAGCTTCATTATTACATAGGCTATATTTATTTTATTTTATCCCGACATTACAACGGGAACGGGTACCACGCGAGTCAAACAGCAGGAAGCAACTAATATGTAAAAAAACGATTTCATGCAGTCACCCTGATAATGCAATAAATGCAATAAAAACGCATTAGCCTGTCCTCCCCGCAGGTGAAATCAGGCCAAGATACCAACAGTGCTGCACTTGATATTCAACTTCCATATCACTGTTTTACGGCCCTCCAGTTTGCTTTCATGCTCGTAAATTCGTAAGCGTCGCTTACGAATTCGACGTTCCGTTCGAATACTAAAAAATACGTGTGCTTGCAAAAAATGAATCATAAAAAGGGGACAATGGAAAACCAAGAGAAAAGACAATCAAAATTTACGTTGTCGTTGTGCTAAGTACGTCCATGATTTTTAATATTTTCCCTCCTCGAGTGAATACAGTATGGAGGGCACAGATATAAATAAAGTAACAATTATTTCAATGAACAGTTCGCGCAGAAATCTAAGATGTGCTTCTATTAATTATTAACATAAACACAGTAGCCAAGTGCTAATGACTTACCTATGTTCGTAAGGGATAGATTAGTAAAACTCCTTATAATATAAACATTTAACTAATTCCCTAACTTTATTAAATACTAATCAATATTTGTAATCCAGTAAAACTCGCTTTGGGGAGTACTGTGTAGATATTTAGTGCTTTAGGCACTCTGGCATCAAGATTTATGCGAATCCGCCTCCGAGAGTGATCCGCCTTCGTGTTTCTGCTTTAGAAACAAATTCGTATTTTAGTTAGGTACATAAAGTTCGCAAACAGCATTTTCATGCATTACTCAAACTTTTGAATTGAACAACCTTTGTGGGATTCAATCTCAAATATCACAATGGCTACCAAGCACAAATAAATGATTCATGATCGGCGACCGTGAATTCCTGCAGACCAGACTAATAAATTTGAAACGAAAAAAGGTTTAACATAGAATCGATAAGTCAGTGCATTTAATAACAAGTGAGGATGTGTGTACGGACATGATGCGGGGATTGTGGACGACGCAGCGGTGATGCGGGCTGCGCACAATGCGCGCGAGCTTTAATGGAAGAGTCATGGTCCTCCGGCGGCGCGCCGCTGCTGCGCACGAGGTCGCTGCCACTGGTACTGGAGGCGGCGAGCAATGCGCCCACGCGCCAAGCCAAGCTCGACCCGCGACAGCTGTTGACGCTCACCCGCCACTACTACCCCGAGGGCGGCTGGGGGTGGGGAGTAGCGTTCGCAGCCACTCTCGCGCAGCTTCTGGCACACGGGTTACACCAAGCCTCCGCTGTCCTCGCCGTCGAAGCCGTCAGACGATTTGGACCAGAAGTTCGAATGCAAGCAGGTAACTTACAATGTAGAACATGAGTACAGTATCTTGGTGAGGCTAGGCTTCCTCAAACGTGTCAAGCCAAGCTCGACTCGCGACAGCTGTTGACGCTCACCCGCCACTACTACCCCGAGGGCGGCTGGGGGTGGGGAGTAGCGTTCGCAGCCACTCTCGCGCAGCTCCTGTCCTGGCACACGGGTTACACCAAGCCTCCGCTGTCCTCGCCGTCGAAGCCGTCAAACGATTTGGACCAGAAGTTTGATTGCAGCAATAACTTACAATTTAGAATTAGAACGTAAGTAAGTAATATAGTACCATAACAGTCATACTCATGATGATGATACGTTTCTTCAATAAGGGGAAATAATAAGTTGTTTATCGCCACTCACAAACAATCGCAGTTCGTCGAGGTTTTTAAAAACCAATATAGTCAAGATCTTTGTTTTTTGTGTCTTTCTTAGTCGCTTTTAAGAGCACCACATAAGGAAGGCTTTTCTAAACTAGATACTAATATGGACCGTCTAGCTATAACAATAATTATAAAAGTAAATATTGTATGTATCGAAACAAAAGCTAAAGGCTAACAAAGTGCAATCCACCGAACAACTCAAATGTTTTTGTGCTATCAAAGCTTACAACTCGCGCAGTACTTCAGCTTCTTATCTAAAACCTTAAATTATAGACTTTGTTCCGCAACAATTCGACAAATAAACCAAAAACTCGCTGATTTGGAAGGTCTCCAATAGCAGATACAATAAGCTTCATTATATGCGTCTGGAGAGTTTTGTGGTCATGAAAAAACATTCAAGTTGTTGTTGTCAAAGTTTGGACAGAAAAGTCGTTTCGTGTAAAGGTGTAAAAAGTTGGTACCCACATACAAAGAAGTTCTTAAACTATTTATTTAAACGATGTGTAGAGTGTCCCGAGTAATCATTGTTGTGATTACTTTTGAGTTCTCTCGTTTAACGTTCTATCTCTTTTCGACGCATTCATGATTTCCCGTGTTCAAATACTTTCCCCTTTGCATGTAAATACAAGCGGCTGAATCACCAAAGCTTAGAAACTTTGACAATACGCGAGATCATTTTACTTCGAGAAAAATGATCTCATTTTTCACAACCACTGTGTTTTGTTATTGTTACTGAATCCAGTTAATGCCGAGGAAAATTGAAAGTTATGTTCGTGCCTTTACTTTCAATTGTATAAAAGTACAGACTGCTAGGGTAATATAATTCTTTTATTTTAGTGAAGGATCGTTTGGCTTTCTCCAGTATTCGTTTCGAAATGTTTTAAATAAAATCAGACGTATTTTCGGGGACTTTTGGCGAAGCAGAAAATTTGCAACCGTCGCTGAATGAATGCATCATATTCAGTCTAGAACACAAATTCACTTTGTAAGTAAATCTCTTGAAATATACAGTGTCAACACTTTTGTCTTCAGACAACACATTGGTGCTTGTTGCTTTTACATAATTAGGCAGTACATCTCGTATGATAGAGTGACTGTTATGTATGAATTACTTTGATCAAATATATTTGTCATTTCAACTTTTCTCACAAAACTTTCAAGTCCTTTTAAGCCATATTGTTACATTTAGAAGTTGAGATAACGAATTATTTTCGGTTTCCGATTAAAGACTATCCCCACAGAACACAAAAAGTTTTTTTTCTCTTGTCGAACTATCCCATAAAATACATATCAAAGGAGTAACAGACAAATCAATTCATAAATTATATGTTTTTTAATATCACTTTAATTTGATTTCCAAATCGGAACGTGTGTATCGCAGATTTGGTCGGAACAGACCAAATCGGAACGTATGTAGCGCAGATTTGGTCTGGGAGCAGACCAAATCGGCTGTCGGATCGGAACGTGTATAGACACTATAACTGGGCAAACTGACAAAATATTATAATGAGAAAATTTATAAGCCCAGTAACCATTTAAAAAAAATCACCGTCACAAGAAAAATGCTAAATTATTTAACTGACGTACCTACAAAAACAATCACACTAAGCTAAAGGCGAACTCCCACAATCGCTACAAATGTACCTGATCTCAAAATCCAACATTCCAGTCAAATATTTGTCTCGATAGCGAGAAACACTATTATACCAATACCAGTATAGGTAAATACGACGTAACGCCCGTTCCCGAATGAAGCTCTTCACTATCTCCATGAGCCAAGTCACAAAACCTCTTACTGTGACAGCTTTACTGTTCATATCACTCGAAATCTGTCGTAAATGACATCCTTGACCTAAATATTGATAGTAGAGCTATGTAATATGAATTTATTGTAGAGGAAACTAGCATTCAAGAGCTCTTTACTGGAGATCTAGAATTTTATCTGAGAAAAACGACCAGAAACAGTCACCCGAGAGGATCGTAAAATAATAGTCAATAAATACGGATAATGTGCGTTGGGCATCGTCTGAAATCGATTATATCGGCAATCGAGTCGTTACCTTCGTATCTGGCGTCCAAGTGGTCCAAGGTTTGGATCTTGGGATAGATTCAAAACGTTTTCTGTCTAGTAAAATACGTTTCATGCGCTTCACTTTAATCTTCATTGACCATGTTTTTCGACAGTTAGTTATTTTACTATGTCGGGCCAACCTATCCTTGACAGTCCGGTAACGAGATAACAAATAACTAGATATATCATCCTAATCAGCCATTTAATTTCCCCTGCTGCTGGGCACTGGCCTTCCTTATGGATGGATAAGGACAATGGGCCATGACCCACCACGGGGTCGACTGCCTGTTGGTGGGTATTAACGACTGCAAATGCAGCCGGGACCAACGGTTTAATGTGCCTTCTGAAGCACGGAGCAGCTCGCGATGAAAAGTTTTTGGTCACCCATCCCGTGACCGACCTTTGCGAAAGTTGCTTAACTTCAACCATCACAGGCCGAGAGCGGTAACCACTGCGCCACGGGCTCCTCAAATATGCACTATACACCGTGATAATAAAGTTGCACAAATTATTTAATAAGTTTTTTCAGAATAGAGAGTAGAATCGATTTCACTAACATGGGTCTTTCACGAAAAAAAATTGTTTCTACTACGCCGCTTTTTGAAATTTTTATCTTTGTCGTCTTCTTACCAAAGGTGAGTCCGAAAGAATTTTTTGGCGTTCCTATTCCTAGTAATTTCTATGAAATAAGTTAAAACTTATTCTCTCCTACTGATTTCCTTGTGGCCATTGATTGCAAAAACATTTATAATGGATTTTCAAAAAATTTTTTGCTCTTTTCGTTGCAATGTTATTATCAACTTTGTAACTCCCCTGAGAAATTAAATTCTAGCTAACGTTGTTTCGTTCTGTCGATATTTTGTAGGAATTACCAGGAGAATATCACACGGCAATATTATGTGATAAAAATTTTAGCTTTTCTGAAATTCCACACTACTACAATATACTTGTAAGAAGCTCCTCAAGTAGGTAGGTACTGATTGTAAGTTATTGCATTTTAACTGTTATTTCGTACCTACCTAATACTTAAATAATTACAGAATTTATACTTAGCTCAGTATCACAACATTGAGCTTTTTTTGGGTTCTTACCATCACACCAATTAAGTATCATAGTAAACATTAAGAAACGAAGAAACTGTGTTATGGGAACTTGTTAACGGATAAATATATGAGTAAGTAAGTAGCTCATATACTTTTTGTTTGTAAATGTAATGTACTTACCTACCTATACTTAATACGTAGAAAACACCCAGATCAAGACAAATGCACACAAACATTTGTCTCGTTCGGGAATCGAACCCGAGACCTCTGGCGCTGGAGGCACACGTACCCCTACGCCAAATCGGTTGTCACAAATATTGTCTGCCAAGCCCATAAGTAACAGTAATCCCAAAGTATTTCCTTCCCTTCGTAAGAGCCACCAAGTCGCCATTATACACCGTTATGGTTCCAAGGGACATTTGTCGATATACACCCCCCTTGTCGAAACCCGTGTTCGAATACAGATAAGCCATTTGTACCGATAATGGTGATTGTTTTATATTTATCGCCTCTTGGTTTTTTGTTTATGCCGTATTTATGTTGTACTTAATAACTTTATACAGAAAAGAATATTATAAAAGGAAGTAAAGATTGTGATGTGTATTACTCGCGTGACATGTGCTCTCGAGCAATAAATTATACGAATGAAACATTATAACATACCTACTTAGGCTTTTTAAAAAAATATACTTATTATACCGGCATTCAGAGTTCCGTCTTAGTGCGAGGATATACTCGTGCACATGATGGTTATTTTTATGTTTTTCTATTTTCCGCTTAATCTATGTAATGTGGATTAAGTACATATTATTTAAGCCTAGAACGTTAAATCGTAGCTAATACTAAACAACTATACAAGTTATTATAAAAACTTCTCAACAATAAAATTAAATAGGTTAGCACGCATAAAAGTTCTTAACGTTGTTATAGTAGAAAAATATAACTTTTCAAAGTGCTCAACTTTTAATGTTGACTTCGAATTAACTATAAATCCGCCTCAGTGGTCTAGTAGTTCACACCAACTATTTCAGCCCCATAGGTCCCGGGTTCGATTCCCAGTGGGGGTACATATTGTATTCGGTTTAGTTGGTGGTAGGACTTGATCTTAGTCCGCCTGGCTAGCTACCACCATCTTATCTGAGTTTGACGCCATAACAATGTTGTTTTTAGCATTATTGTGTTCCGGCAGTGAGAGATGAGAAGCCAGTTCCTCAGTGAGGATTCCGAGAGTAGTGCGCTTCCACCTTCAGCCTTATCACCACTTATCATCAGGTGTGTGTGATGATGGCTAAGTGCGTTGTGGATAAAAAAACTCTTATAATTAGCTCTGGGTACAATAATAAGTTCAAAGTGAAAGTGATAAAACACAGGACCTACGCATACCTATATTGGAACACGGATTTGCTAAATTAATAAAATGCTCCGATAAACCCACATATTTGTCTGAACCGCAAATGTCAAGCTCTCATTACTCTCATTAGTCTAAATATCAATATTATCAACACACTTTCAGGCCCGCGGTTACGCCCACGTGGACTGCACGACGTTATTATCACAGATTACTAAATAGTTACTGCTAGAATGTGATATTTTTCCGGGATAAAAAGTAGACTATGTCGCTCTCCAGCTCTCTAACTATCCCTAAATCAAAAAACATATCGATCCATTTGCTCGACCAATAAACAAACGAACTCACTTTCACACGTTTCACGTTTATAATATTTAAAATATGGATTATCTAGTCCAGCCTATAACTACAATGATGAATTAAGATAATGGCAATAAGAACAAATATTAAATTAAATAATGATTGAGATTTTTTAATTATTTTTATGCATTCACAATGCAATTTAACGAGCCCTATAAGTAGCTTTCAGGCGGGATACTTATAGGGCGAGCTTACTTATAGGGCTCGTGGTTTTTTACTATCACATTTTTCCTATAAATATTGATTATCTAGTCCTCACTATAACCACAATGATGAACAATAGTATGAATTTAATAAAATGTCAATAAGCACATAGGTATTAATTTTCGCGCGTATAATTGTTACGGATCTAGATTCATTTCCTTCCTTTTCTATTGTTAATATATTATTAAATTTTATTAATAAGGGGAATTTTATTCCCTTTGCAGAAGAAACGGGCACTTGCTCTATTTTCATACAAGTATGCTCACTTCATGGTCATTTATTTAAAACTGTCAGTACCTATATTTATTTGTTTTTCCGATAATCTTTGAAAATCTCTTCACCCCAAACTCCCAAAAATATAAAACATTAGTTGAGTTTCATAGAACAATGTGTGGAAGGTAAACAAATTAACTTACAATATTTTTTGGCTGTGGGGAAATGGAGATGAGTTTGTTTTTATTTGAGGCTTTTGTTCGAAAGACGAGTTAGGTATTTAGCATTTTATTTAATAATATTATTTAGTGCTAATGTAGAAAAATAACGAGATGACCTGATATAGAGATTGTGAAATGCCTGTTTTTTCTGCAAACGAGTGTATAAATAAGCAGGATCCTAAAACATCATGAATCATTCTGTGAAGTCAAAGAAAAAGGAGATTAGTACATACACATGTGTTTTATTAGAAAATTTTAATTTTATTAGTGAACAATTTTAGAACAGTCATCTCCTTTTTCCTTGACACCACAGCATTATTATACTTAACTGATTGTGATTGTTATTTTTTTTGTAATGTCAGCGTACCTACATCTACTTTTTCCATTAGCCGTGGGCCATTAATCACTGGGCTTAATTTTGTATCGTCATAGTTTTGCAAGTTACAACATTTTACCTTAATTTTTTTATGGATAACTACACGTGATGACTGCCATTGCCAGAAAAGTTAGACGACATCAGCTTTCCAAGATTTGCTAAAGAATAAAAGAACTTAATTTTACAAAATTATGACCAGGTGACATGTTAGCTTGGCCAAGTTATACGTCAAATAAGAGTTGATGACAGCTCAGCGGCTGTGAAATGTCATTGAACGATCACTGAATCGCTGTCATTGATATTAAGCTGTCGTGGTACGAATAAGCGAAGCAGATCAGTTTAGGTTCCTAAAGAAAACCGCAATAAGAGTTGATGGTAGGCACCCTGGTCACGGCATGATCAACCAAACTAAACTAGTTATAATTTGTGTAAATAATTACAATTTAAAGACAATCCAAAATAATTTAATTCAGAACGATACAGTATAACAGCGATTAAGAAACCATTAACATAATAAAATGCTTAACCGTTTGGCTACCTTCCCAACCGGACAATCTGGTAGCCAAAAGGCCTTTGGGTCGGATGAGCTGTCAATCAACCACAATCGTTTATTAGGACCGAGGCGTGATGGGCATACATCTATCATCTCGCGGTAGGACGTTTAATATGTTTTGGTTCGTGACAACCCTGATAAGGGCGGTTGTACAGTCGCGTTGATAGCCTGCGCGGTAAGCATGGCGGGTTAAACGCTTGTGTTTTAAGTTCTATAACAAAAGTTTAAACCTTAAACTTTTAACTTTTTAACCACACAATTCTGGTTGGCGGGGAAAATGTTTAGCGTGCTCAGTGTGCATCCATCAATTGTGGTTGCCAAGCAAGTTTCACAATGGGCCGTGACGGGATGGGCGATCAAGACTTATTATCACGTGCTCCTGTACTGAAACACGGAGCTTCAGAAGCCATATTGAGCCCGGGACCAACGGATTTGGTCTTAGGTCGACTGAACTGGCAATCGACCTTAATCGTAGGACGGGCGTTAGTAGGACGGGCATGCCTACATCTATCATCTCGCAAGACGACGTTCATATGTATGTTTTGTGACAACTCGGATATTGGGGGGTAGCATAGTCGTGGTGATATCTTGCACGGTTCATCAGCGGTGCGGGTCACACTCTTGTGTCTCCTAGCACAATTACAAGCAATGTCTAGGAAAGCTTCGGCTTTTAGTTTTATTTATGAAAATAATATTTAATAGGGTATGTCACTGTTGTTGAAATGTAGATATTTAATGATGCACTAAAAAAATATAACATTTAAGAAAACTAAATGCGGTAAAATAATTTGCATCTGTTTTGTAACAAGCGAATTAGGTAAGTATAAGCTGCTTAATTTTGTCATAGCTGACTCTTTCTAAAATGAAATCTTTTATAGCGAGACTATGACGCTACTGACTTGGTGACGTCACAAAAATTTCGTTCTTTCTTTGTCTAATTTGAAAGTTTAATGTCCTATAATTTTGAAAATATTCAAGATATTTAACCGCTTCTATGGAATAGTGGTTCACACCACCGATTTCAGACCAAGAGGTCGCGGGTTCGATTCCCAGTGGGGGTACATATTGTATTCGGTTTGGTTGGTGGTAGGACTTGTTCTTAGTCCGCCTGGCTAGCTACCACCGTCTTATCTAAGTCTGTCGCCATAACAATGATGTTTTCAGCATTATTGTGTTCCGGCAGTTAGAGATAAGATAGCCAGTTCCTCAGTGATTGAGGATTCCGGGAGTAGTGCGTTTCCACCTTCAGCCTTATCACCACTTAACATAAGGTGTGATGAAGGCTAAGTAATACCCCGTTAAAGATTTAAAGAAAAGTTAATTCAATAAAAGAACCTGTTTTGTGTAGCTAATATTTCGAAAAATATTTTATAAATAAAAAGATCAGTAAAATACCCTATTATTTAAGTTGTAATATGTATATGTAACTATATGTATACAGCGCAGGACCGATCGTTGTGGAGATCCTTGGGGGAGGCTTATTCCCAGCAGTGGGCGTCGTTCGGCTGATAAGATGATGATGATGATGATGATGTATTTTCTTTAACATTTTATGCTAACTTCATTCTGTAATTGAGGGCTAATGTTTAAAACTTTTAAATAAAAATATTTTTATTTTTACGAATATGCACTTTTTATTTCGTATGCTTGTAACACGAACCATGCCAAAAAAAACAATACAACGCACTACAGTTACAGCTTGCGCTTGCAACCAGCCTTATGTTTTGGTTCAGTGACAGACGCGATAAGACGCGCCTCCAGCCAGCGATGACGAACGATTATAATTTTCTCACTTTTTCCGCCGCCCGCGTTATCGGGTTAATGCGATAATTTGCGGGTCACATGATTTATTATACTTATCGAAGTTTGGGTGGATGCTATGCTACTTAATTATAATTGATTTAATCGCCATGTTGCTGAACGAATGTTCAGAATATTTTCGTACGCTTATTTTTAGTTAGTATACTTACTTAACTTTACACTACATCCATTTTACGGCTGCTTCTATTGTTGGCTTTTCACAATGATTTTCTTATAGGTACCTATATGGGTTAAAGAAAAGCAAAAAATAAGACTTTTAATTCGTTAATATATAAGAAGCATAGTTTTGCTGTTATGATATCTATAAGAAGACTAGGAGAAATTACATTTTGATCTCTGAACACCTTTCAGAAAATTTTCAAATAATCTCCTGTCTAGGCACCTACGTAGTTGAAATTAGAATCTTAAAAACATAATATGAGCATTTTTGTAAAGCAATACAAAGCTAAAGACAGCTCTATTTTTTATTCTTGTGCTAACTAAACATAACAAACCGTATAAAGTATAAAGTATAGAAACTTTATACGGTTTGATAGGTGTACTTAGTTCAAGATGTGATAACATGACATTTGTAAATTATGGTGTTACCAATCTTTATCCATGTGGTAATGAAGTGATATTTAACAACATGTTTTAAAATCTTAATTCTAAACAAAAAACAACAAGTAGTTGTTCGCTAAACCACAAGATCTTAAATTAGGTATACTTATCACAACTTCGCAAGTTTTTTACTTCAAAGAAAAAAGTTACGCAATGAAGCACGTCCGTACCAAAATCACATTTAGACATAATTGAAAATTACATTACTGTAAGCACAAGTTACCACACCGAACATTCATATTATTATTTATATTGTGGTTAAAATCAATCTGTCTCGTTCCTTTGATCGTGGAGTACCGCTTGGTCGTAGTCGTGAGTCGTGACCGATGTAAAAACACACCAATTATATTACTTTGCCGTTTTTATTACAACTAGTAAGCCTCGGGCCACACACGAGTGGTCATCATCCTATAAACACTTCAAGCTAAGAGCTATTTGTATAATCGTGTGTTTTACACGACATGATAATATATCGGTATAAAAAAGAGGATACCTATATATACCTCATAGTACCTATGTAGGTATCTATGTGTTTAATTGTTTATGTACAATCTGTAAAATTTTCTACAATGTATAAATAACTTATTATAAATCATTATATAAATGTAGGTCACCTGAAAGTAATGCGTGCGTGGGGTAAATGCAGCTTTTTGAATTTTTCACAAACTAACGAAATTACAGCAACTTCCGCCATCTTTTTTCAGTTTGAACTAAATTTGAAATTGCTCTCGAAACCCAAGATGGCAAAAATAACAGTGTATTTCGTTAAATATCTGAAAAATTCAAAATTCTGCATTAACTCCATGGATGCATTTCCCTCAGGTGAACTACCTTACAGGTAAACCGAATGGTCATATTCTTTACCCACTTATGAAATTATTTCATCGTCATCACCCATACGACGCCCACTGCTGGGCATAGGCCTCCCCCAAGGATCTCCACAGCGATCGGTCCTGCGCAGCTGCGCTACCCGCATCCAGCAGCTTCCCGCGACCTTGACCAGATCGCCGGTCCACCCAGAGGCGTATTTACCTAAGGGCCAAGGGGGCCATGGCCCAGGGCGGCAGGGTGCTAGGGGCGGCGCAAGCCGCCCCGCTCAGCTTAGCGCGCCCACTTGTCATCGGATGTCGGAAGAAAATCAAAAAGCTTAAGTACTAATAAATTATTGTCAACAAAACTCAAAAATCCAGTAATAATCATTGTTATGATTTTTACCTATATTTTATTTCTTATTTGTCTGATGCTTTGTCTAATGAAATTCAAAAAGTTTGCCAGGGCGGTTTGGGCCGCCCCACTCAGCTTTGGGTGCGCTGGTTATGATCTTTACCTATATTTTATTTTTAATCTGTCTGATAAAATTCAAAAAGTTTACCAGGGGCGGCTCATGCTGGCCACCCCGCTTAGCTTTTGGTGCCGATTGTTATGATCTTTACCTACCTTAATTTTATTTCTCATTTGACAGATGAAATTCAAAGTTCAAAGTTTTAAAAATTCAAAGCTTAGCTTCAGGTGTCTGCTTGTTATGATATTTACCTTTATTTTATTTTTAATTTTTCTGATAAAATTAAAAAAGTATTCCAGAGCGGGCGGCTCGGGCCGCCCCGCTCAGCTCCGGTCGCCCGCCTGTTATGATCTTTACCTTTATTTTATTTCTCATTTGTCGGACAAAATTCAAAAAGTTTACCAGGGCGGTTGGGTGCGCGCTTGCTATGATCTTTAATTATATAACTTATTCCCAGTTGTCTAATAAAAATTCAAAGAGTTTACTATGATGGCTCGGGCCGCCCCGCTATTAGCTTTGCGTGCCCACCTGTTATAATCTTTACTTAAATTTTATTTCCCATTTGTCTGATGAAATTCAAAAAGTTTATCAGGGTGGCTTGGGCCGCCCCGCTCAGCTTTGGGTGCCCGCCTATTATGATCTTTATTTTTATTTTATTTCTCATTTGTCGGACAAAATTCAAAAAGTTTACCAGGGCGCCTCAGGCCGCTCCGCTCAGCTTTGTGTGCTCGCCTGTTATGATCTTAACTTACCTATATTTTATTTCTCATTTGGCTGATTAAATTCAAAAAGTTTACCAGGGCGGCTCGGGCCGCCCCGCTCAGCTTTGAATGCGGCGTGTTATGGTTTTTACTTTAATTTTATTTCTCATTTGTCTGAAGAAGTTCAAAAACCTACCTAATTGTCAACAACACCTAAAGTCGGATTTTTAATTATGGGTGTTCTATTGACCGTTGAGCAGTTATCTGGGTATACAATTAGATCTTGCTTATGATACCAATGCATTGTCACCGGAACCAATCCAACATACAAAATTTCAGCCCATTTAAAAGTCAGGAAGTAGGTCATGCAAGATTTCATGACAGACAGACAGACAGGGACAGGTGAAAATAAATAAAAGCTTGTAGAATATTATATTTTGATACTTCTTACCCCTAATATGCCACCCCGAATTTATTATTTCGTTTTACTGTTCCCATTGAACAAACATGATTCTGTTTTTAATATTTGTTGTTATAGCGGCAACAGAAATACTTATATCATCTGTGAAAATTACAACTGTATCTATCACGGTTCATGAGATGCAGCCTGGTGACAGACAGAAAGACGGACAGACAAACGGACAGCGCAGTCTTAATAATGGGGTCCCGTTTTAACCCTTTGGGTACGTAACGTAACCCTAAAAAAGTAAATTTGGCAACCATCTTGACCATTTCTCATTTTCAACATTGCGTTAGGGCGCTTGTGCACTACACTGAATTTTACCGTACCGGAAATTAACGGATGCTTGTATTTTAATAATAAATAATAGAATTTATTTATTTTGTGTAGTTTAGGGTTTGAAACTACACGAAATAATAAATTCTTACTATTATAAATGATTTAATATTAAAATACGAGCATCCGTTTTTTTCCGGGACGGTAATATTCAGTGTAATAATAAATAAAATGTTTTCTTGTCAAAATAGTACCAAAAACCGAGTTTCATCGAAATCGGCCCACCAACAAAAAGTTGGCCGCCATCTTGGATTTTTTAATGTTTTTAACATTGCGTTGCCGTTTTCTTTCCAAAATAGTACCGAAAACCGAGTTTCATCAAAATCGACCCACAAACAAAATGTGCCTACATAGCACAACTAGGATTCGAACCCGGGACTCGATATCGGTAGCCCGGTGTTCTCACCACTCCATAGGCTACCGAAAGAACTATACGTGATATTTATATAAATAATTATAATATTTTTGTTTCATTCATTTACTTTGCCCCGTCACTATTTATTTTTCGTCAAAACCTGACAACCCAGTAAACGTCAGATTACTTCGTCTAATTAAAAATCCGACTTTAAAACTCATATTATAAGTAAACAAAAAAAAATCAACTACAATGATAAGTTGTTTTTTTTACTTCATCTTAGAGCGCGTGCGATGTATATTCTATTGAGTGTTTTTTTAGTTATTAAATATTTTTTTCTTGAATGTATGGGGCGGCCCACGTAACTGGCCCAGGGCGCCAAATATCAAAATACGCCCCTGGGTCCACCTTGTAGGGGGCATGCCCACGGAACGTAGTCCGGTACGCGGTCGCCATTCGAGAACCTTTCCGCCCCAACGGATCTTTTCATTTCTGATTCGATCGAGTAGGGAAATACCAAGCATCACTCTCTTGAGCTCATTGAAATTATTTAAGTGTAAAAAGTAGTTTGAAAAATTAAGCCATAAATATTAAAAATGTAGTAGGTAAGTACCTACCTTTTAAAAAAATTTACCCGATTCACAAATATTGAAAATGAAGTACCTACCTATAAGAAAAAATCGACCCGTCCCATGTGCCAGCCTAAATGTAACGCTTTACTTAAATATTATCCAATTCCAACAATAACACATACAGACATGTCAAACCGATAACCTCCTTTTTTGAAGTCTCCTAAAAATATTTCAACTAAATTCCGATTAGCTACATACTTACTCAATTACCTAAGCGAAGAGTTATTAATCTATGCCTATAGTTAAAAATTTGGCGTGCCTTTAGTAATTTTTGGATTTTATATTAAGGGCTCTTCGTAAGTGAAAACGCCAAACTTGCCTATTTTCTATTAGCTGTCATTTGAAACATTGAACATTTTTCGCATTGAAATTTCCAATATGTAGGTTCTGTTATAGAACGTATCCTTCCCGACCCGTGGTTCACCTGACAAGTTCACCTGGGTGGACTACGGAGACTTGTTCTGACCCTTGGTACACCTATGAGGTATACCAGGGGCACCGCTATAAATTTTATTATCCGTAGTTCACTCGAGAGGTGGTCTATTGCTACTTTGAATACGTGACGGGAGGACTGTTTCGAAAACACGATTGGAAACATTTTGCTCGATAGAAAAAAATCCAGAAGTTACCTCTAAAATTTCATAAAAATGCACATTACGACCGTGTTTTACAATAATAATTCCTATAAAATCACAAACACCTTTTTTGATTTCGTGACTGTTTTAGATTTTTAAAAAACTAAATATTTTTTCAACTTTTTGATAAAAGTGTGAATTTCGCTTACGATTTTTAGTTTCAAACTCGTTGATTCCATAGTGATTTTTCGCTGACCGCCTAGTATTTCTTGCTGATACATCAAAATGCAAAAAATAGTTGAAATACTCGTATACACACATCCATATACACATAACACCTATTCCAGGGTTTTTAATTTTCAATACTCTTAGTTGGGTAAACTTTTCAAGCGGAATCTTTAAAAGAAAAATCCTATGATCCCTATTTGCCGAACTAAGTTGTTTCATAAGAATAAGCATTAGGTTTGAGAAACCTCGGCACGTTTTCGATTTCATTTTATTGAATGCGCCATAGTCGATATAGGGAGCCATATTACTCTATCTAAAGACTATTTGCCACTTATTTACAAGACGATGAGGCAGCACAATGTGGACCGGGAGAAAAGTGTTTACCAGAAATGTGTTGTCACGAGTCTTTGTGTTTAGTCATTTTGGTAGGTACCTACCTAGAACCTCAGAATCGGTAAGTGAACAACTTTCTCCTAAAAACATGGGTCGAACGAAATACGACAAAAATTGTTGGACTTCCCATACTAAATGGATCACTTGATCAGTATTGTGATTTAATGAAATAGTGATTTTTATGAAAGGTCAAAAAAAATTGGCATATTTCGACCCATGTTTCTAGGAAGAAAGTTGATCACTTGCCGATTCTGAGTCGAACTTAAAAATTAGGCCAGTGGTTTCAAAATAACCCTGTTTTAAAATAATTGTAAGTACATAATATCTAACAATTTACATAAATGTAGGTATAATATTAAAAAATAATTAAATGCAATTTAATTGAGTTCTTCCGCTAAATTTTAAGCAACTTCCGCAATGGTCGGTCACGGTACGTACCAAAAACTTTTCATTTCGTGCTCCTCCGTGCTTCGGAAGGCACGTTAAGCCGTTGGTCCCGGCTGCATTTGAAAGAAATAAATAAATTTTTTTTCATTAAAAACACATAAAAAACGAAATACACAATAAAACATCAAATTATAATTATCTTGAATTATATTTGCAGCCGTTAATAACCAGCAATCCGCACAGGTCCGGCCCGCGTCATGGCCCATTCTGCTTATCCATCCATAAGCCCAAATAGTAGCCCAGCAGTAGGGACATTAAGTAAATGGCTAATGATGATGATGATGATGATGAAATTTTCTGGTCGTTAACACAATTTTTTTTTAAATTTTGCCCCTAACTTCGTTCGTGTGGAAATTTTGATGAGTGTCTGCTCTGTAATTTTCCGACCCCTAACCTGTCACTATAAGTAGTTATAAACTCCTCATTCAAAATAATAACAATATATCCCACGCGAACTTTTTTCAGGATAAAAAGTACCTAATATGTGCTATTCTAGACCTATATTCTACCTATCTCTGTGCAAAATTTCCTCCAGATAGGTTCTGCCGTTTCGCCTTAATTGAGTCACAAACATCCAAATTCGCATAACTTTCGCATTTATAATATTAGTAAGATAATAATATAATATTATAAAAAGCATTATGTACATTTTTGCGCTATCACGTTGTGATCAATAATACCTAAAAATCACGTTGTGATTAATACCTAATGAAATAAACACTTATTTTTTCAATACAAAGCGAAAGCCTTTCAAATCCCCTCGTCACTTCCCAACATTACTACATTAGTGCAAATACACTGCGTTTGTTGTCCATTAAAGATGCCATTCCTTTATTTATGGCGTAACAGTTCGCTTTTACTGTTATCCTTTTACCGAATATGTCGTTCAAGGGAAAGGGAGACCCGCATCGTGTTTACTGAACGATTGAAAAAAGTCCCAAATTCTCCCCCTTGCCAGAGGTTACGTATTAAGTTTACTTATACGCAACTGTACCTATACATCAAATGCATTAGGTATGTGATATTTTTATCTATACTCTATACAAATAAATAACATTGGAGTGTCTGTTTGTAATATTAAAATAACCACTTTTTACTAGATGCATATGATTATATACACGGTACATATACCAAAATAAGATTTTTTACGATTTTGTCTGTCTGTCTGTCGGTCAGTCTGTCTGTCTGTCTGTTTGTTCCGGCTAATCTCTGAAACGGCTGGACCGATTTTGACGGGACTTTCACTGGCAGGTAGCTGATGTAATAAGGAGTAACTTAGGCTACTTTTTATCCCGATATTCCCACGGGAACGAGAACCACGCGGGTGAAACCGCGGGCGGCCGCTAGTAAGAAAGTAACGAAAGAATAAAAGACTTCGAACTTTTTTAAATGGAGCCTGGCATACCTAGTTGCAATTATGACATATTTTATACCTATGAAACATGCGCCAGTCGACCGAGAAAATAATTACAAACGACAAATACTATTGACAAAATGTCGTAAATGATATATACCTACTTTTTGACTTTGAGAAAAAATGGTCTGAGAAAGCTATATATATCATTTTTAATCATTCCTGATCAGAAGGTCTTAAGTAGCTAAATGTCCAACAGCGCGAAACGTCTAATGAGCAGTAAGTCTAATTAGCAAAATGTCCATGTAGCAAAACGTTATCATCTGTAGATACCCCACACGTAGGTATAGTCCGTTCGGTTAGATAGTGTCGGTACACCCGCACGGCATTGTGGCAGAGCGACACTATCTAAGCGAATGGACTATATATGTCTGATTAAAACATATTTTTCAGTTTCAGTTCCATGTATGGGGAGCACCCTTAATTTGATTTTATTTTTCTTTTAAAATCGTAAGCAGTTCACGGAATACATCTACCTACCAAGTATCGACTGTGTAGCTTTTATAGTTTTGGAATAAAGTGGCTGTGACATACGGACGGACGGACGGACAGACAGACAGACATGACGAATCTATAAGGGTTACGTTTATTTAAAAACGTGCATGGTCGCGAATCGCGATGCCCCAAGTTGCCCCAAGTAACTGTAAACTATAAAATAAAGTTTTGATACCACTGCACTGTTGTAATTGCTTTTTTACTATCGAATAAATTATCTGATTTGATTTAAAATATGCCTTTATCAATAAAGCATCCAAAAAACTAAAACATTTTATTTATTACTTTAAGTTATTTCTGTTGAAAACCATTCTTTAGAAGACTCATAATATAACATTACCTAGCGCACCCATTAGTTGCGCTCGGAATACTTCAATTTAGTAAAAACCTCTTTGAATCTTCTCTAGCAAAAAAACTTTCTATAATGCAGTAAGATTAAAAACTTAAAACATGAAGCATTATGAACGTAAATAAAACATAATAACACGTTACGTAAATATAACTAAAACTAGATACTAGAAGCCTGAAAGTATAAAAAGATACTGCAAACACTTTACGGACAGATCTCATTACCGGCGCGGGTACTAAAGAGGAAAAATAAACGGTAGATCCCCACAAAACCAATAAAAATGGTAGTCCGAATCACCCTGATATTTCCAGGGGCTTCGACGAATCCCGAATACATTTGCGAACGGACGAGATTCGGCGAGTAACAGTGGTATCTGAATGGCGTGAGATTTACTTATTCATTGGACACGTCTGAATTCGCCTTGAGATCACTGAACCGGTCACAAATCAATTTCAGGTGTCTACATTGATATGTGAATGTGTGTTTTCCTCTTTTCTTTATAGAACCGAAAAATTGTGTTCAGAAAAAATTTGCAACTCCTACTTAGATTTATATATAAAAAATATCTTTCCCATAGCTTTGCCCGCTAGTAAAAATAAAAGTAGCTTATATAATATAACTAAATGACAGACGTTGTCCTGTCTTTAACCTTGAATTTTGAATGGTTAGTATAATAGACTAAGTTTTTTTTTTGCATGAAATTCCAACTTATGCATCTGTTGTCAACGATATCTGCAGCACGCATTCTGTCTGTTAAGTATGCCAACTGTCAAACAACTGACGATTAATTAAAAGCTTTCGATTAATAAAAATAAAAGTTAATATAAATGTTCTGTTTCCTCAAATTTTCTTATTTTCCGTGCTTTATTATTTTATTTTTATTCAATTTGGCCAGCCGTTCACGCGTGATGCCGTGACAAAAGGAAATAGGGATTCATTTTTATATTTTACTAGCGTTTTTCGCCTGCATGGACTACACGACGTTATCCCGCGGGAATGTAATATTTTTCCGGGATAAAAATTCGGCCTATGTCACTTTCAGCATCCAAACTATCCCCTTACCAAAGATTACGACGATCCGTTGCTCCGTTTTGACGTGAAAGATGGACAAACAAACACGCTTTAACATTAATAATATAATAGTAGGTATGGATAGATAGTAGCCGTGTGATAATTCGGCATGAGCTGTATCCACAAGCTTGGTGTGATTGAGCGGCTCTCAAACCGTACAGGTGGCCTACCACAAGCTCTTAGCAAACAGAACAAATGCAGGGCAGTTTTATTGCAAGGTTTAAATTAAACTTCTTGCTAATCGTACCATAAGCCAACATTAGCAGTCTTTTAGCAGGCCTGCTGCACTGCTGTTGCTATTGAATGATTGTCTCTGGCCTGTCGAGTCAAAATGTTGTTTGCGTTCGAAAACTAAATATGATTTTTACCGGTAAATAAATACCGTTTCGTATTAAAGTATCATTTTATAAATAAAATACAATAACAATGCAAAGGAAAACCCAAAAACAAGATGTTTTTATGGAAATAAAATTGAACGGCAGTGTAAAAAAATGGTTTTAAATATTATTCTAGACAGAGTTTTATGAACAAGCGTCACTTCTAGTTTCCGAACGTTACTCGCAACTAATGTTTTTTTTTTTACAAATGTGTTTGAAGCTTTGGTTTCAAGTTGGAAAAGTGACTAATTTCAACAAACAAAGTTAACACAGTTACTTAAACCCGTATTCTAGAACGATACTCAAGTGGAGATCTCTTCTAAGATTAGTTAGAAAGGGATGCGAAAACATGCACCGAATACATTCATCCCTTCATCCCTTGCTAACTATACTTGAGAAGAAATCTCCACTTGAGTGAGTGTCGTTCTTTAATACGGAGAAGTTCGTATTAAAGAAAAAAGCGCTCGGAACGCTTCACAATAATGCAGCAGTAACCTACTTGACACGGTTTGTTGTGCCATGGAATGCCCCCAATGTCCCCCACAGCCACAGGTTTTTCAGAGAAGCCGGTGGCAAAAGGACAAAGCACTAAAGCAGACAATACCTAAAATAAATAATTTAAATGTTACAAAGTTCGAGAAAATAAGAATCTTGTAAGACTCTTGTTTTAATTTTTGAATGGGTAGAACTCACTCACTCTTGCCTGAACGAATTAATCTATAGATTTTGTTGCTGCTACAGTATCAGCCCCCGGATTCACAAACCGTTGGAAACGCTCCCGACAGCGGAATGTATGCACTGTCTCTGTCACTCACTATAGAATAGGCAAAGACAAAGCACAGAATTCAAATCAGATTCTGTTTCCGGTGGTTCGTGAATCAGGGGGCATCAGAGGTCTAAAGGGCCCCGAAACCAAAACCAAAACCTCCGAATAAAATCCATTTTGTCGTAAACTTCCAATGGATTGCTTTGTTCTCGTATTAGTTTACGCCACACTTTTTTCTTTCTATTGCGGAAAGCTTTCGTCCTCCAAAAACCACAGAATTGCTTGATCATTCATTTAATAACGAACAAAATTATCAGTGATATTCCACTTATCAAAGATCTTTAATCGTCCTCGTCCAATTTCTTTGATCAAATATTTGAGATAAGTGGAATACCACCCTTAGCAGGCTTTATAAAGCTGCTTGAGACCAACTTTTTAAAAACTGCTAATTATGACAGTTTGGCAGGCCTGCTGGCGTGCTAAACTGAGCTCATGGTACGTTTAGCAACGTTGTTTGACCGGTGAACGTCTAGGACTAACAGCGCTGCTATTGTTATGGTTCATGGTACCGATAAGCAGGGCAGTTTTTTTTAAGGCTTAAAAATAACTGCTATAAGAGCTTGTGGTAAGCCCCCTGGCGTACTTACGTATGTACTGCGCGGGATAGCAGAGATTGCCGCCGTCAACCAAAGCACTTCCTTCTATAGGGTGTCCCAAAAGTAGGTAAAGGATGATTTGTCTCAATAAAACGCGAATGGATTAAAGTTTCTTCGTAGTTTTATTTTATTTTAAAAAAGGGACTTGTACAATTTTATCTGAATAGAATATCTGCTAAATGGCGAGAGACTTTATCTTTGACGTAGCCCCAAAGAAAGAAATCCAGTGGCATCAGATGGCAAGATCTCGGTGGATATTTGACATCACATCTTCTTGAAATTACGAGATTTTTCGACCTTTCGACGAGTGTTTGTAATTTATCGTGAATTTCCGTTAGATATTTGTATAACTTCTATGCGCTGTTTTATTGTGAAACGATAAAACGATTAATATTACATGTGTCAAGATGACGTATGTCAAATTTCAACCCGCCGTCTTGAATATTTCGGAAATAGCGCGAAATACAAATCCTGTACGTACTTTTGGAACAACCAGTTAAGAGACATAAATAATATCATAAAGATAGCAGCTTAGGCCAAAGTTAACTTTACTTTAAAAAAAGTTATTCTTTATTTTTCATCTACGACTGAAAAGGGTTAATAAAATGCTTTCAGCACGGGAACGGGAACACAACAGAGCTTTGTTTTTTATATCTATAGGGATTGTTTTCTCAGAAATCCATAGTGGGATTATCCCATTACAATAGATCGCACGCTCTGGGTTTACAAACTACACAGAAAACTGCGCAAATAATCCGTATATAAGTAATGGAATTTCAAAAGAGGTGAGTAAAGATCGATCACATCTGGTTAATACATTACCATTACAATGTTTTTATTATAATATGTAGGCAATTGTAAGTTCTTATAGCGCATCTTTCTTGACTGGCTAGACTTTATTGTTTATTTTTTCATAATTCAATAAAATGAAAGATATCTAAACGTAAATGGTCTCTATCGTGTACTTATGTATAAAATAATGCAGCAAAAATAATGAAAAGGTAGCTAAAAAGTTTGCTAACGAGTTGATATGCCAGTAAAAGTACTTTTACGTGTACAAAAAATTACTTAATAAGCTTAAAAATATTTGGTACAGTCGCAACAAAAAATCTTGGGCCGAATGCCGCGCGGCCTTTTACGACTCTGCCGATGCCGCGATGCCGGTAACAATAAACATCACAAGTTATCTGTCCACATTATACCTACTGCAAACCAAAAGTGTAGTTATTTCGTTTCCACAGCTGACTTAAGCCATATTCATACTATCGTTTTACTCCACAAAAATACAATAATTGCAGTTAAGTATATAATCCTTCTGTAAAAGCTCGTATACTTACTAGTACTAGGTCTTATGGCGATATTTCGTCGGAAAGCTGCACTTTGTGATAAAGAAAAGCCGCTTTGCACAGTGATACTAGGGACCAAAATAATCGATTTCACCCGCAGCAGCGACAGTTTCATCCCTTAGGAACATAGGTGGCGCCACTTCTTTAAAAAAATAATTAAAAAATTCTACAAGCCAAACCACCGCACCGATTTTGATAAGGTAGGTGTCAAATGAAAGATAATTACTTAATCTATCAAAGAAAAAATATATTGTAAAATAATATATTTAAAAATGCTCAAATATTAGCTTTGCTTGAAAAAATATTAAGAAATTTGTCGGATTTTACTAAATTTATAAAAATAATTGTTCCGTGGGGTATCTTTTTATCCATTAATATTGTTGACAATTAAATAGAGTATTTGATAAGAAAAACTGCTTGTCGTTATCTTTAATAATTATGGAGATATAAGATTACTAATGATGACAGTAATTTCTCGGGCGCACCGATTTCAATGATCTATGTATGAAACGACTTTTTTTTAAAAAATATGTCAGAAGTTTTACTTTAGCAATACCTAAAGCAAGTAAAATACATAACAAAATAATTTAATTTTATCATATATATTTATTTATTTACCCAGCAGTGGGCGTCGTTCGGCTGATATGATGATGATGATGATGATATCTTCTTTGAAACCGACGATGGTACTGTTTGAACTTAAAAAAAATCTTATTATTTAGTGCAAAATGCAATAGTTTAATGATTTTGAAATATCCACTCAATGATAAAGTTAATTGAGACTTAAAATTATTTTTATGTATTTCACAATGCAATTTTGTAAGTACTTATAGGAAAAAGGTGATAGTAAAAAACCACGAGCCCTTTAAGTAGCCCGTAGTAGTAGTATCCCGCCTGAAAGCTACTGATAAAGTAATTGTTACATTTTATTGGAAATAATTTTGAATTGCGTATCTTTTATACATTAACCTTGGATTTTCACAGTCACGATTGCAAAATTTGCACTGTAGAGTAGAGTACATGGTAGGCCAATGCATCGACAGGAACAGCGCATAGTACCTATTGCAGGAAGTTCTGCACCCGCAATGATCGAGAAGGTTTAACTCTGACCTGACCAAATCGGCTTGTCACTAGCCCTTTTTTTGTGTCCAAATAGGCTAGTGACGAGCCTACCCCCAACATTAGCCGCACTCAACAAACATGCCTTGCGTGCAGCTTACCAAGCAGACCGTATATTATGGGGTAACGCTTTGAAATTAAGAGCCTCAATTCCATGTCCATCTTCTTGGGAATGGCACAAAAATTCACAAGGGGGATGGACTCCTAAATGGTTCACTGCTACGCTGATTTAGTAGGGTCAAAATTAAACCTTCTCTACTATTGCGGGTACAGAACTTCCTGCAATACTTTGCGCTGGTAGCTGTCGATGCATCGGCCTACCATGTACTCTACAGTGCAAATTTTGTAATAGTGGCTGTGAAAATCCAAGGTTAATGTATAAAAAATACACAATTCAAAATTATTTCCAATAAAATTTAACAATTACCTTTATCATTGAGTAGATACTTATCTAAATTAAAATCATTAAACTATTGCATTTTGCACTAAATAATAAGATTTTGTTTCTTTTTCAGTTCAAACCGTGTTATCGTCGGTTTTAAAGAAGATTATGATTAAATAAAATTATTTTGTTATGTATTTTACTTGCATTAGGTATTTCTTAAGTAAAACTTCTGACATATTTTTTTTAAACTTCACAAAAATAATCTTTCACATACTTTAAAAAAAAAATATTTTTTTAAATGCATATAAGAAATATGCAATATGCATAAAGACAAAAAAAGATGAACGTCATTTCGTGTGTACCTTACTCCTTCTGGCTTATGAGCTGTAAAATCCTTCAGTGACGGATAAACCATTTCTTATTTTAGTATTCAGAACAAACGTAACGCAAGAGTTTATGAATTATTGACGTTTGAACAAGGGCCACACGACCTGACGCTTCAGATTATGGATGCTGAAAATAACAAAAACTAGCTAACGAAAGTCCAGTTTCACTCCCTGGCTGCTCAGTGACGCAAAAATAAATAAGATTTAACACACAAACATCATTCAAAACAGAATAGATCTCTTATAATCGTTGTTCAAACAAGGGCCACACGAAACTGTGTGTACCAGATTTAATTTGTCAAAATATCGATAACCATACCATTTGGAGCCAAATAAAGTAGTCTAGCAGCGTCACGTTTGATATGTGACAGCATACAACACTTCAAATCCGTTCGCATTACAACACATCAATAGAAAAAGCAAAAACAATATTTCGACCCGTCAGACTGTGTGGCCCTTATTTAAAACCGTCACATTACGTAAATTTGGCGTTACGAATGTTGTAAAGCACTAAATAGTCAAAAGAATTTCCGTCACTGAGGATCTAGCTTTACCTGGAACCAATCACTGCAGTAGTTACGATGCAATCCTTGATAAAATTTGTATGAGATTTTTAAAACAGGGTGACAAAAATGTACGTACATTAATGGACAAAAAGCCTATAATTGTCCTGTTATTTAGTTTCACAGCTTTGCCTTCTAGCGACTAAAGTTACCTAGATATAAATAAATAAATATTGGACACCATCACATACATTGTTCCAATACCAAGGTATAGTAGCTTGAGCACTAGTATTATGGAAATTGGAAACAACGACGGGTATTACCACATACACCCAGACCCGTGGAAATATTGAAAAGTTCGTTTTCAACATTTACCCGACCGGGGATCGAACCCGGGACCTGACCGGATTGTATATGGCGCGAACAGCTCTCTTTTGGAGTATAAAGATATTTCCAGCATTAGCTGCCGAACCCCACAACAAAAGGAATCACCTACGATGTCCGACGCTACTAGGGAAGTTCAATTTTCGGGTCCCAACACGAATGCCTCGCAAACCAATCGAAACTCTATGTCGTCCATTTCGCAGAACTGTCCTGGGTGCTAACTCACCTATATCTAGAATTAGCGCACTCTATAACAAATTTAGCGGACAGATTGACGTACATTCGATGTCAATAGCCCTCTTTAGAAAGACTATTATAAACAGTTTGTAATCATCGTTAAATCATACTTATCTTTAGTTCTCGCCTCATTATTAATTAAATCATATTCATCAATAAGTAGTGTTAGTTGTATATGTATACGGTAGAGCATGTGGTGTTATACCTATAATTGATTGTACAATTAGATTTAAATGAACTACTAGCTTAAGTGTCCTTACTGTTGTAACAATCGTTAGTATACCTAATAAATAATAATAATAATAATAAAAAAAGGCCATAGGACATTACTCTATGAAAATAGCTAAAGTATACTAGTTTTGCCGTTTCAATATCAGTTAATTGCCTTTTTTTTACTGCAAAAGCTGCAGAACTGAGTCTACTCAACAAGGCTTTAATATGTAGATCCCATTAAAGTCGTGAGTCTAATGTAACACCAAGAAATTTAGTGCTTTCAATTAACTCGACTACGTCTGCGTTTAACATAATATCCAAATCAACCTCCCTTACATTAGGTAAGGAAAATTTAACACATTTAGTTTTCTAGAATTTAAGGCCATATTATTAATGTTGAATGAGCAACTTTAGAAAGAGCACTATTTACGTCGTCAGAACAATTATTACCTATATCAACTTTGAAAATTAATGAGGTATCATCGGCAAATAGCACTGTCACTGTCTTACACAAATTATTCGCGTAGCAAGGTGGCTCATTTACGTAAATCAAAAATAATAAAGGGCCCAATATTGAACCTTGGGGACGCCCATATTAATGGCGTGATAAATATGTATATTCATGCCAAATTACAGCTTTCTAGTACTAAGAGTCTATGAGCTAGACTGGGGTCAGACGGACGGACAGACGGACTGACGGACATGGCGAAACTATAAGGGTTCCTTGTTGACTACGGAACCCTAAAAATGGAAAATGAAGTATTTATAAAAAATCTACCCGTCTCACAACCAGCTCCAATGGGACTCGAACCCACGACCTTTCGTTTTCCGGGCGACTGCTCTAACCACTGAGCTACGGAGTCGTTCTTTATTCTATAAAATATTTCAATCATTATTTATCAATACAAATACTTCATTTTCCATTTTTCAATAATAAAAATTTCATTGTGAATGCAAAAAACTAAAAATTAAAATAACAACATAACTTTTTTTAATGTGTCACACTTTAGCGTTAATACTTACCTAAATCATAAATTGTTGAACCACTTACTGTAGTTTTATTTGCTTAAAATCCTAATGCTACAAGGTAAGCTACATACATTCTCAGTAAACTTCAATACGATGTCCTCTAAAAATTACTTCGTGGTCACCCTAGCTTATTTTCATACTAATTTTAAACTTGAATTGCATGGTAAGTACTGCAGTGATTAGTCCCAGGTAAAGCTAGATCCTCAGTGACGGAAATTCCCTTGACTATTATGTGCTTTACAACATTCGTAACGCTAAATTCACGTAATGTGACGGTTTTAAATAAGGGCCACACAGTCTGACGGGTCAAAATATTGTTTTTGCTTTTTCTATGGATGTATTGTTATGCGAACGGATTTGAAGTGTTGTATGCTGTCACATATCAAACGTGACGCTGCTAGACTGCTTTATTTGGCTCCAAATGATATGACTATCGATATTTTGACAAATTAAATCTGGTACACACAGTTTCGTGTGGCCCTTGTTTGAACAACGATTATAAGAGATCTATTCTGTTTTGAATGATGTTTGTGTGTTAAATCTTATTTATTTTTGCGTCACTGAGCAGCCAGGGAGTGAAACTGGACTTTCGTTAGCTAGTTTTTGTTATTTTCAGCATCCATAATCTGAAGCGTCAGGTCGTGTGGCCCTTGTTCAAACGTCAATAATTCATAAAGTCTTGCGTTACGTTTGTTCTGAATACTAAAATATGAAATGGTTTATCCGTCACTGAAGGATTTTACAGCTCATAAGCCAGAAGGAGTAAGGTACACACGAAATGACGTTCATCAAAAAAAGTCGTTTCATACATAGATCATTGAAATCGGTGCGCCCGAGCAATTACTGTCCTCATTAGTAATCTTATATCTCCATAATTATTAAAGATATCGACAAGCAGTTTTTCTTATTAAATACTCTATTAAATTGTCAACAATATTAGTGGATAAAAAGATACCCCACGGAACAATATTTTTTTTTAATTAAGTAAAATCCGACAAATTTCTCAATATTCTTCCAAGAAAAGCTAATATTTGGGCATTTTTAAATGTATTATTTTACAATATATTTTTTCTTTGATAGATTATGTAACTATCCTTCATTTGACACCTACTTTATCAAAATCGGTGCGGTGGTTTGGCTTGTAGAATTTTTTAATTATTTTTTTAAAGAAGTGTCGCCACCTATGTTCCTAAGGGATGAAACTTTCGCTACTGCGGGTGAAATCGATTATTTTTGTCCCTAGTATCACTGTGCAAAGCGGCTTTCCTTTATCACAAAGTGCAGCTATTTTCCATAAGACCTAGTACTATACCAGCCTGTATCGCGATGCTTAGGATTGAAATATGGTTCAAGTTCCGTTTGAAAGGTCTTAATGAAGATACGCCGGCAAAATTCAGACTAAATAAAGTTTTATGAAGTTTTGTTTTAGTAGAATTAGATACGTATAAGTACTTAGCTTAAATTTGTGGACAGCCATTAATATTTTTAACTTATCAACAACATTTAATCATTCTGACAGGATTGCATTTGATCATAATATATGCGTCTGGCCGTGTCTGTCAAGCCTTGTCCATACAGAATTATAAAAAATATAATTTTAGGAAGTTACAAAAATATATACTTACCTAGAATGGACAAAAAAAATATTATTGAGAAGGGTGAACCCATAATATCTGGAATAATATTGGATGTTCTCTTATCCGTCTTTGGCTAGTTAGTTAAAGATTTCTTATATGAGTTAAGAAATCTTTAACTAAATAATAGGTCTTTACCTATGAAATTGCCGTTTTGTATGGAGATTTCTGTAATTATTTTTTTTTTCCATACTAACGTTTTTGTTATTATTTAACGACTAATATTATGTAAATTTACAAAATTTTACACACGTATTTATGGACATTTTAACTACTAAATGACACATTCGTTAAGAGAATTTTTTTTTTTTCACTAAGTTACAACTAATAAAGTACGAAATTCTGGAAACAAAAATAGTCGTAACTTTCGGAATAACTTTTTTCTATGTAAATAATCAAATATCGTGGTTATTAAATTATCAAAAGTTGCTCGATACGGTCTTAATGTAACGCAATATTAAAGAAATTATATATTTCTAATATTATAAAAGTTGTTAAGTTATATGTACAAAAGAAAAAAACGGCAATTTCATATGTAAAGACCTATTATTTAAAAGAATATTACTGTAATCATTAATAAATTTAGCACACTCTGTTTATATTTTCTTTATTGCACATACAATTTATGTATTCATGTAGGAAACTTTAGGTCTTTGTGTAAAATGTATATTTATGAAATTATGTTAGAACTGTTTGTTTGTAATAAATGATAAATAACTAAATAAAATCTGTCTTTTTGAGAAGTAATGGAATTGAATCAATGGATGAATGGATTACAATAGATGGATGCCTTAAAATATATTTTATATATTTCTTCATATTACTAAAATTAAATAAGCAAAAAGAGCCAGAATGTATAACAAAAACACATGACTTAATTTACTAAAGTGGAACAAAAAATGAAAAACAGTTTCAAAAGGTTGGTACTGATTATGTGAATAAGCCCTTACAGTCCAGCAGGAAGGCCAATTAACGACAAGGTCAAGGAAATGTTTTCACGAAAAACTGGGAACGAAGTTACCGTAATAAACAGGTTGTTCACTCCCGCTTCGCTCCCGGTCTTACGTAAACAAAACGAAGCGTGATAAATAACGTTTGACTGAAAAAATAAAGCAATACCGGCAATTGGCCTTTGTTTTTTGAAATTTATATCTAGTAGGCAATTCGGAACTAGTTCCCAGTTGCCGACAATGTATTTTAAAACAAATTATTTTTTTGGGTCAAATCTAATATGTTATTAAATTCTCGTGTGTAAACAATATCCGAAAAGACCCGACCGATTTTTAAGATTTTTTTTTTGTGTATTATGCGGTAGGTCCGAAAATATATCGTAAAGTATTTTTATACCCTAAGTGGTAAGAATGGCCCTATTTTTTTGACAAGTTGTTTTGTTTATACAATTATGTTTTTATTTAATTTTCAGCCTTCTACCACCAACCCCTATTTAAAAAAAGCTATATTAGTATTTATGTGGTATCTATAAATAATTTATATGCCAAAACGTTACGTTATGTGTTTTGTGACTTATAAGGTTCTATTCCTCATTCAACTGCTGCAGTGAATAACCAGCACAGCCCTTGACACGAAAGGATACCTACCTTTAGCCTGACTGAGGTGCTTTCTATAGAAATTTCCTCCCACCCAGAGCAACAAATCCAGATTTCAATACTGAAACACCCACTTGCTACAAAAAATCGTTCATAATTAATTCTACCAAATAGTCGCTACGATCTACGATTAAAGAACTTACAAAAGGGCAAATTGCCTTGGTGAATGACCCGAACCCATCACGACCTCCCGCATCCACATCCAGTTCATTCCCGGCTGAGTTAATTTCAAACCGTCTTTTTCCGTTTTCCATTAGTGTCCCCAACCATTCTTCCCTACCGACCGACTATGTTATATTACAAAAAATCGTTCATAATTAATTCTACCAAATAGTCGTTACGATCTACGATTAAAGAACTTACAAAAGGGCAAATTGCCTTGGTGAATGACCCGAACCCATCACGACCTCCCGCATCCACATCCAGTTCATTCCCGGCTGAGTTCATTTCAAACCGTCTTCTTCCGTCTTCCATTAGTGTCCCCAACCATTCTTCCCTACACACCGACATATTCGACCCTAAAAAATCTTTCTTCCCACAGTTACAGTTCTTTGCAAGTCAGACGATTGTACGCATAAAAAAAATTTAATATCCGCTCCTTCTTGTTCCAGGATGTCTCGGTGCACTATCAGCGGGTGTCGCACTGGCGCTGTCTCCGGTGACGGTGGCGCTGTGCGTGCGCAAGTCCACGCGGGTGACGGCCGTCGTCGGGGGGCTAGTCGCGGCGTTGGGGTGCCTCTTCACCTCCTTCGCGACGCAGTTTCATCAACTATTCTTCAGTTATGGTAAGTTGAATGATTAAATCACTCTTGTAACATGAACGAGTGACCCGCGCGCGCCGCAGAGCACGCGTATTATTTGCGCGGGTGGCTCGCTTTGGTATTCGAGTCGCTACGCTTGACCCGCACATGTTTTTGAACGGTAGTTTATGTGTGTATGTGAAAGTTAAGATGTCTGGATGTTTGTTACTCAATCACGCCAAAACGGCTCTGAACGGATTTGGCTATAATTTGGGACATAGATACTTTGTAGCCTGGACAGGAACGTAGGCTACTTTTTATCCCGGAAAAAATCACATTCCCGCGGGATAACGTCGTGTAGTCCACGCGGGCGAAGCCGCGGGCGGAAAGCTAGTTATTTTATATGTTTTCGATGGGCGTGGCCACATAAATAAGGGTCGTGGATGTGAGGGCGTGGTGCTGGTAGCGGTCAACTACCCTCTGGCAAACCCACAAATTTTATCCTATTTTTGCTTACGTGTTAGAATATCGTCGTTCGTTATAACAAAATACTTGAGGGATGTGAGTTAGCGACGGTGCAGCAGTACCTATGTAATACAGAAATAGAGCATCGGGTTACTCCTATACCTACCTAGTCGGCGCCTTCTCTCTTAATTAGGAACCTTTCTATAGAAAAAGGTTAAAACACCTTTTTCTACCTTTTAAACAATACTTATTTATATTATGTAAGGTTACTATCCCACCAAAAACATCCTGTAAAAAAACTGGTCAACTGTCGCTGGAGCTGCTTACAGCTTGCAGAGATTTCATCACTTTTTATGTTCAACGCACAGGTCATGCGCGGGTGAAACTGTGAAAATTCCCGTGGGAATATCGGGATAAAAAGTTTCTTTGTTTTAATCTAGGCTATCAACTATCTGTGTGTCAAATTTCAACCAACTACGTTTAGTAGTTTTTGCGTGAAAGAGTAACAAACATAGAAAAATGGAAAATAAAGTATTTAGAAAAAATCGACCCGTCTCACAACCAGCTCCGATGGGACTCGAACCCACCTTTCGCTATCCGGGCGACTGCTCTAACCACTGAGCTACGGAGTCGTTACATGAAGCGTCGAATTTATCAAATACTTTTTACACGCTGTATAGCCAGCGTTCGTAGTTATTCGTACAGCTTAAGTACATTACATCCATACTAACAAACTTTCGTATTCAAGATTCAAGATTCAAGATTCAAATTTGTTTATTCAATTTAGCTTGTTATTTACAATACTTGTGAACGTCATAGAAGCTACGCCATCGGTTCGCAAACCCTACAGCGGGAGGCCTTGGAGAAGAACCGGCAAGAAACTCCAAGGGTTGTTTTTTTCTCCCTGTTTTATTTCATACAGAGTCGTCAAATTGAAAAATGACCTTAACATGGCTAAGGTCAGTTTCCATCACAATTACACAATGGGTTATGATAAAAACAGTTAAGTATAGGCGAACTAATGATCATAGCGGTGAACAATTTTCAATTACTTAGGAACTCTACTTAAAGCTTTAATATTAGTTAAGAACAAAAGACAATTCTACTATATACTGTAAGTTGCGCCATACATGTTTCAAATTTTAATGTAATTCTTAATAAAATGAATAAAAACAAAAGAAAACACATTTTAAGGCAAGCAGATAAGAGCAGACCCATTCCCACTGGCAGCACCCGTTCACGAGCATGACGCATGAACCAGCCATCGCTTCGCTCAACCATATTTTAGGGAACGCAACGACCCGCCTCACACGCCACCACCGTAGAAATGTTTTAGTGAGCATTATAGAGCTTATTTATAATATAAAGTAGTATGTGCTAGGGGTACCTACAGGTGGGAATCAAACCCTCTCCTCTCTACAAATGGGATCTAAATGCGCTCTCGGACCAGTCTTAAAAGAAATTAAAAAATAAATCGAGGTTATTTATCTCAACATCCTAAAGTGCAATTAAAAATGTACCAAAAGAGATTTTACTTCGTTAAGCCGATGTCAACAATGTGGAGGTGTATAATTAATTGATTCATTAATTCAACATTACACGGTTGCCTTAAAGCAGCGGAACCTTAATGCATCCGAAATCGGAATGCATGCGGATCTGACGGCTCAATTTATTTCATCAGATCCTATTCCGAAACTCGTTTTATCCAACTTCAAAGGTGTACGTTAATTGGTTCTCTGAAACCGGCGGATGCTCGACCACATGGTCGAGGAGATCAAACATAGTTGACAGCGCGTTTTTGCAATGTTTATTCGGATGATGCGTTTTTGTTATTGTGTTAAAATGATAATCAGTTATGAAAGCTTTAAGAGCGCTTTTAATTACATTGAGGCGTTAGTAGCGCTTTAGCAGCGCTGCAGCACCCGCGCAGCGCACCTATTCAGTCAACGTTTTATTGTTGCCTAACCGCCAAACTATAGAACAAAATTGCATTCAGTTCTAGAGTTCATATAGAATATCAAAGTATGGACTTTTTTGCAAGTCGATGAGGTTTATAAATTCAATGTGTGACATTAAGGCTGGGATTCCCCAAAATAGGGTATTTTAAATTATGGCTTACGCGCAAATCACAAGCACTTAAAACTTGGAAAAAATATATGTTATTTTACAGTTAATTATCTAGTGTTTCCGGCTGTTTTTTTTCGATTGGTGGTATTTTACTGTGACAAATAAAATCCCAAACATCCGTCCAATCGTAATCCAAATATCGTATAACTTGCAGTACTTATACCTACTTGGTTTTAGTTAATGAAAAATATACGAAAATGATTGTCTTTGATTAGCCGAGGGATTCCGGCCGTCATAATTTAAATTTTTTTATTAGTTAGTTTTTAATTGAATTTTAAGTGATTTTCGATTCGCGGGGCGCTCGCGAGTTCACAGTTCACTGCCGGCTGCCGCTGCGTCCGCGTGACGTGTATCGAGCGCGGCCGAGCAAGCGTTAGCGTGCCTATTTCGGTCGGGAATCCTCGCCTTAATGCAAGGATTGTAGTTCCAGAGTAAGGCGGCAGGTCTGCTACTAAGCGAATCCGCGCGGCAGCCGTTGTAATACGAAGGGGGAAGCTTCGATGCCGCACTGAATGTCATGCGACCAGGGTTACCAGATGAAACAATCAAAAGTCCGGAGAAAAGGCCTGATTTCCATTGAAAAATCCTGAGATTTAATTACAAATTGAGAATTTTCATATTATTATCGTTTTTTTTTCAGTGCGGATCTCAGTGGTCTCGCTCACGCGTTGCACATCGCACTAATTTTCTTTATTTAGAGATATCCTGAGATTCCTCCTGAGATAATATCCGGCCGCAATCCTGAGAAGAGTCCAAAAATCCTGAGATCTCAGTACAAATGCTTGCGACTGACGCCTATTATACAAAAGCTGACATCAACTGAATGCATGATTCATTACTCTTAACATATAACAAGCTACTACTAAATCGGTTATATAAAGACACCTGCAGAAGGTGGTCGCCGTTAACTATGAACCGTTAAATGTTGCAATTCGGTTGGCAGAGTTGGTAATTGAGCCTAATACGCCTTATTAAAGGCTAATAGGCCTAATAGGCTCTGGCAACGCTGCTTAACAATAAATGAAACAAAGTGTGTTTTAATTCAATAAAAGAGATAAAGAAAAGTACAACACATGCAAGTGATAGAGATCGAATACCTACCTAAATTCTTTTAAAAAAAGAGGCCAGTAGGTAGGTACCCTAGGTAGGTAGGTAGGTATGCTGTAAACCTAAAATTTGACTCAATCGCGATAGCATGCCTATTTACTAACTTTACTAGTATGCGTATCGCATATATTTACACTCAGTCCTCAGCGCCCCTGTATGAGTTGATTTTAACTGTCAACGTTTACGAAAGCTACTGGATGAACTACTCATGTCGGTAAAGCAGTCAAAGGACATGAAAGAGATAGAGCGATAGATTTCGATTACGAATCCAGTTTGCCAAACTCATACTAGGGGTAGGTACTGATCTCTGCGGAGGAGGTGTGTTTTTGATGATGACTGGAAAGACCGATTTAGGTATCGTGTATGTTTTTGTATATTTCTAATAAAATCTACAACAATTCCAGAGTTGTTTCTACTCATATATTCTTATTGGACGTGACTTTACAGTAGTTCTTTACATTTAAGCTCATGAAGTTCTACTTTGTCTTTTTAAATAGCCAGCTTAGCAAAGCAATGCTCCTGAACCTCACAATACTTATTCACAGTAAAACTAAATAGCTGCTATTTTTATGGTTCCGTAGATTTAATTTTATGAAAGCGCTTCAGTGAGTGAAGAACAACTGTAAAATTTTACGACACCTACCAATATCTTGAAGCAGTGACAGTTATAATAAAAATTATGTGAGGTTCCTCTAACGATCCATCCGATTTAACGATGGAATTGTGCTTACGGTTTTTTTATATTGTCTATAAAATGTAGGTTAAGACGGACCGTATGTTCAGATAATAAGTAAATATGTTTTTTTATCCACAACGGGGCAGCACTTAGCCTCCATCACACCTGATGTTAAGTAGTGATAAGGCTGAAGGTGGAAGCGCACTACTCCCAAAACCCTCAATCACTGAGGATCTGGCTATCTTATCTCTAACTGCCGGAACACAATAATGCTGAAAATATTCATTGTTATGGCGTCAGTCTTAGATAAGACGGTGGTAGTAGCTAGCCAGGCGGACTAAGAACAAGTCCTACCACCAACCAAACCGAATACAATATGTACCCCCACTGGGAATCGATCCCGGGACCTCTTGGTTTGGAATCGGTGGTGTGAACCACTAAACCACAGAGGCGGTTAAACATAAGCAGTAGGTTTTTTATACACCTGGGGCCCGATTCTCAGGCATTCGAACTTTTTCAGTGTGGTAATTCGTATGTCGAACATTTTGTTTGTGGTTTCTATTGAAAAGTTAGAACCTCTGTGAACGTTTCAAACAAACTAAGCTGTCCCACATGTCAACAAATTCATTTTGACAGCTAAGTTCGTATACGAACATCTCATCATCATCACATTTATAAGCTCGAAATTCAAATATAACACAGTTTTTGTCTTGTCAGAATTTCACAATCGAAAAAGTTCGAGCGAAAACCAGTCGAACGCTACGAGTGGTAGAAACCAATAGATGTTCGTATACGAACTTAACTGTCAAAATGAATTTGTTGACATGTGGGACAGCTTAGTTTGTTTGAAACATTCTAACCATGAAGTTTGACTTAATACTCTGAGGTAACTGGAGCCCTCACCCTGAATAAAAAAGTGTCGCCAGCAAATTTGACATTTATGTATGTAGTGGCTGTCAGCTGTCTCATATGACCATACGTATTTTTTTAAAGTGTAGGTGAGACGGAAGACAGCCACTGGTATTCAAAAAATTGTTAGTACTGCACTCTCCAGTTACCTCAGTATTTAGTCTAAGCTTTTTGATTCTAACTTTTCAATAGAAACCACAAACAAAATGTTCGACATACGAATTACCACACTGAAAAAGCTCGAATGCCTGAGAATCGGGCCCCAGGGGCCACCTTTTTCAGTGTGGTAATTCGTATGTCGAACATTTTGTTTGTGGTAGAACGTTTCAAACAAAGTAAGCTGTCCCACATGTCAATAAATTCATTTTTCACTTCTCATGCTCGTAAAGTTCGTGTTTATGTTGGGTATAGGCTGCATAAAATCGCTTTTTATGCTCTAGTGCATAAAGTAAAATCTTCGTCTAAGTCTCAGACTCTAAGACAAAGGTCGTCAGGTAAACAGTCACACACGCAATTAAACTTCGTTAAATAAAATCGTTATTTCATTCTGTTTCTTTAATTTTGTACACAATCCACGTTAAATCACTAAATTAATAAAAATAGGCAAAATTAATGAGTTTTGTAAGAAATAAGTATTTCAAGAGCATTATGGACTACGATCTATGCTAAAGTAACTGTGCTGCCACTGCCACATATAAAAAAAAGAAAAAGAAAGTCTTCCCGCCAATATGGCGAAGTCTTTATTTTTTCTTTTTTATTTATTTTCCTCACAATCGAAGTGAAAAGCAGAGTGTATAACTCGTACATAAAACCCATTTTACCCTCGAATTGACTATCCGGATATATACGTCTCGGGTAAAATGGTATGTTTTATGCACTTGTTGTACAATCTACTATTGACAGCTAAGCTCTCATACGAACATCTATTGGTCTGTACCACTCGTAGCGTTCGACTGGTTTTCGATCGAACTTTTTCGATTGTGAAATTCTGACAATACAAAAACTGTGTTATAATTAAATTTCGAGCTTATAAATGTAAACTTTTCTCGATTGCGTGAGAATCGGCCCCCTTCCTTAACTAATTACCCGTACCATGGCCCGCTATTATTTCTCGGCTGCTTGCGCTCCTACAGACCATGCTACTCGGATTGGCAACGTCATAAATGTCAATGTCGTCTACTAATCCTAATTTCTTGTATGCATGAGATGAGATGAATTCCTGATTATAGCGCCTTAAAATCTACTAAGGGTTGTTTTATTTTAACTATATCACAGTCACGAAAATGTTTATTAAACACTCCTACTGATGTTGTAAGCTCCCAGTCGGCTCGAGGTATTGCACGAATCCATCGCTGACGCAGTGTTCCTCCTTCGGGAATCCAAATCTTTCGAGATCCAAGGTTTCATAAGTAATTTCCAACAATGATCACGTATTTATATGCACTAATTATACAATAGATATTGTATTAAAACACCCAAACAGCAATCAAGAAAATCAAACAGCAACGTTTCTTGACATGACCAAAGAGTATTCCGACTTGCCACATCCAGATAAAAAAATTATCCAAAATGTGCAAAAATAATAGATTTTCTTTTTATTTTGTAACAAGCAAATTTAACCAAGTTGTTAAATAAATGCGTGCAAAATCCGAGAAAGTGTTTTATTTAAATGAACAGTTCGCGCAGAAATCTAAGATGTGAATTGAATTACGGCGAAAGTTATTTTTTTTTATTATATTATATCAAGTTTAGCCTAGTCAACGAAGAGATATAGAGGGAAATGTTTGGAACACAATTTTTGACTTTGGAACTTTGTTTGGGCTAAAAGTTTTGTAAAATACTGTATATATTTTACCGGCCAAACCCGATTTCAGGACAATCTAGTTTTTCCTAGGCCAAAATATTTCATCGCGTTGACATTTCAGAGAGCGAGTTTGCCTCGGAAGTCCTGTAGAACACGTGATTGATTAAAATGGTAGTTATTTTTTTTGTGTCATGTTCTACATCTACAGGTCTTCCGAGGCAAAGTCGCTCTCTGAAATGTCAACGCGATGAACTAGTTTGGCCTAGGAAAAACTAGTTTGTCCTAAAATAGGGTTGAAAAAAAAAATGAGACCTTCAAACCGCCCCCTCCCCCCCGGATGAAAGGGCTACGGGCGGGGACTTTTGCTATGTTTACCTCCTTATTAGCCCAAACAAAGTTACAAAGTCAAAAATTGTGTTCCAAGCATTTACCTCTATACTGTTTTTCGAGTGTTCGTTGATTTTTACTTCCACATAATTTGAGAGTTATCGCCTAACCTGGCAACACTACACGATTGTTTATTTATATAGAACAAAGAGTAAAGTGTATAGATCAACAATCTTTTCTGTTCCGGTGACAGCAGCGCTGGTTGGACAGTGCAACTTGACAGTAAAATGACATTATGAACAAAACACGTTAGTTCCAGTTTTGGCCACCGGAACAGAACACGTTGACGTCATCTACTGCAACGTTGCCGCTTTTCCAAGGAGCATGGCTTGTTACAAGTGCAACGAGTGAGATAGAAGATGGCTTTGCCCGTACCCTTTTATGTTGTGGTACTATAATAAATGACTTATGCTGATGTGCATGCAGCAGATAACATTAACCGACTTTTTGCTGATTGAAAATGAAGTATATTAGAAAAAATCGACCCGTCTTACAACTGGCTCCGATTGAGTGGGTTCGAGTCCCATCGGAGCTAGTAGGGAGACGGGTCGATTTTTTCTAATTCTTTATTTTCTTTATTAAAAATAATTTGACTTGTTGCCGTCAAAACTGTCGGGTCTGTCAAATCCTGTGGCGAAAGTCTCTCTATTTATCGTTAGAAATCTTCACAAAAATTTACAGTTATAAGGAAACTATATAACAGTCATAATCTAACGTAATAACTAAGGCCCTTGTTTGCCGTGGCGCACAATAAAGACTACCAAGTGATCATCGCATCGCAGGAGCTGAACACGAATAATCGCTCGGTTTAAATGCTAATGCTGAACCAACGGGTTATCCTTGAGGATGCGCCGAGCTTACCGCTTGCTTCGACTGCAGCACGACGATGCTGCACACTTTATATTCGTGTGATGGCTCTCTCGTACATAAACCGATTCGTTAACTGCACCTTTGGAAAGTTTTCCTTTGTACCGTGGACTTAACCTAAGTGTTTAAATAGTTCTTTGATTTTTGATTCCGATTATAAGTACTCGTACGAATTCTTGTAGGTACTTATCTTACTTCTTTAATGTTTTTTGGTTTTTTTTTGTTAAGCAATCTAAAAAATGGTGTATAATGTCATGTAAGTAATGTAACTGGACGTAGTTATTTAAAAAGGATCCAACCTACAATACAAGTTAGTCGAAAATGAGTTAGCCAGCAGGGTAATTTTTTTTCGTTTAGCAAAAAGGCTTAGCAAAACCACAGTAACTAACACTTATGGAAAAACGCAAAAAAAAAATATGTATACTCAGCGGTGTAGCACTTAGCCTTCATCACACCTGATTTTAAGTGGCTGAAGGTGGAAGCGCACTACTCCTGGAATCCTCAATCACTGGGGAACTGGCTATCTATCTCTAACTGCTGTAACTCAATTGATGATGAAAACCTCATTGTTATGGCGTCAGACTATAGTGGTAGTAGCCAGGCGGACTAAGAACAAGTAACCTATCACTATCACCAACCAAACCGAATACAATAATTAATTGTACCCCCATTTGGAATCGAACCCGGGATCTCTGGGTCTGTACCGGTGGTGTGAGCCACTAGACTACAGAGGCGGTTTTACTTTACTACGTCCAACTGATAGTCGTGAGAAATGTTAGGTAAAAAAGTTTTGACTAAAAAAAATTGTAGACAAATAATTAGGTAGGTACCTATATAGGTACCACTCGAAATTTATTTAAGTTAGTACCTACTTCCAGACAAAATTAAAACAATTTATTTCAAATCGATTGTCAGCTTTACGAGTGAAATGCCTTTCTTTAAAGCCGTATTGATTGTAATGCGATCCTAGACGTTTAAATGAGCGTAGGTCAAACGTAGTATATTCTGAAATCCATGATTATTACAAATAAGATTCTCCTACGGTCCGGGTGTAAAAGTTTCAGAATCGTAGCAAAATAAAACTCGATGGTCCTTACTCTGTTATGTTGAGACAGCCAATCAGGTGAAGTTTTCTCATACTTGTCTACAGAAACAAATTGGAAAATGGACTCGTATACATTTGTTCTTATCTGTTTATGCTCCTGTTTGTTCTAACCTGGCGGTCATTTAGTCCCAGAGTAAAAAAGTTTCACAATAGAACGTTGGAGTTAGTACTTTTACGGGTTAAAACTTAAATTGACTCGTGAAAATTTTCAAAGAATTGTGAAAACATAGTCTGCGTGTCTTCTTATTATTACGACGACTCGTCTATACCTTATCAGTAGGCTGCGCTGTACACGGGTAGAGTAAACGGTAGAGTAGAGCGGTAGAGTACTAACTATACTAATGTAGACATCATCATTGGTAGAGTAGAGTAGGTACTGATATTTGGTAGAGTAGAGTAGCTAGCGCCGCGGGCAAGCTACTTTACCACTTTCCTTCCCCTACCCCGGCGTCCACTCCACTCTACCGACTACTCAAGCCATGTGAACAGTTAAGCCGGGTCTCCAGCGAAAGTTTTTTGAAAACATTCAACAAAAACACATACACAAAACTTTGTTTCTGAAAAATGTTTCTTGACATGCGCCGTCTATACCTCTCTTGGCTTGTGTACACAAAACAATAGTTTCTCTAGGAAACAAAATATGAGTTCGGACGAAGAAGACGTAGATCGTATCTTTATTCCAATCCATCTTTACTTGCATTGCTCTAAACCACCGTAGAATCAAACTTGGCGCGAGAACCAAACTTTTTTTGTAATGGCTTCTTCCATTTTACACAAAAATTGGGCCATTGTCTAGCGAGTTATCAAAATGAAAAAGTTAAAAGTTGTCGAAATGATAGATTATGTACAGTACCCTGCCCGTCGACCCGCGCGGGGGAAGTTTTGTGTACGTGTTTTCCACCGGGCATGGAAAGCAAAAACATTGTTGATGCAAACAAAAATGTGTAGTGAAACAATGTTTTGTGTAGACAGTTTTGTTGAATGTTGAGATGTTTTTGTTGATTGTGTAGGGCAAAACACGCGCTGGAGACCCGGCTTTAGTAGAATAACTGAGATCAGACTTTTATTAGATCGTTATTTACAATTTCTCGATGAGTGGCGTTCATTTTGTTCTAGCGTTTCTTACCGAGTGACATAAAAGCGTTACTCTACTATCAAAATGAAAATTTACGTGTATACAGTTACTCTACTAAAACTGGTAGAGTACTGAGAAGTGGTAGAGTAGTAATGCTAGTTCACTCTACCGTTTACTCTAACCGTGTAAAGCTTTTTTTTAAATCCTTACGTTTTCGATGACGGTAGGTCTATAGAAACCCGTCAATACCCGAGCGACAAAAATGCGCTCCACAGGAGCAGTTGGATGTGTCGCGCGATGCAAGAGAACACGAGATAAAAGATCCTGGATGGCGAATCCCGATCTAAAATGTATTGTTTGTTGTGGATCCGGCTTTTCAGCTTTAGTTACTCTTCCGATTCGGAGTTTGCTTTTTCAAGTAGGTACATGTTTTAATAATTAATTATATACGAAGGTATATTACCCGCAGTGTCGTATAATTATGTTAACTTGTGTGGCATTAATGTTACTCAACTCGTCGTCAAACAACATATAAGGAGTGTAATTAATAAAACTTAACTTTACGCTTTTCCGTTAAAGCACATATTTAAAGAAACATTTATGAAAATTACACTTTTATCGCGTTTTCGTACCTCGAAGTAATTACTCACATAATTGAAATGGCATACCAGGGATAGTTTAGTTGAGAGCAACCTCGATCTTATTCCAAAGGTCGTGAGTTTAAAACCGGGTTGTTATTATAGACGAGGTTTTGGAAATAATTGCAGGTATTTATTTTCAAATAGTTATCGTGAATATTTTCAGATAATTATGCATCAAACTTTCTAATTAGACAAGGAGAGAGCCTGTTTTGCCATATTTTTACTTACACAATAAAATAATTCAAAATTTGTTGAATTGGCGATTTTATAAATATTGTTATTTAATTTTAGAAAGAGACGGATCGTCACAATTAAACAGCTCATGAGTCGTTTGTTATAATCACCTTGTTCTGTGGTTATAATCGCTTGCACTCGATCTTGCAATTGCGATTTGACGATATAGACCTGTCATATCGTAGATACAACTAAAAAGGCTGAAATAAAAATAATTGCGGTAAACTTGCTCTTTTGGTATGTTGTTTGGGTCCACCTGGATAGTATTAATCCAGATTTGCAGCAGTCTGAAATTCTCGCGCGCTGAGTAGGACCTAGTTGCTGAAAAACCACCACTTTTTTTAGTTTTGTGTCAAAAAAACGACATTGGAAGGCTCTGACGACAAAGGTTGCTACTTCTTATTTAAAGTGTACAAAATTCCTGACAGTTTGAGCCCTAATTCAATTGTGTAGGTCTAATAGGTCACACGATACAGGGTTCCCAATGTTCACTATTATCCCTAAAATGTTGGAAAATTTATTTTAATTTTTAGTTTTTTGCATTCACAATGCAATTTTTATTACTGAAAAATAGAAAATGAAGTATTTAGAAAAAATCGACCCGTCCCACAACTAGCTCCGATGGGACTCGAACCCACGACCTTTCGCTTTCCGGGCGACTGCTCTGACCACTGAGCTACGGAGTCGTTACGAGAAGCGTCGAATTTATCCAATACTTCTTGCGCACTGTATAGTCAGTGTTAATTTCATCAATGTGGAGATATTACTACCCTCACACGCGAAAGAAATACCTTTCCAGGTATTTGGCAATCGCTAAAGATGAAATTACTATTGCAACTTATTTTAATTTTTAGTTTTTTAGCAGTCGCCCGGAAAGCGAAAGGTCGTGGGTTCGAGTCCCATCGGAGCTAGTTGTGGGACGGGTCGATTTTTTCTAAATACTTCATTTTCTATTTTTCAGTAATAAAAATTGCATTGTGAATGCAAAAAAAAAAGGTCCTCCAGAAGCTCTTCAACTCTGTCATCCTCGAGGGCAAAACGCCAAAGGCATGGGGGGCAGAAGCGATGTGATGCTGTTCCTCAAGAAGGGTGATAAGACTCTCCTGAAGAATTACCGACCCATCTCGCTTCTGAGCCATATCTACAAGTTGTTTTCGAGAGTCATTACGAATCGTCTCGCTCGCAGGTTCGACGACTTCCAACCTCCCGAACAAGCCGGGTTCCGAAAAGGTTATAGTACCATAGACCACATTCATACGCTGCGGCAAGTTATACAGAAGACCGAAGAGTATAACTTGCCACTATGCTTGGCGTTCGTGGACTATGAGAAAGCCTTTGATTCGATCGAGACCTGGGCAGTGCTGCAGTCTCTCCAGAGGTGCCAAATAGACTACAGGTACATCGAGGTGCTGAGGTACTTATACCAAAACGCCACCATGTCGGTCCGATTACAGAACCAGAGCTCTAATCCTATCCAACTACAGCGAGGTGTGAGACAGGGAGACGTCATTTCTCCGAAACTGTTCACAGCTGCGTTGGAGGATATTTTTAAGCTACTGGACTGGAAAGGATTCGGCATTAACATCAATGGCGAGTACCTAACACACCTGCGGTTTGCCGATGATGTAGTTCTCATGGCTGAGACTTTGGAAGACCTGAACACAATGCTCGAAGATCTCAGCAATGCTTCCCAAAGAGTGGGTCTGAAGATGAACATGGATAAGACGAAAATCATGTCCAATGCCCATGTTACATCCGCTCCAGTTAATGTTGGGAACAATACACTCGAAGTTGTTGACCACTATGTCTACCTAGGACAGACAATCCAATTAGGTAAGTCCAACTTCGAGAAAGAGATCTCTCGTCGAATCCAGCTCGGATGGGCAGCGTTTGGGAAGCTCCGGCATATATTTGCGTCCAAAATTCCTCAATGTCTCAAGACTAAGGTCTTTGACCAGTGTGTGTTGCCAGTTATGACTTATGGAAGCGAGACGTGGTCTTTTACTATGGGTCTCATAAGAAGGCTCAAGGTTACCCAGCGAGCAATGGAGAGAGCGATGCTTGGTATTTCCCTGCTCGATCGAATCAGAAATGATGAGATCCGCAGGAGAACTAAAACGACCGACATCGCTCGAAGGATTGCTCAGTTGAAGTGGCAGTGGGCGGGACACATAGCGCGGAGAACTGATGGCCGTTGGGGCGGAAAGGTTCTCGAATGGCGACCGCGAACCGGACGACGTTCCGTGGGCAGGCCCCCTACAAGGTGGACCGACGATCTCGTCAAGGTCGCGGGAAGCCGCTGGATGCGGGCAGCGCAGGACCGATCGTTGTGGAGATCCTTGGGGGAGGCCTATGCCCAGCAGTGGGCGTCGTACGGCTGAAATGATGATGAAACAAATAAATATTTTCTTACAATCACACCAATTATCTAAGCCCGTAGTTAATTTCTTAAGAAACTGTGTCTACGTGAACCTGATAACGGACAAATATTATACTTATATACTTTTTGTTTGTAAATACATACTTAATATAGATAGAAAACACCCAGACCAAGACAAATAGACATGTTCATGCACACAAATATTTGTCTTGTTCGGGAATCGAACCCCGAGACCTCTGGCGCAGAAGGCAGGTAGTTTACCCCTGCGCCAAATCGGTCGTCAAAAAAAACTATTAGACCTACACAATTGAATTAGGGCTCAAACCGTCAAGAATTTTGTACATTTTAAATAAGTAGTAGTGACAGACCATTGGATTAACTACAATAGTTGCAGGCCGAGCGGGCAACCACTATGGTACTGAGCTCTCGTTTCATCTGCCAAGTCTCAATGGCAACAAATATCATTATCTGGTAATCCTCTTGATATTCTTTTGTTTCGATTAGACTCTCCATGTTATTCTATCTATCTAAGTCGTAAGCTGAATCCGAGGGGAGATGCAAGTACCTATTGTATTATAATAACTACCTAACTAATTCTCGTCTTCCATGAGGACGAAATGTTAAGAGTCTGAGAAATAAGCTCTAAAACAGTTTTCCATTTTCATAATAAGTTTGAATTTTAATATTGTGGGTATTTTGTTATTTAAGCCTACCTATTTAATATTGAAATTATTTTGAAAATGGTCTCGAACTAAGCTTATTCTTGAATGCTACTCGTATTAAATCAGCTGTTATTTTTAAGGCAGGGCATTTGTAAAAGATAGATAAGGGCCCGTTTATCAAAAGCTTGTAGCTTGTAATACAAGTGGTAGTCCCTTTCTTACTAAAGCTGTCAAAAATTGACATTCACTTGTATTACAAGTTACAAGCTTTTGATAAACGGGCCCGGTCTTCTACCGAGTATAACTGAATTGAATGCAGACTTCAAAACGTTATTTCTGTTAATTTTTGTTCACACAGATTTTATTTGAAGTGTGGAGTTCGTATAGGATAAATTTTGCTTGGAACTTTTGTAACATGTCACTCCAATTATTGCGTTCATATAGTAAAGTTGCAAGTTGTTGTACAAGCGCAATATTACTATGACCAGACTATGACATATTGCTAAAGTGTTCAACTCTAAGAGCAAGGTACCGGTACCGACGGAACTTTTCATTAATTCACATAAACGACGACGCCGACACGGTGCGAAGTGTAATGTGATTTGTTGTACGTCAGATTTGCTATGCGCCCCTCGTGAATTCTGATAGGCTATATCCTGATCCTGACTCCGAGCTGCCATAGTAACTCTTGTTACAGCTAGTGCCTTATTTACATTATTAGCCATCAGTCACAGAAACCCCGTGACACAATTACCATTGGGTCGATGTCTCTCAAATAACTCCGGGATTATTAAAAGGGTATCGATAATTTTGTTTGATTTTGGCTACGACGACGCACCGTTTTCGAGATATCGTAATTTTTATAAATTTAATGTTTTTTAAAATTAATTACCTTCTTATGCTTTAAAAAGTTATGCATTTTAAAGTACCTATGCTTTACGAAATTATGACAAACGAAAATATGAATTTCGAAGATTATGCTTTTTACCACACTTTTATTAGCTTCACATGTAACTAAGTCACAATGTAAGAAAATCTTGGAGTTCAATTTTAACCTACTTCTAATTGTCGTATTGATTTGAAACTTTGCAAGTCTATATGATTCCCATGACAATACAATAATTTGCTACCATCGATCTGATCTGATGATGGAGTCAAGAGGTGGGCAATAGAACTCTTCAATGGCTGCTAGGAAACTTCTCGAGTTTAGGCTCATTTGTTTTGTTACGATGAGACCTATTCGCTACACTTAATGGTGAGGGTCTAATGATGGAGTAGGGAGGAAGCCAGTGGCACTTCTAAATGACCACTAGGAAACCCCTCGTGTTTAGGCTCCGTTGTTTCGTTCTGACGAGACTTATGAGCTGCACTTGGTGGTGAGGGTCTGATGATGGAGCAGGGAGGAAGCCAGTGGCACTCCTTAATGACCAATAGGAAACACCTCGAGTTCTGGCTCATTTGTTTCGTTTTGATAAGAGCTATTCGTTACACTTGGTGGTGAGGGTCTGATGATGGAGCTGAGAGGACCCAGTGAAACTCCTTAATGACGTCAAGAAAACTCCTCGAGTTTGGGCTCATTTGTTTCGTTCAGACGAGACCTATTCGCTACACTTGGTGGCGAGGGTCTGATGATGAAGCTGGGAGGAAGCCAGTGGCACTTCTTAATGGCCAATAGGAAACCCTTCGAGTTCTGGCTCATTTGTTTCGTTCTGATGTGACCTATTCGCAACACTTGGTGGTGTGGGTCTGATGATGGAGCAAGGAGGAGGTCAGTGGCACTCCTTAATGACCACTAGGAAACCCCTCGAGATGGGCTCATTTGTTTCGTTCTGATGAGACCTATTCGCTACAGTTGGTGGTGAGGGTCGGATGATGGAGCAGGGAGGAACTCAGTGGCAATCCTTAATTACCACTAGGAAACCCCTCGAGTTTGGGCTCATTTGTTTCGTTCTGATGAGACCTATTCGCTTCACTTGGTGGTGAGGGTCGGATGATGGAGCAGGAAAGAAGCCAGTGACACTTCTTAATAACCAATAGGAAACACCTCGAGTTTGTGTTCATTTGTTTCGTTTTGATAAGACCTATTTGTTACACTTGGTGGTGAGGGTCTGATGATGGAGCTGGGAGGACCCAGTGAAACTCCTTAATGACGTCAAGAAAACTCCTCGAGTTTGGGCTCATTTGTTTCGTTCAGACGAGACCTATTCGCTTCACTTGGTGGCGAGGGTCTGATGATGAAGCTGGGAGGAAGCCAGTGGCACTTCTTAATGGCCAATAGGAAACCCTTCGAGTTCTGGCTCATTTGTTTCGTTCTGATGTGACCTGTTCGCAACACTTGGTGGTGTGGGTCTGATGATGGAGCAAGGAGGAGGTCAGTGGCACTCCTTAATGACCACTAGGAAACCCCTCGAGATGGGCTCATTTGTTTCGTTCTGATGAGACCTATTCGCTACAGTTGGTGGTGAGGGTCGGATGATGGAGCAGGGAGGAACTCAGTGGCAATCCTTAATTACCACTAGGAAACCCCTCGAGTTTGGGCTCATTTGTTTCGTTCTGATGAGACCTATTCGCTTCACTTGGTGGTGAGGGTCGGATGATGGAGCAGGGAGGAAGTAAGGGTTCGGCTCGCGCATCTGGTACTTAATAGACTCCACATGAGTTTGTAAAACTAAATACATACAATCACGCCTTTGAGTTATAATGTTTACGGGGTGGGCAGACACATAAATGGACTGTGAAATCGATTACCATCCCCATCCATAGCTTGCCATTTGTTAAACTAAAAAGTAAAAAATAAATATGTAGTTTAAAAAACTATAAAAACACACTTTTATAGGAACAGACTAAAAGTACAAAATAACCGTCTATTCAGTAACTGAAATAAAAAGCGTGGTGCGCCCTTTGCAGAGCATGCATTCAAGTACTTACTTAATATTGACAACGCGCACCATGCTTTTTATTTCAGTTACTGAATAGACGGTTATTTTGTACTTTTAGTCTGTTCCTATAAAAGTGTGTTTTTATAGTTTTTTAAACTACATATTTATTAATACTTATTATGCCTTTCAACTAGGTATTAGGTACCTATGCATTATTATGTGTTGTTAAATTGCTTACCTACTTGAAAGTTTTTATTAAGATCATCAGCATATATTTTTTCTAGATTTTTCACTCTTTTATTTCAACAGTTAGAGGGGGGAGACCTTGGGTAGACACACATTTTACCACTTCGGAAGGCTCTATCTGTCAAAAGATTGACTTTGAGAAAAAATAGTTTGAGCAACCTGTATGGCCTTTTTAAAAGACCTACCTATCTATAGACACCCCACACGAATATGGTTGATAAAAAGTCCAGTTTCAGTTCCATGTATGGGGAGCCCCACTTATTTTACAAGCTTTTTATTAACTTGCCATGTTAGTTAGTTAGTATGTTAGTTAGTAGTGGGGAACAAATCTTGCAAGCTTAATTTGACCTACTTCCCAGTGTCCGATGGACCTGAAATTTTGTATACAAGTTTTGGTTCAGATGACAATACAATATTAAAGTACAGTCAGCAAAAAGCTTGTCATAAAAATGAAATTTTTATTAAAAACTTATTTTTTTTTATTAAAATCGTAAAGCTGTTGAATAAAGTAGCTGTGACGGACAGACAGACAGACAGGCTTGACGAATGTATAAGGGTTCCGTTTTTCGCCATTCGGCTACGGAACCCTAAAAATGTAGCAAAAACGGGAAAATATATCGTTTTCGTACCTAGTCATGTTATTTCTTTTTCCTCAAATTAACGTAGGTGATACTGTGGGGCACAGCTAGTAATAAGTATGAAAAGGGAAAACCTCGATTCCTATGATTTCCAAATTGAGCATCTATTGGTAAAGTAGATCCCCTACCAAAACTATTGTAGAATGTGATGTGATCCTGTGCCTACTTAATTGTTTTTAATCAAATTTAAAGGGACGGTGGTAGGCGTCGGCGTCGGCTTAACCCGAGACTGCTCCACCCTGATGGTGGCTCAGTACTTCAAGCGAAGACGCGAGCTGGTGGAGATCTTCATAGTCAGCGGCAGTGGGCTCGGCATCGCCGTCATGTCCACTTTCATCAAAGGAGCTATAAGGTGAGGTGATTAAGGAATTTGTTAAGTTTTTTGTTTTCGTAATCAAACAAAATGAAATAGAATTAAGATGTTATTGAGGACACGCGGTCTTTCATGCATACACAACACATAGGTAAGTAAGTACTTATAATTTGTTGAAAATGGAAAATGAACTATTTAGAAAAAATCGACCCGTCTCACAACCAGCTAGTCCAATCGGTGCTACTTAGATGGGTCGATTTTTTCTAAATACCTACTTCATTTTCCACTTTTCCATTATTAAAAATTGCATTGTGAATGCAAAAAAGTAAACATTTAAATAACTTACTTACTTATGATTTTTTTATAAATCTACATCGCCGAATCGACTTTTGAAAGATTTTTCGAGCTATAGTAGAGTTTTTATAAAAAGAAATGTGAATTAAAAAATGACATTATTATCCTACTAATATTATAAATGCGAAAGTTTGTGACTATGGATGTATGGATGTTTGACTCTTTCACACAAAAACTACTGAACAGGGGGGCTACCGCGTAACTTTATGGGTATGAACTTCATACGTTTTTGGGAACTTTAGGTCAATTTTATAAAGAAAATAGCTGCATTCAGTTTCTTGTTTTGTGACGTCGGGTATAACGATAACTAGCTAGCAATGTTCAACAGAACAAAGCAGCAAAAGTCTATCAAAATAAGGAATTCAAATGACAGTTGAAGCCCATACCCATATCCATTTTTCTTAGCCGGTAGCCCCCCAGATAAATAAAATAAATAAAATAAATAAATAAATAACTTCTTACATTCACACCAATTATCTAAGCCCATTTTAATTTCATTAAGAAACTGTATCATGGAAAACTTGATAACGGATAAATATATACTTAAATACTTTTTTTTTGTAAATACATACTTAATATACATAGTAAACACCCAGACCGAGACAAATAGACATGTTCATGCACACAAATATTTGTCTTGTTCGGGAATCGATCCCGAGACCACTGGCGCAGAAGGCGGGTAGCCTACCCCTGCGCCAAATCGGTCGCCAGATCTGGATGAAATTTGAAACAAAAATAGATTATAGGCTGGAATTACACAAAGGATACTTTTATCCCGATGTTCCCTCGAGAACGGAAACCACGCGGGTCAAACCAGGCAACCAACTAGCGTACGCCCGCGGTTTCACCCGCGTTTCACTGCTTTATTGCAGTTGAAGAATTTAGTCTTCATTCGATATTTAATATTGAACCAGTGGCCGAATATAACAATGACATGACTAGCTTTCCTCAAAATAAACGAACAAAGCTTCGAAGCCGTAAAATTGGCATGCCACTTTGCATAATAAAGTAAAGTTGTATTATTTTATGTCTGTAATATAAAAGTTGGGACACGCCAACGCCACTTCACTCAATATCTATATCAGACTGTTTTAATTTCTAGGGCAATCGGTTGGCGGCTAGGGCTGCAAGCGGTAACAGGAGTTGTATTCGTCACGTTTATTCTCGGGACGTTTTACCGATCAGCTTCCCTGTACCACCCACAACGAAGAGCAATCCTCCACCTCAAGAATCAGAATAAAATCAAGCGGAAGATGAAAGACAGGAACAAATCTGATGACCGACAGCCCTTCTTTGACTTCTCGACGCTGAAATCCAAGACCGTTAGGATTCTCCTCATGTCTACCGGAATATCTGCGTTTGGAATCAACACACCGATTTTTTATTTGGCATATCATGCTGAAGAAGAAGGTACCTAAACTAAACTTACGTAATATGTATTTTATTTCGTTCTCCGAAAAGACAAATTAGCTATAAAAGCCTGTGAATGTAAGTTGTTTGTTTTATGAAAAGTAAAATATTTTCGAAGACATTCGACATTTAATTAACTGTAGATATGCTGAATTCTGGTATTTTGGAGCTTTTCTAACGACCTTCATCGCATTGTTATGGCCTAGTTATGCGATTATCATGAAAATGTCGGTAAACAAGTAATCATACCAATTCTTGCAAGTCGTAAAAAGCACGTAAACCTTAATAGCTTTCGTTAATAAACTCCCTTTCATTTTGTTATTGTTACTTGTATACTTACTGCCCTTCTATTAGGTTGAGAGGCAATATAACCTTTTCCTTTCAGTGGAAATGTAGTAAATTAACAGTCTACTTACTTAGTAATTTCTAAAGTTATAAATAACAATAAAATTGACTAAAGTCAATACGATAAATCGTGTTCGTTGATTTTAAATATAAAGATAAGGTTTTAAGCCATGCATAACTGTATTAATAGAGAATTGTATCAAATCTGCATTAGAAAACAATGTAGCCATATCTGTTGATTTCTTTTGGAATTAAAAATACTTAGGTAGGTAGGTACTAGGTACCTAGAATCTTAGAAACGTGACATCTTTAATGGTTTCTATTACAGGTCTAGGCGACACGGCGGAGCTCCTCCAAGCATACCTAGGTCTGGCATGGGCTGTAGGCTGCGCGGCATTCGGTCTGCTGGTGCGGCAGAACTCGGCAGAGTGCCGTATAGCGCGCCAGTACCTCACCCAGGCTGCCGTGTTCGTCTGCGCTCTGGCCACCATGGCGCTGACTGCTGTTGAGGGCTCGTATAGGGGATACGTCATGTTCGCGTGGGTTTATGGTGAGAAACAGATGGCAGATGATAAGTAGATCGTGGTAGTAGGCATACTTTAAAGGGGCTTGATGTACCTACTTACTTACAAAGCGACTCGGGCGCGTGGACCGTAAAAAAACACGGCGGAGCTCCTCCAAGCATACCTAGGTCTGGCATGGGCTGTAGGCTGCGCGGCATTTGGCCTGCTGGTGCGGCAGAACTCGGCAGAGTGCCGTATAGCGCGCCAGTACCTCACCCAGGCTGCCGTGTTCGTCTGCGCTCTGGCCACAATGGCGCTGACTGCTGTTGAGGGCTCGTATAGGGGATACGTCATGTTCGCGTGGGTTCATGGTGAGAAACAGATGGTAAATGATAAGTAGATGGTGAACTATCACGTGCCTACTAAGGCATACCTACTTTTAGTTAGGGGCTTGATATAGGTACCTACTTAAAAAGCGTCTCGGGCGCGTGGACCGTAAAAAATTTTGGCGCACGGCCGCGTGCCCGTCGCTTTTTATCATAATGTTACCTAAGTACTACTTTTTTAAAGAAGATGGTAGGTAATTAACTTATGTACTATAGGACGAAATTGAGGTTACAATCTCATAAATACAAAGTCGTACCTAGTGCTTTGTTATAGTCACAAGTTCACAAGGAAGGCTATACTTCGGAGTCAGTCATATCATGCTTCCTGGCTGTGACATCTACTTGGCAGCTTTTGTATCTAACAGTATGTATAGGTACTTTCAACCTCAGATCAATTATAATATTTATAACTCAACTAGCTGACCCAGCGCGACTTCGTTCCCGTGGCCCTACCCCCTACTCCACCCTACCCTACCCGTACTCTACCCCTACCCTACCCGTACTCTACCCTACCCCTACCCTACCCCTACTTTATCCCTACCCTACCCTACCCTACCCCTACCCTTACCCTTACCCTACCCCTACCCTACTTCTACTTTACCCCTACTTACCCTATTTTCTCACCGTTAAAACTTTCCTTGGACTTCCACGAACATTTCAAAACCAAAATTAGCCAAATCGGTCCAGCCGTTCACGCGTGATGGCGTGACCAAGGGAAATAGGGATTCATTTTTATATATAAGACTAGCTGACCCAACGCTACTTCGTTCCCGTGGCCCTACCCCCTACTCTACTCTACTCTACCCCTACCCTAACCCTACCCTACCCCTACGCTACCCCTACCCTACCCCTACCCTACCCCTACCCTACCCCTACCCTACCCCTACCCCTACCCTACCCCTACCCTGTCCTACCCCTACCCTACCCCTACCCTACCCCTACCCTACCCCTACCCCTACCCTACCCTACCCCTACCCTATATCCTTCCTTGGACTTCCACGAACATTTCAAGACCAAAATTAGCCAAATCGGTCCAGCCGTTCACGCGTGATGTCGTGACCAAGGGAAATAGGGATTCATTTTTATATATATAGATTCAATGGTAGGTAGGACCTATCTAACAACTTTGTATTCTTTGCAAGTTCTCGAAACAATCACAGAATTAGCACCTACCTAAGTTTTAAAGGTTTTAGATCTAAGTAATATAAAATGATAAAAACTGTTGTCACTATAGTTTTGGTACTTAACATTAATCTATTCTCTTTGTCAGGCATCTTCTGTGGAGGCTACCACTACTCGTTGAAGATGTACACTTACGAGCGGGTGCGCTCGCGCAACTTCGCACGCACCTGGGGCTTCGTGCAGTGCTCGCAGGCTGTGCCCATCGTGATAGGAGTTCCACTTTCAGGTAACATAGTACTTCAATATAATTATTACCAGATTCGAGACATTTTACATAAATAAAAGGGAGTTCAAAAGTAAGCGAAATCGATGAGCTTAGGTAAGTACCTATACTAAAAAAAGTGACCATAGTGATACTTAAAGAAAGAGAGATTAGGATCAAAGCTTACTCTTACCCCCTTATTCCAAAACGTGGACTGAAGTCAGACCTGGTTTAAAACTGATGCTAATTCTGGCTTTCATTTGGAAAATGAAAGTGACAGCACCAGTTTAGTACCAGTTTTAAACCGACTATTTTAATCCACGTTTTGGAATAAGAGGGTTAGGTTAGAGTTCTACTTCATAGTTCACAGCATGTTGAGAAGTGGCATCTAGGTACACACTGCTGTGGGAGAAAGGTGTGGTTAAAGTATATACCTACCTATGGACTTATGCGCAGACGATATGCCACGTCTCAATCAGCCGTTACCCGGATAAAGAGAATGGGTGATCGACGAGGGGTTTCGGCACGAAATAATTTATGTGCCTATACTATACTTACATAAATAAATTCTCAATTTCCAGGCTACATCAACGTCGGGTGCGGCGGTAAGGCAGGCTACTACTTCAGCTCAACGTGCTCCCTCATCGGATCGCTGTCTCTATTCTGCATAGACCTGCATCGACGCAGTGTCGCCCACAAACAAACCAAGTAGAGTATCATGCATGGTTGATAATTGATTGCTTTTACTATGATTGATAACATGCTTCTACCTGTAAGACAAGTCTAATTAAAAACCAACAAGTAGTGTCTTCTCACCGTTTTTACCAAAACTTATGAATCGCCATAGGCCTGAACCACACAAACGGGCCTAGCGCGGTGACTTCGAGCGATTTGCGCATTCATTGCGCGCTCGTCACAGACGTCTAATAAAATAAGTATATGTGACGCACCAGCTAAAATAGCGCAACCGCGCCCGCGCTAGTTAGGTAAATCGGCACCTGAGTGTAAGCTGTGGTGTAAGATACGTTTTTGAACCAGGTCACAATATACTCACAGGTAGTAAAAAAAAACAGTATTACAGAGATTTTAGGGGATGATATTGTCCATCAATACGAACAATTTTCAATATGAAATGACATTCTTGATAATATTATTTAATATATTTTTTGACATTTGATTAATGCGTCCACAAGAATTGACATTGTACTGTGACATGTGTAACTCGATTTTCTTATTCAATGTGTCTATTTTTTAAATTGCATAAAAGAACATTATATGACATTTTTAATTTTTATTAATAAATATTTTGCATGCCTACATATTAAAGGCAAATACTGTATGGTACACTAGAAACAATTCATAAATAACTTGTAAACCCAGTATTAGCAAATAAAGACTATTTCTATTTCTATTTCTATTTCTATGAGGCCAACAACGGAATAGCGAAAAAAAAATCAGCTGTTCCATACAAAAGTACAACATCGACTCGACTGAAATGGACGGTGCCAAGTTAACTTGTTCGGGTAGTAGGTAATTAAGCAAAGACTTAGGCGATTCGTAAGTTTTTGTGAAAATGGCCATTTGTGACTTAGACGGGACTCGACCCCGTAACCTAAGGATGGTATATTGTGAGTTATAATTTTATTACTTACATCAGGGGGGCTACTGCGTAACTTTATGGATTTGATTGAACTTCATACGTTTGGGCCTGTTTCACAATGTCTAAGTAGGTAAGTTCTGATTAGTTGTTACTTGACAGATTGTCCATACAAAAAACTGGAAAGTATCTCCTAATCTGACATTTTGATCAGGTACTGTCAATTTTATTTAAAAAAGTTAATTTTCATCTGTTCTGTCTTTCATTTGTCTATCAGTTCACTGTTTAGTGACGTCGAGTATAACAATATCGTAGAACAGAACAGAACAAAACAGCAAAAATCTATCAAAATAAGGAACTCAAATGACAGATGAAACCCATGCTCATATCCATATTTTTAGCTGGAACCTCCTAGTTACCACTTACCACACACGTTTTAATCCACCAACCACCCTTTTTCAGAGAAAATGGCGGTACATGCGAGTCCGCATGCGGCCCCACGCGTCGCAGCCGCAGCCGGGAGCGCGACCCTCGCATGGCCAGCGGCGCCGCCACCGCATTAGGTTCGCCACACTTATCTCATACATACATATACTCACGCCTATTTCATACCGGGGGTAAGCAGAGACTATGGATCGCCACCTTTTTTTTTATCCTAAACGGGGTAGCACTTAGGCCCGATTTCACCAAAGATATTTAAACGCGATTAACGCTAAACGTGTTTAAAACGTATTTCTGTCCCTGTCACATTCAAACAGATGACAGAGGCAGAACTAAGTATTAAACACGTTTAGCGTTAATCACGTTTAAATATCAGTGATGAAAGTCGCCCTTAGCCTTCATCACCAGTGATCGGAAAACCCATTTATACGGTTAACAGGTATAAACGGTTAACAGTTCATTCGGTTAACAGGTAAAATCGGTTAACAGTTCATTCGGTTAACAGGTAAAATCGGTTTACAGTTCATTCGGTTAACAGGTATCATTGGTTAACAGTTAATTCGGTTAACAGGTTATAAGTTCATTCGGTTAACCTTTTAAAACTGTTAGGAGTCGGCTGTAAGCCAGCGCGTAGGTATTGACGAAGCTAATCTGTGTATTTGTGCCTTCACGCACACGAACGTCTCCGCCCTAGCACGAAAAAATTGTAATTCAGAAAATTAATATAATTAATAACTGTTTTTTTGTCAGAAAGTATCCTTACGTAGGTATTTGTTGCGTTTGATTTGCCATGTTCGACATCTGCGGGCTGATGCAGCATCCTTAAGATAGTCGAAGGAACTCCTCAACATTTCAACGTAACCACTTCGATTTTGGGCTCGTTTGAATCGTCTTGATGAGAACTCTTGTGCCAAGTAGTTTTTGAGGTCAAATTCTGGAACCAGTAAGTGGCTGATGGAACTCTTCATCAATTCAACGTAACCAGTTCAATTCTGGGCTCGTTTAAATCGTCTTGATGAAAACTCTTGTGTAAAGTAGTTTCCAAGATCTGATACTGGAGTCAGGAAGTGGTTGATGGAACTCCTCAACAACTCAACATAAACACTTCGAGTTTGGGCTCTTTTGAATTGTCTTGATGAGAACTCTTGTGCCAAGTAGTTACCAAGGTCTATTGCTGGAGCCAGGAAGTGGCTGATGGAACTCTTTAACGATTCAACGTAACCAGTTCAATTCTGGGCTCGTTTACATCGTCTTGATAAAAACTTATGTAAAGTAGTTTCCAAGATCTGATACTGGAGTCAGAAAGTGGTTGATGGATTTCCTCAACAATTCAACATAAACACTTCGAGTTTGGGCTCGTTTAAATTGTCTTGATGAGAACTCTTGTGCCAAGTAGTTACCAAGGTCTATTGCTGGAGCCAGGAAGTGGCTGATGGAACTCTTTAACGATTCAACGTAACCAGTTCAATTCTGGGCTCGTTTAAATCGTCTTGATGAAAAGGCTTGTATAAAGTAGTTTCCAAGATCTGATACTGGAGTCAGGAAGTGGTTGATGGAACTCTTCAACAATTCAACATAAGCACTTCGAGTTTGGGCTCGCTTGAATGGTCTTGATGAGAACTCTTGTGCCAAGTAGTTTCCAAGATCTCATGCTGGAGTCAGGAAGTGTTTGATAGAACTCCTCAACAAATCAACGTAACCACTTTAAGTTTAGGCTCGTTTGAATTGTCTTGATGAGAACTCTTGTACCAAGTAGTTTTCAAAGTCTATTGCTAGAGCCAAGAAGTGGCTAATGGAACTCTTCAACGATTTAACGTAACCAGTTCAGTTTTAGGCTCGTTTGAATTGTCTTGATGAAAACTTTTGACAAGAAAACAGCGACGCTTTTTTGTTTGTGGGCCGGTTTTGATGAAACTCGGACTCGTACTATTTTGACAAGAAGACAGCAACGCAATGTTAAAAATATTTAAAAATCCAATATGGCGCCAAACTTTTTTGTTTGTGGGCCTATTTTGACAAACTCGGTTTTCGGTACTATTTTGTCAAGAGAACAGCAACACAATGTTAAAAATCTTAAAAATCGAAGATGGCGGCCAACTCTTTTGATTGTAGGCCGATTTTGAGGAAACTCGGTTTTCCGTACTATTTTGACAAGAAAACAGCAACGCAATGTTAAAAATGACAATAGATAAAAACAATAATAATAATATAATAAATTTCTTACAATCACACCAATTATCTAGCTCGTAAGTAGTTTTCATTAAGAAACTGTGTTACGGAAACTAGATAACGGATAAATATAATACTTATATATTTTTTTTGTAAATAAATACTCAATATTTATAGATAACGCCCAGACCAAGACAAAAAGACATGTTCATGCACACAAATATTTGTCTTGTTCGGGAATCGAACCCGAGACCTCTAGCACAGAAGGCAAGCATCCCTGCGCCAAATCAGTCGTCGTCAAAATGGTGACCAACATTGTTTTTTTCTCTTTCTTTTGTTATTAAAATGTAACACGCTTTTATTTAAAAGCTTGAGACAGTGACTAGTACACAAAGTAATAATATCGTACGGTCCGAGACCTTACTAGAACATTTCCAAATGAGCACTTTCGAGATAAAGAGGTAATTAGATTTGCAAAGTAACAAAATTTGTATTCCCAAGAAACCTGTAAAGATGTCGCGATCCGATTTTTGTGTGTAAATAAATAAATAAACTATATGTTTTTAAAATGACTTATTGAACATTGAATTCTGATGCTTAGTTTTCAAGTTATATGTCAATTTACAAAATGTTCCAGTGCCTAAGTACTGATAACATTGATTCCATCTTGAAACCCTACTGGAATACTTTGAAACATTCCAATTTAAAATTAAACAAATCGAACTGATTATAAAAAAATAGTAGTGTGTTATTTTAGAATTAATGTTCCATCTTAATCCTATATTTCAATGACCTTTAGTGCTGTAGTGGTATATCGTGATTAGTGCTTAGACACAGAATTTGAGATATTCCGACAGTGACTTGAAAAGTCCGTTCGACGTGTAATTGTATGGCATACTTAAGTCAAAACCTTAATTTTTGGAGATGTTCCAGTAAAACAGATTTAGACTTGAAAAAAGTAGAGGCTCGTTTTTGGGAAAAGGCATAGCATTCTTTAGTAAAGTTCCACAAGAAGTAATCGAGCTGCCTTTAAATAAATTTAAAAATATGTTAAAAAGACGCTCTTAAGCAAAGGCTATTACAAAGTAGAAGATTATTTAAATGAACACAACGCTTGGTTGTTATAATTATAGTAACACTAACAATGTATAAAAAGAAAATATTCCTTTACTCATAAGTATGAGAAAACTTTCCTTCAGCATTAGCTTTTTGTATAAATTTTATTATTGTACCATTTTGTCTAGCAACGACATATTTTTTTGTAAATGCGTTGCTTCTGTTAAAGCTGATGAGTTTTTTAGCCTGTTTTTCTTGTCCGTTAAAAGATGTCCATAACAGGTGGTAGGTAAAAAAATGTTGGAAGATTCATAAGCATTAATTTTATTTAATCTATATGATTAATCTATATGATGATATGGGATGATTTTGATATAGACGAAGGAGCTTTAACTCTTTCAGTGACGCTTTTACATTAAGAATATTTTAAACATTTTTACGTTAGTTTTAGCATAGTTTACAACTAAAATTTTTGCTGTGATTAGGTACACTTGCGAAAACATAAAAGTAATAGTATTTTTATGTAACCACGCATAGAATAGTTATGTGACAGTACATTGACTAATAATAATAAAGAAAAGGGCTGTCATAGCCTTTTTTTTATCGCACACTCATATCAAAATAGCATTGATGCAATATTCAATTCATCGCAAATGAACTAGTATTCATTGAACATTCTGCCAATTATTCCCATCATGTCAAATATGGTTCCAAATTGTATAATAATTGAAAAAAAACTTTTGCAAAAGTGGGTAAATTTAAAAAGAGTTAAAGGCTAAGAAATATAAAACGGCGTATTTCCAATCTGAATAAAATTACTTTTTCACTTTTAAGATTTTGTTATTAAAAACTATAACAAGCTTGTGCATATTTTTTATAATGATTTAATTTTAACTCTTGAACTAAATCGACGCTATCAGAAACTTAAAACGGGCCATCATAAAGGATTGCTTATATAAAACTACATGGCATTGCTATTGACCGTTGCAGAGTTCTCCCGTCTGGAGCCAACCTTAGGTGCAGGAGCCAGTAGGTCACCATAATTGAATTCATACAGGTAATATTTTTAACATTGTGTTCCTGTTTTCTTGCCAAAATAGTACCAAAAACCGAGTATTGTCAAAATCGACCCATAAACAAAAAAGTTGGCCGCCATCTTGGATTTTTTAATATTTTTAACATTGTGTTTCTGTTTTCTTGCTAAAATAGTACTAAAAACCGAGTGTCATCGAAATCGGCCTACAAACAAAAGAATTGAACGCCATCTTGGATTTTTTTAATATTTTTAAAATTGCGTTGCTGTTTTCTCGTCACAATACTACTAAAAACCGAGTATTGTCAAAATCAGCCTACAAACAAAAAAGTTGGCCGCCATCTTGGATTTTTTAATATTATTAACATTGCGTTGCTGTTTTTTCGTCAAAATAGTACTAAAAATCGGGATTGTCAAAATCGGCTCATAAACAATAAAGATGGCCGCCATCTTGGATTTTTTAATATTTTTTTACTTACGTTCCTGTTTTCTTGTCAAAATAGTACCAAAAGCCGAGTTTCATCGAAATCAGCTCACAAACAATAAAGTTGGCCGCCATCTTGGATTTTTTTAATATTTTTAACATTGCGTTGCCGTTTTCTTGCCAAAATAGTACCAAAAACCGAGTTTCATCGAATTAACTCTATTACATATTAATTTAATTTCGCAGTACCTACCTACGCGGGATAGATCCACGTTCACATTTTTCAATTTGTGGCAACTGTACTTACGTAAATACCTTTACAGTCGTCGGTATCGCCCAACTTCAAGGGCATCGTTCTACTGCTACTCTATGGAAAAATTGGTTATTATACCGTAGTGTGGTAACAAGGTATCTAGGGAAATACATAATGAAATTACTTACATAATAAATAAATTAAAACAAAAAAGAAACCCGGTAGAAAGCATAATTCAGATTTTCCTACAGGAATGGGTATAACCGCGCGAAGCAGCTAGTCGATGTTAATCGCAATCATGATTAACAATTACGATTGATAATAGTAATCATTAAATTATGATTAAGACTAAGTAATTTTAATCGTTAGTCACGCACGACTAACGTCGTGTAGTCCACGCGGGCAAAGCCGCGAGCGGAAGGCTAGTTAGCAATGAAAGAGACATGCGTGGCGCGCGCGTACGGCCGGCTGGCGCGCGGAGGCTCGGCGGGGTGGCGGCCGGCGGCGGCCGGCGGCGGCGTTCAATCAAACGAAACGAATCGGCTGGCCGAGCGCGGCTCTTGACAGGAGAGATAAGACTTGCAATTTTGAACTTTATTTGCAATAACCGTTATCAATTCGGTTACGGTTACGGTTAACCGATTGACGAATAAACCGAAATGATTCTGTTAACAGTTGTACCTGTTAACCTATATTTTTAAGGGTTATTAACAGATACATTTCGGTGGGTTAACCCTAACCGTCCGATCACTGTTCATCACACCTGATGTTAAGTGGTGATAACGCTGAAGGTGGAAGCGCACTACTCCCGGAATCCCCAATCACTGAGGAACTGGCTATCTTATCTCTAACTGCCGGAACACAATAATGCTGAAAACATCATTGTTATGGCGTCAGACTTAGATAAGATGGTGGTAGCTAGGCAGGCGGACTAAGAACAAGTCCTACCACCAACCAAACCGAATACAATATGTCAAATTCGTAATTAATTTTAAAAATTTTATAGTCAATAAGGAGTAATAATATTAAAGATTTACACAATGTCCATTTCAAGTAGTATGGTACATGTACCCCCACTGGGAATCGAACCCGGGACCTCTGGGTCTGAAATCGGTGGTGTGAACCACTAGACCACAGAGGCGGTTAAACCTGCTACGATCCTTGCACACTTCTTTCGCTTCATTCACATCCATTGTACTTATTACTTATCTCACATCAATGCAATGGCAGCTCCTTCATTTTAGTCCAAAATCCCGGCTAGCCTACACAAGAACTCGATTCAACGACACAAGAATAACAATCACATAGTTATAGACTAGCGGCCTCAAACGGTTTCACCCGCGTGGTACCCGTTCCCGTGGAAAATCGGGATAAAAAGTATTTATATGATCGAAGGTTATTTTAGTCCAAAATACCAGCTGGCCTAAAGAAGAACTCGATTCAACGATACAAGAATAACAATCACATAGTTATAGACTAGCGGCCGCAAGCGGTTTCACTCGCGTGGTACCTGTTCCCGTGGAAAATCGGGTTAAAAAGTATCCTAAGTATGTGTTATTTTAGTCCAAAATCTCAGCTAGCCTAAACAAGAAGTCGATTCAACGATACAAGAATAGATAGTACACTAGCGGCCGCCCGCGGATTCACCCGCGTGATACCCGTTCCCGTGGGGAAAATCGGGATAAAAAGTATCATATGTGTTATTTTAGTCCAAAATCTCAGCTAGCCTAAACACGAACACGATTCAACGATACAAGAATAGATACACTAGCGGCCGCCCGCGGATTCACCCGCGTGATAACCGTTCCCGTGGGGAAAATCGGGGTAAAAAGTATCCTATGTGTTATTCCAGCCTATAATCTATCTCTGTTGCAAATTTCATCCAGATCCGTTCCGTAGTTTTTGCGTGAAAGAGTAACAAACATACATCCATACATTCAGAGTCACAAAATTTCGCATTTATAATATTAATGGGAAAGTCTTTGACCAGTGTGTGTTGCCAGTAATGACCTATGGAAGTGAGACGTGGTCTTTTACTATGGGTCTCATAAGAAGGCTCAAAGTCACCCAGCGAGCAATGGAGAGAGCGATGCTTAGTATTTCCCTGCTCGATCGAATCAGAAATGATGAGATTCGCAGGAGAACTAAAACAACAGACATCGCTCGAAGGATTGCATCATTGAAGTGGCATTGAAGTGGCGGGACACATAGCGCGGAGAACCGATGGCCGTTGGGGCGGAAAGGTTCTCGAATGGCGACCGCGTACCGGACGACGTTCCGTGGGCAGGCTCCCTACAAGGTGGACCGACGATCTGGTCAAGATCGCGGGAAGCCGCTGGATGCGGGCAGCGCAGGACCGATCGTTGTGGAGATCCTTGGGGGAGGCCTATGCCCAGCAGTGGGCGTCGTTCGGCTGACATGATGAATATTAATAGGATAAAGAGAACGGCCCATGACCCACCAGGCGAGCCCAATGCGGATTAGTGATTATAAACGAGTGCGGCGAATGCAGCCGGGACCAAACGGGTTAACGTGCCTTCCGAATAACGGAGGAGCTCGAGATACAAAAATTTTTGGTCACCCATCCCGAAACCGAACATTGCGAAAGTGGCTTAATAGCCCAAGAACTATCCGATATTTTTGTAAAAAATTCAATAACAGGCCAAATTTTTGTAAAAGGCCATTAAATATAATTTTAAGAGACTATATTTTGGAATCCAACATAATCTCGCATTGGAACGTACCAAAAAATAATTATACCTACTCCGAAAATGGTGCAATTTTACAGCAAATATGCTATCACCAATTTTATCGTGAACATGTGTTTATGTTCACCATAATTATCTATGCCAAAGTCGAAATCCATAAAGATATAAAACTGGAAACTAATACTAATACTTTAGGAAGAAATCGGTTGTTTCTGATAGCATTTTTAACATAATAATATACCTAGGTGTAATGCCAATTTGAGTTTACGTGGAGTTTTCTTTTAAGTTCATTTGTTTTTCATTTACAAATATAGGGGGATTATATACTTTTTCGAAAGATAATTAATAAATGTATTCAAATGTAAAGTTTTTTGCCCATTTTTTATAGATTTTTTATAGCTTTGTATTTGTTTTTTTTTAATGTCGCTGTCATAAATATTGGTGGATTACTAATGAATTATTTATTAAACTAGATAATCTAATTTTCTATGTTAAGAAATTACTGATATAGAATTATTGTTGAGTCTCCATAGAGCGAATGAGTTTGGCTCTCGGGCTATAACCTCAAAGATCGCAGGCAGAGCGCGCTAACCACTGCGCCACGGGTCTTTGCTAAAGAATTTATATAACTGAAATAGTAGTTTATGTGACTGTCGCATAAGGAGGGGTATTAAAACACGAGTAGTATTCCACGAGTGTTTTAATACCGAGTTATGTGCAGTCTCATACACTACTTTATCTACACTCATTACATTTATTATATATTTCAAAAATAAAGCAAATCAATATTAATTATAAAATGTGAATTGGTGCCAAACCCCACTCATAGGAGTCTATACGGTCTATTCCTTCTAAATTCAAAATTCTAATTTTAAAAACGTTTCTGATTGTTGCCGGCTAAAGAAGAGCTTGAAAAAGTTGGAAGTCAGGGCCGGTAAATCCTACGGTTGCCATGGAGACTGTAAATTTAAGAAATATAAGTGTTTTATAATGAGTGACAGCTGTATCCGGGTGTTGCATAATGGTCATTATGAAACACCCGGATACAGCAGCTTTATTTTTTAAAGTTGACTATGGCATAGTGTATCAGTATACGTTCAGGCATGAGTTCATAATTCGAAAATTATAACATGAGTGTAGATAAAGTTAATTAATTTATATTGTACTAGCGGCCGCCCGCAGTTTCACCCGCGTGGTTCCCGTTCCCGTGGGAATATCGGGATAAAAAGTACATATAAACCTTCCTCTTGAATCACTCTATCTATTAAAAAAAACGCATCAAAATCCGTTGCGTAGTTTCAAAGATTTAAGCATACAAAGGGACATAGGGACAGAGAAAGCGACTTTGTTTTATACTATGTAGTGATGTAATGTAGGTGTATAATGTTTGATAATTTTTGTTCTGGTACCATCGTAAGTTGCAAGCAACGAACTTTACATGACTAGTACGAACCAAGCATAAGGAACCAAAAGGGTGGTCCACAACTGTTCAAAGACCGTTTAAGGTTTATCACAAATCAGTTTTAGGAGCAGAATTAGTTGCCCCAGGGAGGACCGGTCGGGACCTACTGCTGGACAGCATCGGGCCGGGCAGCCTGGGCTCGCCGCCGCCCACCGTGCCTCCGGAGCTCACCTGCATCAGCGAGGAGGGGGGGCTGGACCTGGACCTCGACCTGGACATTCCCGACCACCTGCTGGAAGACCTGGACTGCGGCGGTGACTGTATCACTAGTTGTAATAAGGTAAGGGCAGAGATGTGCAGTTTAAAATTAAGATTAATCAGTTGGCCCACGCCGCCGGAGTTCACCTGCATCAGCGAAGAGTGGGCTGGACCTGGACATTTCCGACCATCTGCTGGAAGGCCTGGACTGCGGCGGTGACTGTATAATTAGTTGTAATAAGGTAAGGGCAGCGATAGCGCAGTTTAAAATTAAGATTCGTCTGTTGGCTCATCCCGCCGCAGTACACCTGCATCTGCGAAGAGAGTGGGCTGGTTCTGGACAGTCCCGACCATCTACTCTACTGGAAGGCCTGGACTGCGGCGGTGACTGTATAATTAGTTGTAATAAGGTAAGGGGAGCGATAGTGCAGTTTAAAATTAAAGTTTGTCAGTTGGCCCATCCCGCCGGAGTACACCTGCATCTGCGAAGAGAGTGAGCTGGAACTGGACATTCCCGACCATCTGCTGGAAGACCTGGACTGCGGCGGTGGCTGTATAATTAGTTGTAATAAGGTAAGGGCAGCGATAGTGCACTTTAAAATTAATATTCGTCAGTTGGCTCATCCCGCCGCAGTACACCTGCATCTGCGAAGAGAGTGGACTGGACCTGGACAATCCCGACCACCGACTGGAAGACCAGTACCACCACTGCCACAGTCCTCTGTAGCGATGACTAGTTGCAATAAGGTTCTTATGTAAAAACCATTTATGAGAACTTTTATCGAGATCATTGTAAAAATCACGTTTGAGAATCCATTGTTCAAGCACTATTCACAGTAATTCGCTGCTTTTACGTGTATAGGCGCGCTTACACGGGCAACTAAAATTACGCAATTCCTCTCAATCCCCGCCAAATACCTATGACGTTACCACCACATTAAGCAGGGCGATGTCAAAATATAACAACCTGTTGCCGAGATAACGGCCACACCATACCACGAAAAATGGAGCAACATCGCACCACTTAATTGCTCCAGATTGATCTATTACAGTTGCCAGGCGATTATTGCCAAAAAATTGCCCGTGTACGCGCTCCTTAACCCGTGGAACGCTTATTGATCTAACCGCTTAACGGTAGAACACTTTTTTTTTGTCTTTTGTTCAATAGAAATCGATTCATTGACAAAGTTCATTGCGGGACCGAACAAAAACCGACAACTTTATGGGAGCACCCGGGGTACGAAAATTATTTGATCTTTTGTTGCATCAACAAGCGTTTCACGGATTAAGAGCGAAACGAAGTTTAAAGAGGTTCGTTTTGCTTTGAGGGGCTCGTTAGATTCGAAAACCTTCAGTTCGCTTCACCGGCGCATATTAGGTACCTATCCTTCAAGGTATAAGCCAATTAATGAAACAAAGCGATAGCCGCCCCGGGACGAAACAAACCTCTTCTCGCTCGACTGTGCTTCCCAATGACATTTGCATTCAAGATTGAAATATTTTCGCAGGTCGAGAACTATCTGATGCTAAGCGAGTACGAGAACAACCTGATAGCCGAGTTGCCCAACTTAAACGAGCGTCGAAGCCGTCGGTGGTCAATCGTAGTGGCCAACTCGCCCCAAGCCTCAACCATCAACGACCAGAGCTCCCCAGAGACCCACGCCAAGAAATCCCTCAAGTGGAACAACAAAAAGTGCCATAACCCGAACAACAGACTGATAACAGTGATCAACGAGGCCTCGCTGTAATCCCGCAGTGCATCAACCAAGACAATAATAGAACTTAATCGTCTGGTATTACCTATACCTATTTAACCTCATTAATTTATTTGATGTGTGTGAATAGTAGCGTTTGTGTATTGTTTAATATAATTTATTAAATTATTATTGGCTAAAGTTTTATTTACTTCCCCTTAAGTTATGTATGAGCATAAAACACCGTATTATAGAACGACACTCAAGTGGAGATCTCTTCTCAAGTATAGTAAGCAAGTGATGAATATATTCATTGCATGTATTTGCATCCCTTTCTAACTATAGGTACTTGAGAAGAGATCTCCACTTGAGTGTTGTTCTATAATACCGACCTTAGATTCTGATAGATTGATAGGCACCACCAATTGGGTGTTTGACTGTTGTTGAAATGTAGATATTTAATTATGACATGCGAAAATATAACATTATTGAATAACAAATATGAAAATAGAAATTAAATATGTAGGTATTATTACAAGCGAATTATGAGCTACTTAATTGTGACTCTAACTATCTCTTTCTAAAACGAAATTTTCTATGGCGAGAGTATGGCGCTATAGAAATGTGACGTCACGTTTCTATAGCGCTCTCCTTCTCTTATTAGTAAGTTTGATGCTCTATATCGCTGAAAATATGCAAGAAATTTGAAAATAAATACCTATGTTGTGTTGCTACTAGTTAAATGAACATTTTAAGTCAATAAAAAAAATCAGTCAAATACCCAATTGAGATTTATTGATATATGAATAGTAAACTTCCTTGGGGAATCATTATAAAACAAACAGAAGTATTCTTGCTGATAAGACGATAAATACTTCGTCCGCTCGAGTCCGGCCTTAATTTTTACCTGAAGTATATATTATTCGCTACAAATTATTAGTCATTAGTCAGCTTATTCGCGGATTATCATGTGGACTAAAATGTTCATCGTCTGTCCAGCGCAGCGCCTTACGTGAAAGGTTCAAGTAAATATCAAAAAACAATTTACAATATGTTAATTAAATATATTATTGACATTTTGTAATAGACAATACTTAAAACTAAGTGGGTGAATACTGCACCAAAAATACAAAGGAACACAATACTTAATACCGTTGCGGAACTACTATATCTTCTAAGAACTGCGCAAAACATCTCATCGCTTGAAGCAACGCAGCCAGCAGTATCGACAGCGATAAGCTAACAAGTTTCTGGCTCTCAGAGCTCACAATTTCGTTGTTCACAGGAACTAAACTTTGGCTAGGACCTACACTACGTATACTGGAATTACAATCCAATTTATCATTTGTACAACCCTTCTCATCACGTTTACGCTCACAAACATTATTGACATCACATGTCAGATCTATCACAATAAAGTCAGATTTTTTATCACTTCTATCAATGAGTATATCAGAATTACTTACCGGGTTAAGCCCGGCCTTATCGACAACCGTATGAACAACACTTATATTAGTAACATGGTTTGAACAACACGGAATCTCATTCCAGTGTTCATGTTGAGGTTCACTAGATAGGCACTTGGTTATTACTTCACGTTTATCGTCTAAATTTAAATTTACATTACTTATGTTTTTAGAAGCACTTAGAATTAGTTTGAGAGAGTCATCGTTTTCTTCTGAAGACATGCCACTGTCGTGGTCTACGTCTGGTTCGTTTGCGTTTTTAACATTATTGGGTATAACTAAATTCGTTCTGCCAAAACTACCGTAGAAAGGCGAGTTTGTAGTTTTGTTGGCAGGTTGGTTTTGAGGCGTGCCCGACGGGGGCACGGCCTCGGGTCAGGAAACCTTTCCTGCTGTTATGTTGCCCTTTATTACAATAGGGTTGGAGTTGAACTCTTGAGTCCCATACAGACTGTCGACGTCTGCTAACGAGCCATCGCCTAGCGAGCAGTCATCATCCAGGAGCATGTCTGATCGTAATCCCTGAAATAAGAGAGATGAGTTGCAGTTAATACATTTTCGGTGGAGTTCATAAATAATCATTTTAGAAAAAGTAGGTATCTTATGTTTGTCCGCCACTTGGTAGGCAAATGAATAAAAACGTATGAAAATTAATCAAAAATTAACCGACTTCAAAAAGTACCTGTCAACTGAAAAGGAAAAATAGTGTATATACAGTGCGACAACGATTTCTGTTCCGGTGGCCAAAACTGGAACTAACGTGTTTTGTTTTTATGTCATTTTGCTGTCAAGTTGCTGTCCAACCATAGCGCCGCTGTCACCGGAACACAAAAGATTGTCGATATGTAAAGTGCCTACCTTTTGCTAGCACCGACCTCAAAAAAGTAGGCACTTTAAAGAGATTATTTTTTCCTTTTCAGTTACATATACTAAGCTACATAATTATATTTCTTCTTTGTCAATGATTAGGGATTTCCGCCTAGTGACGCCTGATTCAATCAAATAGTCACTTAAACTGTTTTGAAAGTAAGTAGGTAATGTATACATTACCTTACATTAAACATTACTTTATACATACATTCGATTAATGACATGTGCTACCCCTCCTAGTTTGGTATCAGGTGATACGAGTTACGAGCTCGGTAATTTAATACAAGACACCCCAAACAACCATTTTTAAGTTTCCTTGAATTGAGGAAGTTAAGAAGTTTTTTGCAAAATGACACCTGACAACTTCGTTTCACTAAAGAATTCCCGTGATAGTAGCGCTTCAGTCACTTCGAAATTGGGCTCTATCATTATGGATTCAAGGACATTTTAGCTCAGATTCAGAATTGAAAATTGAAATGTATAAACATGAGTTACAGATCATATTAGCTGCACCGCTAATCGCTACACGCATTCCGCGACCGCCGTGTCGCCGTACGGCTTCGTGGAGGGGCGGGCCGATGCGCGCCGGTTGGTTCGAATCTTAGCTTAGTTCCAATGATAGGTACTATGCCGGAGAGCGGGGACTTCTTTTGTGAAAAGAACTCTATCTTCTATTTAAGGCGATACTCGGAAAAATTATGCTAAAGCGAGATAGCAATGAGAAAACGACGCGCGCGGGAGCGAGACCAATTTTGCAGATTACGCAAAAAAACACAAAATCACTTCGTATTAAAAAACTATAGCGATTTAAAAAAAAATGCTTCTAAACGATCCTAAATATTATTGGTGTCCACTAATTAAACCAATTTTCAATAGTATATGTAACCCCAATTAAGTATAATCTTGATATTTCACATTTTTAGACGTATTTTCGAAAAGAAAAAGTGTCGAGGCAAAATCATAAAATCGTGTTTCTGAAACTATACGATTCTAGATAAAGGTATGAAGAAATATATATCTTATTATCAGATTACAACTATAACCGTCCTATAGTTTTATATCAAAAAGTCCATACTTTTTCCGAGTAGCGCCTTAAATTGTACCTCGCCGCTCGGATCGCGCGTGCACTTGTGCCTTGATCGCTCGCACTATCCAAGCGAAGAAGTTAATTTAAATAACAAACGAAATTAGTAAATTCAAAAGATTCAAAATAGTGGTAAAATTATTAAAAAAGTTACAACTTACCTCTGAAAAATACTCATATTCTTTTTCAAACGTTAGTATGAACACGCAAAATATTGCAGCCAGCATATAACTGCACAAGGAAGTGATGAGAAGACACAGATAAACACCACTGTTGCCCCCTGAAATAACATGCATTGTACTATTAAAAACAAATTGAAATAACTTTAGAGCATCGTTCACTTATTAAGGTGCGAGTTCATACCAGACTGCTAGCACGCGGCAGAGCACATGTCGTCGCGTTACTATTGTTTTCTATGTTCTTGTTTGAACAGTGTCGCGCGACATTATCGCTCGCTTCAGAAGGTATTTCATACAAATACAGAAACCAGCACGGGTAGCATAATGAACTCGAGAAAGGTTTTGTCTATATCGAAACGTCAAAAATGGTATTTCATCGTAGACAAAACTATTGTTCGGCTGTCAATTATTAGACTTTCGAGGTAGACAAAACTCTTCTCGGGTTTGTCATGCTACGCGTGCTGTAGTGTCGCGACCCCATGTTGTGCAGTCCGGTTTGAACTCGTACAGTCAGCTTCAAAATTATCTGAGCGTCCAAAACCTCCAAAAATATCTGAACATTTGACAAAAACCAGTCTTAGCACAATACTTTACGGTGTACTTTCATTTGTTGTCATTTGTTTTCAAACAACAAATGAAAATGCACTTTTAGTTCCTGAGATAAGGTTGATTTTTGTCAAATGTTCAGATATTTTGGAGGTATGGACGCTCAGATAATTTTGAAGCTGACTGTACCTTTGGGCCAAGGTTCCGCTATTTTGAAAATTAAAGTTTCTATATCCAAAACGGGGTAGCACTTACCCTTCATCACACCTGATGTTAAGTTAAAGTCAAGTCAAACACTGTTTATTCAAATAGATTCACAAATTGAAATACTTTTGAAGGTGATAAGGCTGAAGGTGGAAGCGCACTACCTACTCCCGGAATCCTTAACCACTAAGGAACTGGCTATCTTAGCTCTGCCGGAACACAATAATGCTGAAAACATCATTGTTATGGCGTCAGCCTTAGATAAAATTGTGGTAGGTAGCTAAGCTAGCACATATTACGTGATACGTAATTTTGAGTTTTTGGACTCCTCCCAGGGGGCTTGAATATTCGCTCAAAGATAAAATCAGGTTTTTTTCGGATTTGTAACGAATGATATACTACCTATATGTACAAAGAATTTATTACCTCTTGGTAGAAATGACGTGATGGTACCAAAAACTGCCATCACAATCAAAAGGAGGAAGCTTAGATTGGCAAGGCATTGTCTCAGCACTGACAAGTGCTTGTCATAATATAAAGTGGCTACGTAGGTCGTAATGATGCACTGAAACAATACAAAAAGAATAAAATTACGATCATGAAATACAAGCACAAGATACTGCAATTATGAAGTAAGACACGCACGGACAGACCAAAGGTGAACGCACACTTATACGAGCCGAACGTGTCGAACGCGCCGAAAGAAACGAATTTCAGAAATCTTTATATAAAATCGCACACCTGCCGTAGCCGAATCGTTCGAATCTACGACGCGGTTTTCATACAGAATTCAAAAATTCGTTTTTTCGGCGCGTTCGTCGAGTACAAGTGTGCGTTCACCCTCACTGTATTTATAATACCTAAACCTATTTTAAAGCGCAGAACCGATCGTTGTGGGAATTATTTGGGGTGAGGCCTATGCCCAGCAGCGGGCGTCGTCGTCGTGAGGCATCAGCCTCACGACGACGAAGCCCGCTGAAATCAAATGATGATGAAAAATTAATAAATATCGTGTTTGATAATTTTTTCGTATTAAGTAATTAATTAAGTCTGAATGAAGAAGACATTTTGCGTTAATTTACTTGGTCCAAAATTGAGCAATTCCATCTACATTAAATTGTCAGCCACTGATGTTTTAAAATTAAATTAATTATTAGGTACTTACCTTGAAAATTAAAATTAGGCTAGCCCTGACCTGCAGGGGCTGTTTTCGATACCTACTCCAGGATTCTTTGAAATTCATGACACGAGATATTCAATCAATAGAATTGAATAGATATAGTATATTTATTGTATATCTGATATACCTTATTATAATGTTTTAAGACAAAATGTAATGACCATTAAATTTTTGTTGTTATTTCACCACAATTATTTATTAATATTTATTTAGTCAAAATTGTCATATAAATAAAGGCAAATAATAGCCATACAAAATCTGTGTCAAGGGATCCATGTAGCATGGAATTGAAACAATAATCTGCCGAAACAAAATCTGTCGAAACAAAATCTGTCGAAACGAAAATCTGTCCAAACGGAAAAAACAGGAAATAAAAGGCGTAAACAGAAGCACGTTTTCAATTGATTGACTGAATCAACTGAATTGACTCTTTTACGACAAACGGTGAGCCACATGCGAACGTGACTCATTCCTCACATTCTTTTTCCGCTCATCAATGCGGCCCCAATACACTTCATAAACCAGCAGGCCCTTTTATACCTTATTAACAACGAAATAAAGTTGCAAAACGTTCAAACCACAATTTACAAAACTATTCAGTCACGACTAGCATGCATCAAGGTGAAACTAGGTACGAAACTTTGAAATAAACAAACAAAATACAACATGTATAAGTAGGTATACTCACTTGCATCCATATGTATAAAGTCCCAAAACCGCATATAAAAATGTTTAATGCGATTAAACAGTTGTTACCCACCTGGAATTTGACAAGCATTAGGTACATTTCATATAAGGTATTTATTTCTCACACATTTCATATAGTACCTACTTATGTGAAATTATTAGATTTGATTAAGTACCTAATCAAAAAAAGTTATTTGAACTTTCACAATTGAGATGGAATTTAATTTAAGAAAGCGTCATTACCCGCTTAGGGTTTCTTTACAAGCAATGTGATGTTTAACTTACAAGAAGTACCTTATTTATAATCATAGATTAATATTGGTCTCCTCCACGCTCGCTATGAATGACTCAACACCGCGGGCGCCCGCCGGCATATTTGTAAAATGCAGCAATTTAGGTATGGCGAAATCGGCATACTCGAGCCATTACGAGTTCTTCTGAGCCGCGTGTCTAGCAATATTGCAAGCAATGATACACCGCCCCGCGCCGTCCGTCGTCGATGCCACGTTTTCGAAGCCGAGGTTTTCAGGAAGCACGCGATATTTTATAGTAGCGAACGCAGAGACCAATCATTAATATAAGGTTGTAATATTAACAATGATGTTAGTAGCCCTTACCTTAAACAAAAATAGAAAAAAATAGACCAGGAAGCCCGCTGACAAAGAAGATGCGGAGATGGAAGCTATCTTATTCGCGAAGGAAGTCACGTTTCGGTTGGGTGTTAGTGAGCCTAGTATGTGAATTTGCTGGTATCTGTCATAGATGATTTTGCCAGCTGCAAAAAAGTTTGTTAGCACAATGTAAATTAGTAGGTAGGTACAGTCTTAAGGACATAAAGGTAACCAGTTGCACTCGGTATAGTCAGGGACAAACTCGGTGAACCACTTCTTACTTCTTTTCGTGTGGCTGGACCTCGCTATTCACGCGCAGATCCCTTTACTATTATTTAAGTATGTATTAGGGTAGTACAATGCATTAGCAATTAGGGATAGGGACTGCAAGTGAACGATGCCAGCCACACCCAAAAGAAGCAATGAGTGGTTCACCGAATTTATATCTTTATCCCTGAAGTACCTACGCATTTTATTGTTTTACACGCGCAAAAGGGTTAACTCGATGTCCTGTCGATTGTTTAAGGATATGATGGATGAGAGATGAGACAGTATATAATTATAATAATATGCGCACAATTATTTTATTCTCGATCTAGGAAATGAGTTCAAATCTATTGTACTGAATAATAGGTGGCGGTTCATTATTCCGACAATCGACGCGAAAGATCATCAATCAATGACGTCTAATGAGTTCTATTCATGATCGTCTTTGAAAATATTGGATTATTTTTAGATGACCTTTTTCCTCATTTCCTTTCTGCTTCATCGATTACTAATATACATTTTTACGTTCGATAGCTCAAGTCATTCACTAAGGAACAATAATGTCCCGTCTCCCGCGATCAAACCAGCAAACTATTTCTAGCAACTCTGCTTCCTGACACGAGTACCTAGATTTTTTTTATCCACAACGGGGTAGCACTTAGCCTTCATCACACATACCTGATGTTAAGTGATGATAAGGCTGAAAGTGGAAGCGCACTACTTCCGGAATCCTCACCACTGAGGAACTGGCTATCTTATCTCTAACTGCCGGAACGCAATAATGCTGAAAACATAATTGTTATGGCCTCAGACTTAGATAAGATGGTGGTAGTTAGCCAGGCGGACTTTGTAGTCCTACCACCAACCACAAAAAATATGTAGACGAAAGCACTGCGACTTGCCTAACATCGGCCGATTACCTCACTGCAACATTGTACATTAAATGCACCCGTCTTATAAATAGGTGCCTACGAAACATATGCCTATAATGGCTTTGTATGAAAATTTATCTCACGTAACATGCTTACGTTTATTACCAAAAAAATAAACACTACAACACGGTACGAAAATACGAATCGGGTGCAATATCTACCGAACAAAAAAGGCGGTAGAAAAAAACTAGGGCGATTGTAAAATACTCATAGTAGGTTGTTCATAATTATGTCAAGTTTTCTCGGACTCCGTGCGTAAGTTATGTAACAGACTAACAGTCTTAGGTAAGATATAATAGGGCTTATGGTGGCATTCGTGTCGTTAGGTTGAGAGGGAAATGTTGATTTACGAGTGACGAAATTTCGCTCCTCGGCTCCTCTGACGGAGGGGTATGCTTACGCGTTTCCACCATGCTGTGGAATACTTAAATTTAAAAGCTCCCCCGACTGCAATGAGACCTTGTTTTTTTAGGCTTCCGTACCGAAAGGGTAAAAACAGGACCCTATTACTGAGACTTCGCTGTCCGTCTGTCTGTCTGTATGTCTGTCTGTCTGTCACCAGGCTATATCTCATGAACCGTGATAGCTAGGAGTTGAAATTTTAACAGATGATGTAGTTCTGTTGCTGCTACAACAACGAATACTAAAAACAGAATAAAATAAATATTTAATATTATAATACTTTTATACGTAGGTAGTTGTATATTCAATTTAAAAAAATAATGAAATTAAAATTAAATAAATATTTAAGGGGGGCTCCCATACAACAAACGTGACTTTTCGCCGTTTTTTTCTCGATCTTAAATATATATAGTGTCTTACGTTGTATAGATTAATATTGTACGTTATAAAATATAGTGTCTAATGTTGTAGTATAGATAATGGTACGGAAACCTTCGTGCGCGAGTCCAACTCGCACTTGGCAGGTTTTTTTTATTTCTTTTAATAATTATGCATACAAATTATATAGTTTTAAAATGTACTCGTCAATGCCTTTCATTTGATACTTTCCCATAAAAGATAAAAAAATATATCATTTTTTATGGCGCCACACGACCGCCATTGAATATTTAAAAATTGGTTGTCTGTAAAGTCGGTTTACGGACGATAATTTTACGTGATAACGTCATTGGATAAGTACTTTTATTAAGGAATGGAATTGAATTATTATCACTGAATTATCTAAAGATTTTCATTCACTCTGTGAAATACGTGCGATAGCTTCTGCTTTATTAAGTACCGATTTTTTTCGGTTGCGTGAAACTTAAAATCTGTCATAACTTCTAAAAGTAAGTAAGTTTTTATTTAAATTAAATAAGGCAAAGGACAATTTTCGATCTACATTAAATGGCCACGGTAACTAATATACTTATTTAGATAAGGGTTAATACTGATTAGGCGAAATAAGCTTAGCAACTAAAGAAATACTTCAAAATTAATTATTTAAAGATAAAGATGATTACTTTGAGTCAATCTTATGAGATAGATATATTGTATGCTTTTTATGGTATGCAATTCCGTACCTAGTACATTATTTTGATGTATCTCATATGGTTTAGCCAGCGATCTTAATGTAAGCTCTAGATAAGTATATAGATTTTTTGACAACTTTACCTATTACTTACATTATATTACTAAATATACTTAATTAGAATGTTTTGTATGTATTATGCCTTCAGGAATAAATTCTCTAAATAACAATGAAAACTGCATCAAAATCCGTTGCATGGTTTAAAAAAAGAAAACTTAAAAACAGAGTAACAGAGGCGGAAAGTGATTTTGTTTTTTAATACGTAGCAATAGTGATTATTGTGTGGCCAATTATGTTAGACCTAATTGTGAGGAAATGATTGATAATTTAATGTAACTGTTTCAGAAGTGAACTTTTATTATTCTGTGCTCAGGCGGAACGTGATAATGAGTCATGTTTTTTTCGAGCGGGCAGGCTGGCATTCATCGATTCATAAGAAGTTATCACATCAAAAAACATAATGTTGTATTAATACTTCACACATTAAAACCTGTTAAGGCATTCATATGGTGGAATAAACAAACTCACATACATACCTACATACATTAACCCTAAACACAATACACTCCTTGATGTAAAAATGGAATAACAAATAAAATTATAATGAATTTAAACAAAATTTATAACAGTAGGTAGTGGTAAAAAGTTGAGATATTCCATTATCTACACTAATGTAATAAATAAAGCAGTAAAGTTTGTTTGGCTGTTAGAGGTATTCTCTGGACACTACTGAACTCTTTGATAAATTTTTCACCAATAGAAAGCTAGACTATTCCTAAGTAATATATACAGCCTACTTATATCAGGCTAAAATTTCCTAAAGAGAAAATAATAACTAGTCATAAAGTAAAAAAAGTTCTTTTAGTTTACTTTGTAAACATCTGGTCAGAATGACGGACTGAACTGACGCCAGAATTAGCGTGTAACCGATGTCTAAGAGGTTTAGTGAAACCAGCCAACTTTAAATGTTATATGCATGAGTTGAATAAGCTAAGCAAAGAGAGGCAGCACAAGGAGGGGATGAAATTGTACATCAGTGATGCATCACATTGACTTTTTTGATTGATATCACAATTTGCCCGCGCTGCCTCTCTTTGAATAAGCCCTAAGATTCACATTAAGCAGCGCGCATCAGCCCGGCTCAGCAGCAGGGGTGAAGCAGCTAATATGAAATGTAATTCCTGTTTTACATTTCAACTTACTTTACCGCATTTTAAAATGCCGTCCGGGCCGGGCCGATGCCCGCCGGTTGGTCTGAATCTTAGCTAAGAGCTAATATTACCATACCAACATTTAATAATGTAGTTACTTAATCTGATGAAATTTTGGTATGAATATAATATATTTTGTTATGAGTATTAAGTAAACTGTTACAGTGTTTTAATGGTAACTTAGTTTCAACATTTAAGTTTACATAACAAAGGTAATTTGCCTCTCACCTATTACTGCACTGGCTAAGTACAAAAATGCAAGGCCAGTATCCAAGGAATTTGTCTCTTGTGCAACTTGGAAGCATAGACTGCAAAAAAAAATATGTATTGATGTAATAAATCTTACGATTGGCTGATAATAATAATACCGACAATAATATATGAAAGTGAAAGTACAGCTAATAAAACAAAAATAACTTTTTTGTTTCTACGATGATAACTGATAGATGTACATTTTATTATAGAATAAAATAAAAAGTTGGGACTAAGAAATTGATTGTTATCTAGACTGAATTAAGTAATTCCACCAATATTATAGAACACGCCAAGACCAAGGAATAGTACCAACCAAAGCAATACTTACGATAGTACGAATGTTGACGAAAGAATAACAAGACCACACTTAAAAATCAACATATTCTAAACAAAACTTAACATTTATTCCACTAATTTAAAACCCAAACATCCGCAGTATTTATCGTCGTCTGACATGTCAAATAAATTTTTACAATACAAAATAGGTACCATACAACACGCCACACACAACCACACCACAAATTATATAGACTAGTACAGATAGGAATCAAGCCTTATAGCGGCCGTTTGTTAGTGAATGACGGACCCCGATTAGATTTTGACAACATAGTGCTGCCAGAACTATCGACCCTTGATTCGTTATCGATAGTTGTGCAAATCATCGACGTTTGGTACAACCCTAGTAATATACTATTTTAAATTCTGCTCAAATAAAAAACACATTTGATGAAAGAAGGCATTTATTACTTGACATTATAATTTTATCAAATACAAAGTACATCAGTATAAGTTGAGATTTTTACAAGACAAAGAATGAGAGTAATGAAATTACTTACTAAATTGACTTTATAGATAAACTAAGAAATATAAATACTTTATCAGCTACAAGAAAAATTAAACTGCTTGCAATTATTTATTATGCACAAATGCTAATGCTATTTTTCCTAGTAGTTTTATTAAGTATCTGCCATTTCATTATTCACTGTTAATATCACTTAAGTTTCAATGCAAGACGCAATAACCTAATTCTAATAGTTAAACATTTAATGCAGTAAGTAATCAATATAGCAACTAACAGCAGTAATTTGCACCATAATTCTGATTTGATAACTTATAACCGCAAGAATAGGCAGACACGGGCATCTTCGCAGCACTCCACGAACCTCGTTGAGAGTCAAGTTATCTGAAAAGATTAGATTTGGTTAGTATAGATTCTACGTATTGTTACTATAATCTGCCATAACATTTTATAAACAAATAAGTGATAGTTGAACTGAAAAGTTTGTAAATCAAGAAAGAGTAGTGTGTATATTTCATCACTACATAGTATAAAACAAAGTCGCTTGCTCTTTCCCTATGTCCCTTTGTATGCTTAAATCTTTGAAACTACGCAACGGATTTTGATGCGTTTTTTTTTTAATAGATAGAGTGATTCAAGAGGAAGGTTTATATGTACTTTTTATCCCGATATTCCCACGGGAACGGGAACCACGCGGGTGAAACCGCGGGCGGCCGCTAGTATTTCATATAAAGCACATTTTGTTTGTTGTGCCGCTATGCACAAGTTATAGATAATCAATGTTTATAGTTAATAACTGTTATTAAGTAGATAAGCTTTGTACATAGACTGATGAGAGGTAGTATATATAATTAAGTAAGATCTAAGATAGTAGGTAGCAGTAACAGTTATAACATACCTAGTCATAAGACAATCACAATAAACCATCATTCGTACCAACAACAATCATATATTATCCCACCGGTACATTTGTTATAATTCTGTTCTGTTTGTCAGAATCAGAAATATGGATTTGATGATAAGGCATTTTAAATGTTTTGACAAAGTTATTGAATTACTTACACTGTTATTTTCTCTTGACTTGGTATTAACAACTTCACTAAATTGAAACTTGTTAAATGTGACAACTGATTATTTAAATTTAATCCCAAGTAATCTACTGTGCTTTATCATTATCACCATATGATATCACTTCTAAATGTATATTGAAAATGTATATTTTTTTACAAAACTAATCAATAATTAATTACACATACCTACTTACATTCATATAAAAAGAAAAAACAAACATTACCTACCTTTCATTCATAACTTCTTCTTCAACATGTCAATGACAAATACAAAATCATATGTTGTTGGCCCAAAACTGTGCCACTCTCACCGCATTATCTGCAGCCAACATGAGGTCCTCACGCGTGCAGGTGTCCGGGCATGCATGCAGAGCAATCAATGAGGTGGGCCATGGTCTGTGGAGTGTAACCACACCTGCACGCGAGATTCGTGTTACTGGTGAAGCCCCACCTGGACAGGTTGTCTTTACTTCGACCAACTTGGGTACGGAGTCTATTTAAAGATCTCCATAATGATCTGGGAAGTTCAAGGCCAGGAGGGAGCTTTTCCTGGATGAGCACATATGGGTGTGGAAGGGTAGCAGAGTTTTCCCACAGTTTAACTTTGGTTAAAGAGGCCTCCGTGGTGCCAGGCATGACGCACTTGTAAAAACTATTGCGACTCTTTAGCCTTTGATAAACTTCATAACTTTCTGAGAAACCGAATCTTCTTTACTCCGGTTAAGTTGTGAACTGTATTTTCTTTTGTTTTGGTTAGTTTTAAGAAATACAAAGTTGCCTCTTGGAATTACCTAAAACAACAAAACTCAAATTTAGGTTAATGTAATAAATAATTGATACATAAAACTACGTAAATAGATTTACTTACGTGTACCGAAGGCATCTTCGAATAATGTATCCATATTTCTGTAAAGAAATATCTGAGAAAAAGTGGAAAAACATCAGGCTACGTTCCGTTTTGGGCCAACAGCGATAATATCACTGATATCGCGCTCACACATCGTTCCGATTTGTTGTGAGCGCGACAACGAAAGCAGTAATTACGTCACGGATGACGTCACTACCGCCGCCATTTTGCGATCACGGTGATATCGTTCTCAAGCGTTAGCACTGTGAGCGGGCTGTCATATTTGACGTTTTGTTGTCAAACGTCATTGTTTGTTGTGGTTTTGTTTGAGTAATCTCTGCGTTTTAGGTTTTATTTAGGTATTTTATTTGTTTATCCCGAAGCAGAAAGCCAGAAAAATGATATTGCTTATTAAAGATGAGACGACGGGTAGAGACATTACTCTAAATTTAAGCACGGATCACTATCATCATCGCTGTCCAATAAAACGTTTACTAATTGACGAATATCCATACTAAACCGGTGATTATTTACTTACAAATTCAAATCAAAACAACGCTCGCTCGCGATGCTTGCAAATAGCCGTTCCGAATTGAAATCGCGTCAACAGTGCTGTCAGCGCGATAATCAAATCGGAACAGCTTTTAGCGCTCACAGCGCCAACAGTACTATTGACTCAAAACGGAACACGGCCCTAAAGAATACTAGAAAACCGAAATGAGTAAAAAAACACAAACTAAATAAACGTCATCTTGAAATTCTTGAAAAAAGTGACAGCCTTAAATTTAGCCAATGGGGGCACCCCAACAAAATGGCGGTCTTAATTATAGCCAATGAATGGGTATCGGGGCTACCGGTCACTAAGTTTTGACCTATTCTATGGGTGATTCCAACGCCTGAACCACACACAACACAACACACCACCACAAATTATATAGACTACCACAACCACAACCACAAATTATATAGACTAGTACACAACTGACACTGACGCACTGACGTGACGTCAGACCGTCAGACGTGACGTGCAACGGCGACTGATTGACATTGACATTGACAATCAGTAATTGTCCAACAGCTGACTGTCACTGTCACTCACTGTCACTGTACAAAGGGATGCCATAATCCTCTGAGTACTGAATCCTATGGAGATGGCATACCTACGAAAAATTGAAGCATACACACACACACAAGCACACATACCGAGAAACCAAAATGGCGCCTTTTCGTAGTGCTGCCCTATTTGTACATCGATATATTTATTGATGAAGTTATAGATCAAGTATTTTTGTGACTACCTACCTATATTACCCTATATTTTATAAAAGCAGTTTCGTAATCACCTCGATAATTTAAAACGGAATTATAGTGAATAATTATATACCTAGTTTTTTTGAAAAATAAAACTAATAATTAATAATGTGCTTAAATTATACCTACATTTGCACATAATTAAGTTCTTTATGACAATGACACAATGTGTATGTGTTTGTGCATGTACACTCGAGGACAAATTCAGTGAACCACATCTTACTTCTTATCACGTGGCCGGTGCCTCGCCATTCACGCGCAGACCCTTTTACTATTTTTTTATGTATTAAACTAGGGTAGGTACAAATGGTACAATGCATAAGCAATTACGGATAGAGACTGCAACTGAACGGTGAGACGCCAGCCACACGAAAAGAAGTAAGATGTGGTTCACCGAATTTGTCCCCGACTGTACGCACACAATCATTGGCCCGACCGCGCGCGTGAGACGCAACAACTGTAAAGCCCCCAGTACAGGATGGCCGATCATGTTGGCCGACCATGATGGGCCATCGTGTACAGGGCCGGTTTGCGTGTGATTGCCGTCTGCGAGCAACGCAAACCGGCCCTGTACACGATGGCCAACATGGTCGGCCAACTTGATCGGCCATCCTGTACTGGGGGCTTAAAGCCCCCGGTGTGGGAGTTTGCGTGTGATTGCCGCCTGCGAGCAACGCAAACGGCCCCTGTACATGATGGCCCATCATGGTCGACGAACATGAGTAGCCATCCTGTACTGGGGGCTTCAAGGCGAGAAGAGCCGCCAAGTGCTTCCTCATCTATAGTTATATCGTAAACAGGAAAGATTTGATTGGTTGTTGTTTGAATTTAATAGGTTCCAAAACTACTAGACTAATTTAGAAATTTCTTTGACCATTAGAAAGCTACATTCTTTCCGAGTGACATAAGCTATATTTTATCGTGATATTCCCATGGGAACGAGTACCATGCGGGTAAAACCGCGAGGATCCGCATGTTATTATTAAATTTATTGCTTGTTAAGTACATAATGTATCAAAAATTCAAACGCAGATACAGATTAAAAATAAGGTCCTGTAGTTTATTTACTAACTAACCTTAGTAAAATATAGTTCCTGTTGCAGTAGTAGTAGATAAAAGACCAACCTACTATATTTTACTGAGGTTATAGTTTGTAAATAAACTACACGACCTTAGCTTCAATATGTACGATTGTAGATACATTAATACTTAGCGAGCAATAAATTTGATTGAGGGCGCCCCACTTGTCGGCTCTACTCGCCTTTACTTAGAAACTGCAATTTTATGATCAAATTTTTTATGTTTTCCGAGTCACACGTCTATACACATGCGAGACCTCCATAGAATTCCAGATCAAAGGTCGCGAGAACCAGTTTAAGTAAAAAAAGGTAATGAAATAAAACAAAAAGCTCCATATTGTAAAAACCTATTATGTTTATACAACAAGGATTGTTTTTTTTTACATAACACACATTACAATATAAATAACAAAGGAGAATGCCTACTAGGTACCTACCTACCATAGAAAAAAGAAATGTCTCAAGAAAAAAACAAACATTATTAAGTAATAAAATAATAAACAGTTTTAATCGAGATCTTTACTGGCAAGCATATTTTTTATATATTTAGAATATAGCGAAGCGACATCTAGTGGTAAAAAAATATACTTACTTTTAATGTGCTAGAATGAATGTAAGTTCGACAACAACTTTACAGCAAAATGACATTAAAAAAACACGTTATATATAAGTATCCAGTTTTTGGCAACCGGAACAGAAAAAGTTGTCGCAATATTTCATTTAATTTCGATTTTGCCAGTGGCCTAATTAACGTCTTTTTCAAAACTTAAACTGTCGTTGACGTTTGAAACTGTCCTTCAAAATGAAAAGAGCACATAAAAATAGTTTTCGTACGAGTCTTTTAATTTTCCTTTCGCATTGTTCCAGCCATATTTTTCTTTTTTTGTTATTTTTAGGCAACCTAAAACAAGAAAAACAGTTTAAAATTAATACACTCAATTTACACTTGAAATTTGAAAACATCGATAATTCGATAAGAAAAATGCTATAAGGGCAACTCTAGCGCAAAACAAACAGATTTATATTTTCTTGAAATACACCAACTAAACTCACCAAAATAAGTATTAAGCTACATTTGGTATGAATTCTAAGTAAACTATTCACAGGAAAACCAAAACACAAGGCATTTATTGTATTGTTTTGGTGTTTTTGCAAAATAAATAGTACGTACCGGTGTAATGTAATGTTTGGACGATTTTCACTTTTTTTGATGCCACAAACTACCACACTGCAATTAGACATGTTCCTTGTTGCTTTCTCTCACTTATTAATACCTTTTATTCACATGAAAGTCTCAAATTAAAAGACTTTTATCACAAAACACTGCAAATACAACTCGCGTTGACAGCTCACATACCGAGAAACCTAAATGGCGACCGGCTTCAATCATGCATTACGATGACGTCACGTTTCAATGTTGCCAAAAAATAGGTCGAATAAATATATTGCTGTCTCTTTTTACATGAAGTATTGGAGGTAAGATAGAACGAGATGGCTACAGGTTTATGAGTACAATGTCGATTTAGCTCATATTTGTATAACCGATAGTTCATATAGATCAATATGCCATCTCCATAGGATTCAGTACTCAGAGCCATAATCACTGACCTCTATTATTTACACACTGAACTGGCTGACGTAAAATATTTTTGTGATCATTTCGGTATCGCCATTTTGGCGCTGAAGGCACATATGATTGTCCATACGTAATGAAAGCTGTTATCGCAGTTCAACTGTTTAACCTGATGTGCTGTCGAGTGTACTTGAAAGATACTAGGTATGCTTTCCCTTTCAGTTCACTGGTACTTTTTGAAGTCGTTTTAATTTTTTTAAATACTTTCAATTTCTTTTTTAAGTGTAGATTGTACCATTTACTCATAGCTATCTCAAAAACGACTGAAATTATTTTAATGAATCTTAGACTGTTATCAAAGTTGGAATATACCGGAATTAAGTCAAAAATAATCATCTCTATATGACTTTTAGTTTTCTAGAAATTCGTGGACACTAAATAATTTTATAGAATGAACGGTTAAATGGCTATTAATAAAAACAAATCAATTTTTTTACTCGAAATAAGGCGTCCAATATGGCAACTATATTCAGTGTTTTCGTGTTCGCGCCAGTGACGCTTTGTGTTGTGAAAACGGGTCTGTATCATAATAACTACGGTCGTTTCGACTATGGTCGAAATAACTACGGTCAAAAGACCTACTGTTCAGAATAACTATTGGTCGTTACACCTTTTTTTAAAATAACTAATGTACGAAATCACTACTGTAAGATGCCGAAGATCGGAAATGAAAATACCCCAGTAAGATCTAAAGATCAGGCCCATTTAGTGCAAACTAAATCACCTGAAACAGACAATATCACTTCAAGAAAATATACGGCAGCTCAGAATAATGAAAGTTTTTGTAGTGTGAACTGTGAAAACACAACATTCCTGGGAGATGACACGATAAATTCAAACAATACTAGAACTATAAATCACTCTGAATTAAATTTGCAAAGCTTAAGCGATGTTATTACACAAAAACTTCAAGAAAATAATATAAACATTATATCACAGCTACAGAATATAATACAGAAAGAAGTAAAAGAAGCGATTCAAATATTAAAAGAAGAATTCAAGCAAGAAATAAATAATTTAAGCGAACAAAATAGAAAGAGAATGACAGAAATAGAAGAACTTAATATAAAAATTGATAAACTACAAGAGGAAAATATACTGATGAAAAAGCAAATCGAAAACATAGAAACAAAAATTAATTATCCTACAGAAAATAATTCCGGTTTTCCTGAAACAGCTCGCAAAAAAATTGTACTCTATGGATTAGAAGAATATTATAAAGAACCTGAAAACTATTTGCTAGACCGTTTACAGGGCTTGTTTAGGGATCTAATGGGAGTGGATTTTACGGGCTACGTAGAAGAGTTATATAGATTAGGTCGCTACAATAAGAATGGTAACCGGCCGCTAGTCATAGAGTTCATGAGCAAAAGAATGGCAAAACATATTATGGAAAATCGTTATCTTCTTAAACAAAGTGGGTTGTCAGTGTCAGAATTTTTAGATAAAAAGTCCTTAATGAGAAGAAAAGCATTGCGTGAACAGATGCTTTTGGCTCGCCAGGAAGGGCGTCATGCGGTAATACGCAACAATCAACTATACGTAGATGGGAAAATTATCAGCTATAACAAAACTTACACACAGACCTCCACCGCCCTTTCAACAAGTGATGAAGGACAAATAAGATTAAGTGAAAATAACTTAAATCAGAATCACCGTGAAAGCTTCGAAAATACCCATTCCTTTCGAAGATAAAAATTTGATTAAAATATTGTACCAAAATATGCAAAGTACTTATATATAATAAACAAAATACATTAGAAGCCTTCTTAGAAAAAAATCCTGCCTACAATGCCTTATGTTTATCCGAGACATGGTTAAATGAAGAAAAACTCAAGCTTTTACACTTCGACAGATACACAATTGCAGCAACATTTTGCAGGAAATTTCGTTCAGGAGGAGGGCTTTGTATATTACTCCAAGACCATCTTAAATACAAAGAGGTAACAGACATCACGAATATGTCAATCCAATATGTGTTGGAAGCGACGGCGATTGAGCTACCTATGGAAAATACTTTGATTGTGTTAATGTATTGGAATGGGAAAGAGGAAAGCGTGTTTTATTCGCGATTGAAATTAATTTTGAATTTTATTACCAACAAGTTTTCTAAATACAGAGTAATTTTGGGTGGAGATTTTAACATAAATGTATTACAAAAAAACAAAAAAACGTCAGACTAAATGTTAGAATTTAAATTGACTCAGCATGTTTATGAACCGACACGCAAAAACGCATGCCTAGACCATATTTTTACTAATTTTAATGAAAAAAATGTATACATTGGTGTGAAAGAACATGGCTTTTCGGATCACGCAGGTACATTCATTTATATAACAAAAAAATCACAAACAAAACAAGTTAAGTGGTTTACAGAGAAACGATTATATAATAAAAAAGAATTGAATGATTTCAAATTACAACTACGTTCATTAAATTGGAATGAAATAATAAATCCTCAGAAAAATGTTAACGAAAATTACAATTCTTTTCATGACATTTTATTGGAAAAATTAAATCAGTGCATACCAAAGAAAAAAATTAAGCTTAAATCAAATTTAAAAAGTAATTAAATATTATATATACAATACAACATAGAACTTTGTCACACTGTAGCGTTCCAAAAGAAAACGATCAGTGTCACAGAAGTCATTCAATATTGTATTAAGACATAGTCCTATGTTGTATACATATTATTGCTCGTGACTGTACTGCTGATAGGTGCGAGGAGCAAAGCCACGAGCATGTTAGGTTTATATTAACATACCGCGCGAGCCGAGCGAGCGAAGCGAGCGTGCCGCGACAGCGGCCGGCGAAGCGCCAGAAGCGACTTTAGACATATTCCCATTTCCTATTAATTCCGCTACCAATTCTAATCCACCCCTCCCAATAACCCAACACTGCATCATCCCTTCAACAAACCCGCATTAACTTTGTTAAAAAAAACCTACCCTCACCCTTCCCAACAAAAAACATCTAACCAAGTTAGTGCTGTAAAAGTGTTGTAAAAGTGTGAGAACCTTGACTATTTATCATGAATAGTGACAAACATTTACCGCAGCGTAAAAAACCGCCGGATCGCGGTGGAGACGACCCTCCCGCGAGTGTTTCCGCGGCTATGTGCGCACCCACGATAACGGCGCGCCCGCGCTCGTCCTCCGTGGGAACGTCCGGGAGTAGGGTTGCTGGGCAACCCTCGCCCCCGCACTCACCCCTCGGAGAGCACCCCTGCGACCCCCGCCGCCGCCTCACTGATGACATTGGGGGAGACGAGAAACGTCCCCGTTTGGGGCCATCGCCCCCCAAACCTCACGACCACACCTACGCCGCGACTCCTTCACCGAGAAACAAACCTGCCGGAGACATTGAGGGCGGGATGGAGGAGCAACCCTGCCCTCTCCCGCTCTCCAACACAGATTCGACGTCCTACGTCGAATTGGAGGTGAGTGAGAGCGCGCCGGCGCGGTCTTATGCCCAGGCATTGGAGACCCCGGCACCGCCCCCACCTCCCACCCCGTCGACAAGCTCCCAACCCAAAGCCCAGCCGCAATCAGCCGAGCCACGCCCGAAAGGGTACCCGCCCATAGTGGTCGAGTCGCTACCTATATCATCGCAATAGCGCGCAAGGAAAGTGGCTTCTGCCAAGAGGCTGGAAAAACACTTTGGACCCCCGGTTTTGCTCGATTGCTCGTTCGATTGAACGAGTATTAGAGCATCGGAGATCACGGCGTACCAGTTTTCCAATCTTTTTTTGTTAAGAGTCCGTTGTTCGGACGAGTTCTCTTTTAAAGCAAAGACTATTAAGTGTACCCAAAAATTACAGTTTTGTCAATGGGCTACGAGAGGTATTTATAAAAGTAGAAACAGGCTATATGACCTGGTGGCCTACCACAAGCTCTTATAGCAGTTATTTTTAAGTTGAGACAGTGAGACGCCGCTATACGGCGTGTAGAGCGGCGTCTCACTCTCTCAACTTAAAAATAACTGCTATAAGAGCTTGTGGTAGGCCACCTGTATAAACTAAGAGAAACTAGTCACAGTCCTGGCTTTGTTGAACATGTTAAACAATATTCAAAAATTTTTAAACAGTCATGTTCTATAGCTAAGTCAAACTATTTTAAAGAAAGAATAAAGAATTCTAACAATAAAATCAAAACAACCTGGGAAATTATAAAGCGTGAAACTGGCAAATTGTTAAGATTATGGGTCAGGTATTACAATAAATAACTCAATAATTAATATTCATTTTCATTTATTCAAGTTATTATTAAGCCTTTGTGATTGTCAAGGATGCTACGCTATTGGTTCAGAAAACCCTACGGCGGGAGACCTTGTAACGAGAAGAGCCAGCAAGAAACTCGCCAAGGGGTGCAATTCTCCCTTCATCAAACACTTTTATTTTCATAAAACACGTCAGACAAATTACATTTTTAAGAGTGAAATGCACAATGTGTATTCGAATTATAACCATACTGATAATAGTTTTAATACATTTACAACAATAGAATATTGTGACAAAGAATAACAAATTCCAACAGAAACTATTTGATGCTAGTTCAAGTTTGTTTCGTATTAGATATCTAACAATTTACAACACCAATAATCTCTAATCGATGTAGGTAATAGAATACTTAGCTTTGCTTTGAATTCCCGATACAGAATGAGAGCCGCTCAGGGACCGTACTACCGTATTTATACATCACTTAAACCAAAAATGGCGCGGTAACACAACCGCTTTCTGCCTATGTGTTTCCGCCCAGTTAGTAATAATTCTTATTTACCTAAACTAATTTAAATTATGAATACAAATGTTTAAATATGATTATAACTTTATAAAGAATGCATTTTAATTTTAATAACGACATTTGTTTAATTTTCAATAAAAAGTACGACTACAGATTGTGGACTTTGACTAACATAGACAATACACTGTTCTATTAAATTTAGATTCCTTTTATTACCTATTAGATAACTTTAATTCTCAATAATTATAACATTCGTCCATCCTGACAAAATTTGATACCACACAAATTTGCTATAAGGTAATGAAAATATGTTTGATTACTTACTTTTAATCAACTAACCAACTTATTATAACTTATCGTAACTAATATGATTGCAATTGCTTAAGAGTCAACAGCGACATTTCGACACAATCCCATGGTAACATCAAGTAATTTATACAAAACTATTATTATTGTATTAGCTCCATGGCCTACTGATACCAATTCTCGACTCCATCCCATGGTAACTGTAATAAAATGAATAATTAGCCATTGGTAGTAAGTTCATCAAATATATACAGAAGCCTTGTTATTTGCATGAAAAATTACATTATAATCGTCATCACCATCATCATCATCATCATCATCGTCATCACCACCAACATCATCATCATCATCATCATAACCAACATCATTAACATCATCATAACCTTTATATTCTCATTACCATTATTATGTACAAATTGAAGTTTATGAATAGTTTCTTTTTTATTACCTTTATCATTACCTTCATCATCATCTACCCGTATATTGGTCCATTACTCGAAGACATGACTTAATAATAAGTTGTATTTGATAATTATTTGCGTTAAACATGGTACGATCACATTCCGATAGCCCTCCTCAGTTGACAAGCTCATTCCTTCATTAAGTTTATTTATTTATTTTATTTTTCCTTATTAGCACAATAACAAAATTCAGACCAAAACAATTTTCACATAGTTTACTACGGCTAAACATTATTAATAGTACCTAGTGAAATTATGTTCTCTTAGTACTTTTCGAAGCCTAACCACCTTTACTTCATCGTTAAAATTGTACACACTTGACCCCCGTCCAATTTGATATCAACATCGAAAATCTCTAATAGCTTACATTCATTACAAAGTTTGAACCAGTTATGTCCTATTTATTTGACTGTATTGCATTTAGCATATTCGTCAGCCACGTAAAAGCTGTTTCAAATCAGCCTTAGCATTTAGGGTCATTTTGTTTTATCCCAAATGCATCATTCTCAAGCTATGAACACCTTGTTTTTGTATATCCATCTACCTTAATTGTAACACTTTACCCTAAAAGTGACACCATGTATGCAAAGTACACTGTGATTGCCTTATTCCAAATGCGATGGTTCTTAAATTCATCGTCTAAGTGACGGCCATTGTTTCATCGTCTGAGTGACGGCCATTGTTTCATCGTCTAAGTGACGGCCATTGTTTCATCGTCTAAGTGACGGCCCTTATTTCATCGTCTAAGTGACGGCCGTTATTTCATCGTCTAAGTGACGGCCCTTATTTCGTCGTCTAGTCGACGGCTCTTGTAGCATAGATGCTATAGAGATAAGTAGACTTATTGCCTACCAGAAAGTCATTAATTTCGTTAATTTCTCCGTAATTTTTCACATATTTATTGCCTTCCAGCAAGATAAAGATAAGATAAAGATAAAAATATTCTTTATTCACTTAGACATAATAAATATGTACTTATGAATCGTCAATATTTTCCTACCACCCATTCAATTAGTCATTATTATATATAATTATAGTATAAGAATTCTCGAAATTTGTTCAGCAGTTCCTAAGATTACTTCCTACAATGATACCTTACTTCTTTATGATATGATAATGACAAGTACCTATTGATATTATTATGATCTCCGTTAGATTTTGTCATCTATAAAATATCCTTGTAAATTAATATAAAAGATCCAAAAACCTTTGGTGATCGAGTCAAAAGTAATCTCGTAGCTCTTTCTCCTAATTTATGATTTTATCTACTTTCTTCCTCCATAATTATTTAGTTGTAATTATATTCTTTTTCTAACTCTGTTTATAATGTACCCATTTATTACCCTATTTATTTGTTTTCTCTGGCCCAAGGTTACTTGAAAGAAACTGTTGTCTAGCATAAAGCTACCTAGACTAGTGTGTGTTATTCTTTGTTGTATTTCTCTGTATTTATTGTTATATTACCCTGTGCAATAAAATTTAACTTATTTTAATTATAAAATAACCCAGGGTAGACATTATAAACACTTCAATAAAAATGTATCAAAATATTCATAAAAATAATGAAGCCATTATTCTGCACTAAAATTCTCAACCTTATAGAACAAAACTAAGTCTATTTTAATTAATAATAACCCAGGACTTCAATAAAAATGTATCAAATATTCATAAAAATAATGAACCCATTATTCATTCTGCCACTAAAATTCTCAACCTTTTAGTTCAAAACTAAGTCAATTAGAAGTTATTTCAATTACCAGTAATATGTCAATTGATGATCAAAACTTACCGAAATAAAAGTTGTTTTAAGTACCAGCGATATGGTCAGTTATTGCTTAATAGAAACTTTCCTCAAAATACAATGTTAATATTTCACAGATATCAGGTTATTCCTTAGCCTCACATCCCAATCACGGGTCAAGTCAAAGGGTGGAATATGTATGTAATTAGTAAAAACAATAACTTACAAAAAAAACTCGATTGTCTTAATTCCATGCCATAAATAATAGTTAAGACTTTATCATAAGTTCGGTCCAACAAATTATTCTATTGTGTTGTTTTAAGTTTTTTTTTAATAGGTCGTACTGAACTTTAGCGTTGTAGCTACAAGCTGCAACACGAGCTGGGCATGTTAATATCCATGATAGCATCCCTTCTAATTGCAAAACTTGACAACTAACCTCTTCAGATAGGCTATTGAAGCTTCTACTGATAAAGCTATTACACAATTACTGTAGACTTCCTCACTGACTCTTCCTTAAATGAAATGGATATTTAAATAAACTCATTCATTGACATATTAGGGCACAACTTAATTTAAGTTTTTATTGACATATTATGATGGCACAATTTAATTTTATCTTTTGTTTGACATATTTATGACACAATTTAGTTTTAGGTACCTATTCTTAATTTAGTTCCTGACATCGCTCTAATATGATAATTGTATTTTTATAATTATGTTGAATTGAATTTTTGATTATTGTATACCTTGTAAAAGGTGGAAGTGTAGTGAGACTTACAACCTATTTAACAATCTTTGTACACTAACAATGTAACTAGCTACATTTCACAATAAAGACAATTCGTAATTGTATTTGTATGCAGGGTCAGCCCCTTTCAGTTGTTTCTCATCACCTCGGTTGAGGAAACCTCTTGTAATTTTCCATTGTTAATGCATCACTACATAGTATAAAACAAAGTCGCTTTCTCTTTCCCTATGTCCCTTTGTATGCTTAAATCTTTGAAACTACGCAACGGATTTTGATGCGATTTTTTTTAATAGATAGAGTGATTCAAGAGGAAGGTTTATATGTACTTTTTATCCCGATATTCCCACGGGAACGGGAACCACGCGGGTGAAACCGCGGGCGGCCGCTAGTAGAACATAATAAATGATATTTTTACTTTGCTTTACTTTACTTTATTATACTGTGTTATACCTTGTTAAACTTTGCTATACTTTGCTATACTTTGTTATACTTTGTTATACTTTGTTATACTTTGATATACTTTGCTAAACTTTGATATACTTTGATATACTTTGCTACAATTTGCTATACTTTGCTATAATTTGCTATACTTTGCTATACAATACTATACTTTACTATACTTTACTATACTTTACTATACTTTACTATACTTTACTATACTTTACTATACTTTACTATACTTTACTATACTTTACTATACTTTACTATACTTTACTATACGTAGGTACAACTTCTGTGAAAGACTTATAATGAACCATCAACAATATTTTTGTTAATGACACCGTAACTGATAACGCAAAAGCCACAACCAAACCATTTAACTAAGATTATGGAATAATAATGATATAACTCATCAACCAATTCCTTTTTAGATGGATAAGTTATGCCTCGAGTTTGTTTGTGTTCAATACTTTGTCTTGAGTTGTATGAAACAATGTTATTTTCTTTTGTTTAATATTTCTAGTGTATGTATTGTTTCTCATTTCTATGTGTGTAAATCTGTGATTGGCTTTCATGTTTCCATATTGTTACTTATTTTAGGATTAATAAGCTGTTGATTCACCGAAAAGTTAAAATAAAGACACAAATAATGCCAATAAAGAAACTATAAGGCAAGATGTCGTAAATTTTATTTCTGTCTTAATAACTTTATTTTATATGTTATCAAATTTTATTCAATATGTCCATATCCATCATTATTTTACTTCTGCTAAAATGTAGCAAAACTATCTGAAATTCTTATCATTAAACTTTTTCTTGTTTTATTGGTTTTGAAAACTTTTATAAGAAAATCTAACTAATGATCTATCTGACAAAATATTTAATGGGCCCCCAGTAAATATCCCGATGATAACGTGTTACATATAAGTAGTTGAAAGTATTTCTAGAACTTGTAAAATAAAAATAGAACAATAAACCTCAGAACTGTCTTAAACTGTAGAAAATAGTATTTATTAAAAGCCCGCAGCTACAGACGAGTTGATAAAAAACTTGCAAAGTTAAAACCGAATAATAGCGGTGACTATGGTATGGAGATATCCCTAGCTGATCATTAAGAAATCCCTCAATTCAATATGTAAAATGTTGTAAGAATATCTCATAATCAGGAAATAAACATAGTTATTAGTTATAAAAATTATACGGACGGATCCAACTATAAACAGTAACATAAACAGTAAATATTACGAAAAAACGGGATTTTTACAATGTTTTGATTGGTTGTCGAGTCCCCAATATTTTAGCGCAGTTGCACACGCCATGATCACGGAGTAACTGAAGAAAGTTAATGCGGGTTGGATGTTAGGAGCGGACAAATCTGTCTACCCTCTTTCTTGTTCGTTTGCTATGCTCAATCGGGTAACATAAACACCGGAACAGTGGTTTGATAAAATGGTATTAAAGTGTAATATTATTTGCCCACTACTATCAAGCTTGATCAGTCAGTTGGTCAGTTGGTCAGTTATTTAGACTAACTATAAATTTAAATTGATTCTTAAACGTTAAATAAATTGATGATACTAAATTTGTTCTGGATATGTGTAGCTCTAAACTTTTAAGTCGTAAATATGTAACCTTCATATTTCCACCTTTAGTCTGAATTGTAATTGAAATGGAATTGCCTCCTGACGCTGATATTTTTATATCAAGAAGGGGCTCACAAAAAATATAAAACCATTATTGAAAACGGGGTTTTTACTATGTTTAAATTACAATAAAAGTTAGTGACGTTAAATTAGAAGTATTTAAATACATAATAGTTTTACTCATTATGACCATGTAAGCTTAAAATGTTATTAATGTTCTTTCTTTCCAACTTGCTTAACAGTTGTAAATGATACTGATTCTGTTCTGTCTGATGATCTGTCTTACATTTAGAACTGAGAGTTCGTCTTCTCAACTAGCCATTTACAGAACCCAACAGCTCCATTTTGTTGAGCAAAATGCAACAAAGGTGCAAGGGATTTTAAAGGTCAAAAATTAACTACACACTTCATCAGGCGAAGTAGTCACGTTTTAACATAATAAGGAACATTCCTACCTTGCAAGCCCTTACTCTCAAGGCTTTCATCTTCACTATCCATTGTAGAGTGACCAAAAGCAGAAACCTGGCATTTCCAAGGTCGCCCTCTTCTTTGATAGTTGTTCAGCTCTCCAACCAACTGGAACATTGTAGCTGTCGATCCCACTTCTGAAATTGTTAAGATTATGGGTCAGGTATTACAATAAATAACTCAATAATTAATATTCATTTTCATTTATTCAAGTTATTATTAAGCCTTTGTGATTGTCAAGGATGCTACGCTATTGGTTCAGAAAACCCTACGGCGGGAGACCTTGTAACGAGAAGAGCCAGCAAGAAACTCGCCAAGGGGTGCAATTCTCCCTTCATCAAACACTTTTATTTTCATAAAACACGTCAGACAAATTACATTTTTAAGAGTGAAATGCACAATGTGTATTCGAATTATAACCATACTGATAATAGTTTTAATACATTTACAACAATAGAATATTGTGACAAAGAATAACAAATTCCAACAGAAACTATTTGATGCTAGTTCAAGTTTGTTTCGTATTAGATATCTAACAATTTACAACACCAATAATCTCTAATCGATGTAGGTAATAGAATACTTAGCTTTGCTTTGAATTCCCGATACAGAATGAGAGCCGCTCAGGGACCGTACTACCGTATTTATACATCACTTAAACCAAAAATGGCGCGGTAACACAACCGCTTTCTGCCTATGTGTTTCCGCCCAGTTAGTAATAATTCTTATTTACCTAAACTAATTTAAATTATGAATACAAATGTTTAAATATGATTATAACTTTATAAAGAATGCATTTTAATTTTAATAACGACATTTGTTTAATTTTCAATAAAAAGTACGACTACAGATTGTGGACTTTGACTAACATAGACAATACACTGTTCTATTAAATTTAGATTCCTTTTATTACCTATTAGATAACTTTAATTCTCAATAATTATAACAAAATATAAACCACGTGACAACAGCCTGACGCTTAAAATTAATGACACCCAAATAAATTCAGAAAAGGAAATAGCTGATATTTTTAATAACTTTTTTGTAAATATACCAATAGAAACGACGACTAATTTGAATTCTTCACCCGCGTCTGCGGCCTCAATGCTCCAAAGACATGTGTCCGAATGTAGTTCATTGTTTAATTTTAAAAGCATTGATTCCACTGATATAATTAAAGCATTCAAATCTCTTAAAATGAATGGTACCAATGATTTATGGGGTATATTGGTAACTATTCTTAAAAGCATTATTTACACCATTGCTCCATATCTTGCTGTTATATTTAATGATTGCATTGCTGAAGGAATTTTTCCTGACTTAATGAAATTTAGCAAAATTATTTAAATTTAAATCTGGGAACAAAGAAGACCCAGGTAATTACAGACCTATATCTATTTTACCCGCCTTGAGCAAGATCTTTGAAAAAATAATACTGGAGCAATTATTAACTCATTTTACTTTAAATAACCTCTTGCATAACAAACAGTTCGGTTTTACGAAGGGTAGGTCTACTACTGATGCCGGGGTTGCACTTCTTAAGCATGTCTTTGGGGCCTGGGAGGGGTCGCAGAATGCTCTTGGCATATTCTGCGACTTGTCCAAAGCTTTTGACTGTGTAGATCATCGGACGCTGCTGTTGAAACTAAATCATTACGGTGTAAAAAATAATGCCCAAAAACTATTACACTCGTATCTTAGTTCCAGAACTCAGACAGTTGATATAAATAATGGGGTGAAATCAATGGGTTCTGATGTAAAGCTAGGTGTACCTCAAGGGTCTATCTTGGGCCCTTTCTTGTCTTTGAAACTACGCAACGGATTTTGATGCGTTTTTTTTAAATAGATAGAGTGATCCAAGAGGAAGGTTTATATGTACTTTTTATCCCGATATTCCCACGGGAACGGGAACCACGCGGGTGAAACCGCGGGCGGCCGCTAGTACTAAATAAACTAATAAAACACAATGACACTTGACACACTCATTTCGCCTGTCACAACCAAGGATATTATTAGAGATTAAACGAACTTACCTGAAGTGAAGTTCTATCTTAATTATACGAAGGCTTCGTCCGAAGAGATTAGCTTGATTTAACACTTGTAGTACGCCCTAGTAATCGCCAATTTCACACTATATTGAGAATATACCTACTTATAAATTAAAAAAGTAATAAAAGAAAATTATTATTTTTTAAATTTCAAAAGTGGGTAGTCAACACCGATCTGGCTCAAGCGCCCATCATAGCTGTCATTTAGTTTAGAGTATTATATTTTTCGAATCATATAGGGGAGTAGTTAATAACTTTTGGGAGGGAGGGAAGCTAATCTCTTCGGACGAAGCCTTCGTATAATTAAGATAGAACTTCACTTCAGGTAAGTTCGTTTAATCTCTAATTATACTTCATGCTTCGTCCTCAAGATTAGCTTGATTTAACACTTGTAGACGTTTAGAGACTAAGTGTTCGAAAAATATGCAAAAATTGTAATATATAGGCTACTGAATAATATAGATTGAAATTATAACTTAACTTATACTATCTTGCTTCTTTATTTTCTCAACATAGAAACAAAAAGCAATAAAAAAGTATTATTTGTTACATAAAAAATCAACATCGCTTATGAAATAAACGAAAAATATTTTGATTAAGCACTCAAAACAGTGGTGCCAAATTTTTTATCTCAATTGCTGTTTACTGGCCTGTTATAAAATTTGGCAAACGTATGTGATTCTGAAAACCAACCTGCAGTTTTATAATCTGGTCTATGCTAAAACCTAAATTTTGCGCAGCTGACGTAGCAGCATACCGGGTATTATGCGCAGTGAACGTAGAAATATCAATTCCACTTAAATGTAACGTATTTTTTTTTTTATTCATTTGAATAAGGTTTGTGACGTAACAGGCTTATATGGCTTTCGGTAACTAATAAATAAATTGTCTGAATCAGGACAAAGAAACATTTTCATTTCAAGGTAAGTAATCAAAACTCTTGCAGGACAAATACTTGGCTTTTCGTTATAGAATGGTATAACGAGCAATGTTTTTTTTTTTTTTTTTTTTTATTTATATATATATATTTTCCAGATTCTAACTTTCGTTAGCAAACCACTTTTCAAGACAATTTAAAATCTGTGCTATATTCCAGACTTCATTAAATTTAGGGGATGGAGGTCTGGTACGAAAAACTCCTTTAATAAATCTTTTTATTTCTTGATTTAGTGAGATACAAAATTTTAGTTATTAAAGCCAAAGCAGAAGGATAACAGTTAATTGTGCCATACTGAGCGCCACTGTTTAAAGCAGATGCAAAAAATTTTGTATATCGGGAATTGATACTTTCGTATAAGTTTAGTTTTTTTTTTTTTTTGTTGACAATAAATAAACCACTTTTAATAGCAAACTTCGTATTGTTTATACGAGTCATCCAAAAAAGGGGTTAAGCATGACGTCCAGAGAAAATTATTTGACGCCTCTTCGTATCATCACCATCACCAGGGTAATGGAGTTGCGCATTTGTTTGCGGCTGGAATTTGTAGATAAAATTAGGTTTGAATCTGCTTTGAAAGCGAATTGTTTACTTATTAAAAGACTCTTAAATAGTGCATACCACGTTTATGTGGTAACATTAAAATTAAAACACAAAAACATTAAAATTTAATTTCGACCACGACACTGAAAAAAAAAACATTTATAGCGTATGCATCCGGATCCTTATGCCATGATATATATCTTGGACATTTATTATTTCAACGACTAGCGTATCAATGAAAATATCTATGAAACTTTTCAACAATTTGTTGAAAGGCATAATCAGCTAGCTGCCATTCTTGGTCTGCCTGCATAGTATTATCTGAAGATCGAATATGAGATGCAAAAACGTAAAGATTTTTACGTTTACGCCATTGCCAGAGGTCTTTTGCGATCTCTGTCAGGTGTTGGGAGTGTATATCACCCATACGGTTTACGTAGGAAATTACCGTGGTATTGTCAGTTCATAGAAGTACTTGACAGTTAGTATCTTAACCAATAAACGCAGCAAGAATTCCTAAATAATTTATTGTCTGCTACTTTCTTTTACACTCCATAAACCACTAGCTCTGTCGTCTCCACATGCAATTCCCCACCCCGTAGTTGAGGCACCTGAAAAACTTCCAGGTCATACTTGTCTATTTTTATTTTGGTGCGGCTCCACCAATAGAAATCCTGTTTCAAGTAACAAGGTATATCCATGTACTAATTATACATATTTCAAATAATTTAGTATACAACCAGCTGCATTTCACGGCGGGACAGGCGGATATTAACAGTCCAATAAAACTAACAAATTCTCTAATTTTACACCTTTTTAAGTTAGAAAACTTTTGTATTGCAAATTTAATTTTGGCAAAGTGACCTAGAATTTCTTTTAGTTTAAACTATATTCTAAGAACTTACAAGACTGAGAAGGTATAAAATTACTTTTATCGGTATTTATAATGAAACCTAAGCTTGTAAGCAACTTTACGGTATCTTGTAAGTTTTAAGACCCTTATATTAGGCAGAGGTCATCTAAATATATTGTTAACAGGTAACCATATAATCATGAGTATTTCATGATCGGTTTCATGATGACTTTAGTGAAAAAGGAGCTGTGTTTAAACCAAATAATAAGACATTAAATTCATATGCTTTTTGATCAAATTGGTATCTTAGATATTTTCGGTCTTCCTTGTGAATTTTTAACAAAAAGTATGTCTTTCAGGTCTACTGTGCACGGTTACAATCTCTCGGTATCAATTTTATAACTGTTCTTAAATCCTCGAGTTTAAAATGTCTTGAGTCAATAAATTTATTTAGTGATAAGTTTAAGATGAAGCGCATTTTCCCATTTGGCTTGGGTACTAAAAAATAGTTGATAGATATTGATCAGATTCAGAGATCTCTGAAATTGCAGAGACAGCAAATTTTTTATTTCGTGTATGAAAAGAGCCTTTTCCTTTTCACTACATTTTTGGGTTGACGGTGATACAGGTTGCATCGGCTTTCGATTGAAGGGAATCTTATATCCTTTTTATGAAAAAGAACCAGTGGGTCCTTGGTAATCATTAAAAATTCTTTATAGAATAATGATAAACGACCTGCATGCGTTAACGTATTTAGCGTCGGCTGTTGTTCTGTCTCTGCCACGGATACTGCGACTGCTTCGATAAGTTGATGAGCCGTCTACGCGTCGAAGTCGTTGCAGGCTCTTTCGTCCTGGGCATGCCTTCGTCCTCGCCCGTCGGCATGCGACTAGGACCCGGACCCTTCCAGTTTAAATTTCGCGAAGAACTGTATAACTTACTTATTAGGAAACTTTTGTGTCGTTGATTGCTTTGGGTCTCTGCTAGACTTGTTAATAGCTTTAGCTGATTTTTTGTTTTCCCTTTAGTTTTCGCCGAATAATTGTTTATCAATTTTAATTTTTTGAAGAGAATCCCTTAGATCCATCTTCACGGCATTCAGAAAAAAAATTGTAAATTGAATTAGAATGTTGACAATCACACATAATTTTTGCCAAATCCATAAGTGTTTTAGCAAGGCTGTATTTTTCTCATTTGCAGACAATATAATAGTATAGATTTTACCAGACAAGTGTTTCCAGCAGTCGATTCCTTCTGTTTCAGTTGAAAATGGCCTTATTGTGTTTAGCAAAAATAACTGAAACAGCTGCTTAAATCTTAGGATCAAGCTCAGGTGGGTCAATCAATTTGCAATTTTCTGGGGTCATGTACTTACGAGTTCTTTACGCAATTCTTTGTTAATACCTGTTGTGACCCAGTGCTGGAAAACTCCAGCACTCCTGACTGAAGTAGGGTCAGTACCTAATATTTCTAATACTTCACTATCTAAGTGAATGTTTTCTGTTTCAAGAGCAGACGTTTGATCTGAAGGTAGATCACGCTTCGGAGCCTCAGTCGACGAATGACCATCCTGTATATTTGTAATGTTTTCAGACTGGGATGTACTGGGGATTGGTTCCAAGTACTTGTTCTAATTGTCCTTCAGGTTAACCCTTAGAACATGGTGCGTCGAGGTCAACTATGACCTCTTGGTCGTATGTAAGGGACAGAGTAAGCCTCATGTTCATACAATTTTAGCATGTCAGTATAATATTGTAAGAGACAGTCCCCAGTTATAACAACACGTACTGTCCGCAAACTACACTTAGTAGTACCTTATAACAGTCCCGTTGTACTGTTTGTAGGACCCAGTGACTGCAGTGTATATAATGATGATTATGTTATCATTATTTGAGATTATGTATTGCTTAACCTTAGGTATGCAATTAAATTTCGTAAGAGACAGTCCCAGTTCGAAAAAAAAGTACTGTCCGCAAACTATTGAAAATCGACACATCATAATAAGCATAATACTTTAGAGTACATAGCTGTTTTTTAGCTTAGTCACTTATGTAAATTATTTTCAGTAAGAAGCAGTCCCAGTTCAAAGAAAGTACTGCCCGCAAAGTGTTTAACAGTACCAGTTCAAAAGAAAAGTACTGTCCGCAAACTATTGAAAATCGACACATCATAATAGGCATAATACTTTAGAGTACAAAGCTCTTTTTTAGCTTAGTCACTTATGTGAATTATTTTCAGTAAGAAGCAGTCCCAGTTCATAGAAAGTACTGCCCGCAAACTGTTTGAAATCTACTTATACGAGAACTTGTAAAAGTCTGTGACGAACTAATGCATTTATGTTCAATTATAACTTTAAAATTAATTAATAATTTTGTTACACTTTATTAAAAGTATTTATTTTACAAACTTAGTAATAAGTAGGTTGTTAAATAGTCAAACCGTTTTATCGTTGAACGTAATTATCGTTTGCATTTTTTGCGAAACGTTAGAAAACCAGGTCACTAAACTTCAATATGCAATATAATATGTCAAGGCCAGTGACTTATAAATGTATAAAAACACATAACGTACCTTAAGATAAGGACGACGAGCGATAGAATTGTTCCGATAACTCAGAACAAGATAAATCTCACCGGTGGTGGTGCTTCTTTTTTCGCTCCAACTTTCTCTCCAATCTTATAATTTTTCGTTTAATGTGTTCACAGTTATCTTTTTTGCGTTTGGGCATCCTAAATAGCAGCGTTTTACCTGAAATAAAACGCATATTAAAATACTTACCTCACTGGAAGCTTTATATTGAGAGAGCATTTCCGTTTCCCGTCGAATTCGTATCAGTTTTCATACTTTAAATCACTTTGTATCCGGTCCAGTGGCGACACCTGGCGGATGCGCGCCATTTTTGTTTCCTAGATTCTGCGCGCGCATTTGTTCACTCATTGGCTCAATGTCACCAGGCAGAATTAAAAATGAAAGCTTCCAGTGAGGTAAGTATTTTAATATGCGTTTTATTTCAGGTAAAACGCTGCTATTAAAGTACTTGACCGTCACTGGAAGCTTTATATTGAGACCTGTTTGTTATCGCCTGGTGATCGCCACTGATTGTTAAATACCTATATACGCCAATGTGACCCACAAAAAGGTAAGGTTAAATTAAGACACATAATGTAAAGAAAAAGGAAACATTTTAATCATTATGATAACATTGATGTTAACTTAAATTATAATATACAATTATACAATTATATAATATAATAATACTTTAATCAACTGGACGAAATAACTGTATTATGTTATTCGATTCATTATTATTGATTACTTCACGTTTATAAAACTGCCGGAAAGTATTGACTGATCGCCAATTTCCGCGGGCCAGGATTTCATCAAGTGAATGATTTTCTATCCAGCTTTTGGAAGCTACTGCTGACCGGACACTTCCTGGAGTAGCTTTAATTTCAGCTTCTTTAAACAATGTTTTGACCCAACTTGCTATGACAGTGCGCGAGGCGGGTTTAGCATCACCTCTAATTGTAACAAAAAGATTAAATGATTTTGAAGCATTACGTCTTTCATTTAATGAATTAATTAATTTTTCTACCCAAAACACAGGATCAAGTTTACGATCATTAGGATTTGAAAGAAGTTTCCAACCGGATTGTCTAAAATTACTACAGTCTGTTTTCGAGCCAAACTGTGGCCAAAAAATTATATTTTCGTTATTTCTTATGTAATGATTAGTATCGATTTGCAGTAGAGTCAAGTCGTGTATACGACGCCCAGAGCATAGCAATAGTAACACAGCAGTATGACGAGATATATGAAACAGATTATTTTCGTTTAAAGTATAATTTTTTAAATAGGTGGTTAACTCATCAACATTCCAAATAGGTGGCTTAGATTGTTTTGGTTTTTTCAGTGCTATTGACTTTAATATATGTTTTACAAGAACATGGGAACTTAAATGACTAGACTTGTCAGCGTTACATAACGTGGCAACTACAGATTTGTGTAAAATTATGGTATTGTATGATAAATTATGAATTAAAAATAAATCAGATAAAAATTGCGCTAACTGGGAGCCAGTGGGATTTCTGGGGTCCACCTCATTATTTTCTGACCACGTCAGCCAGCGTCTCCAAGCCACTTCATAAGTTTTCAAGGTGGAGGCCCGCCACGAGTTTTTTAGTAATGATAACTGGTCACTGTTCCATGTTTTTGTGGCCTCTGTCCACCCCCACATCTCCAAACTTCGAGGGTTATATTCTCGACTTGTGGTGGTGGGTGCCCTGTTGATGTGTCGACTAGGTACTTCTGTAGGTTTGTCAAGGTGAACGGAGGCCCTAGTGCCCGGGCTTTCAGGTCTGCACGCCAGAACACTTTCTCCCACCGTGGTACAACGATCAGAAATATTCCTGTCGATTGGGTCAAGTGCGTCAGTACTCTTGGGACTAGAAATGGCGGGGGGAATACCCAAGCTAGGGGGTAATGCCATGGGACGCTGAACGCATCGTAATAAAGGGCTTGGGGGTCCTTCAGGTCTAGTGTCACATAATTGTGGACTACGTGCGCCGAGGCTGACGCGAAAAGGTCTATCATTGGAATTCCCCATTTGGAAAACACAATTTGCAGGCATCTCGGAAGAAGATGCCACTCCGGTGTTTTGCGGTGACGTGACAAGCTGTCTGCATGGCTGTTGTACTTGCCCGGGATATGATATACACTGAGATGTATTTGATGTTCGTCCACTAGATCTAATATTTTGTAGGTGATTTCCATCAACGCTGCTGATTTCGTCCCGCCTTGTCTCCGTAGATGAGCGACTGCAGTTCTGTTGTCGCATTGTATGAGAATTGAACTGCGGCTCAGCAAGTGAGCGTGTGTCTGCAGTGCATATAATATTGCTAACATCTCCTTCTGATTGGAGTGAAGTGTTTGCTCCTCTTTGGACCAAGTGCCGGACAGAGTTGTATTGTTCAACTGTGCTCCCCAAGCCTGATCCGACGCATCTGTGGCCAGGAATACCGTTGGTGGAGGATAATGCAGTGGAGTTGGAGACTGATAATTCCGAGTCCACCAAGTCAGTTCGAGTAAGGCACTTTGTGGTAGTTTGTACGTTATCAGTGGAAGGTCTGGTAGTGACTGCATAAATGCTAGGAGTTGGCGGTGGTTTAGACGACCTCTTGGTACTACAAAACTTGCAAAATTGAGCAATCCTATTAGTCTCTGCAGTTCTTTTAAAGTTGCCACTTTTTGATCCAGAATCTGCGTTACAGTTCTGATTATTTTGGTGGTCTTTTCCTTTGGCAGACATTTCAGGTTGTCCCAAGGTTGCCACAGGATTCCTAAATAAATTATGCTTTTTTGGGGACAAAGGACAGATTTTTCTAAGTTTACTAGCCACCCTAGTTTCTGTAATGTTTGGACTACTAATTTGATATGAATGCGCAGTGTATCCGCATTCTGATGTACTACTAAGTAATCGTCTAAATATACCACTATCCTTATGTTCCATTTTTCTCTGAGCACTTGAGCAATCCAGTTGGTTAGAATAGAGAAGGTTTTTGGAGCAGTGCTTAGACCGAACGGTAGACAGGTTATTTCTAACAATTTCTGATTGTATATGATGCGAAGGAACCGCCGGTGTGCTTCCGATATTTTTAAATGAAAATAAGCCTGGGACAGGTCCACCTTGCACATCCAATCGTCGGGTTGGAGGAAGCTTGGGATGCGATACATATTTATCAAACGGAATGGCTTGGCTTCTACGTACTGATTCAACGCTTTGAGATTGAAGATAGGCCGGGCAGACCCGTCGGGCTTCGGCACTAGAAACAGTGGGGACACAAAACTTGGTGAAAGACGAGCTGTTTTTAGAATGCCCTGTGCTTTCATTTTCTTTATAATGATAGACATTTCTTTTGAGACCGGGGTTTGGCATGGACTTTTTGTCACATTTGGATAAACAAGTGGGGGTTTTTTGAAAAATGGTATGCGATACCCTTGGATTAATTTTAAAATTATGTTGGGTGCTCCCATTTCTTTCCAACATGATTGGTAGTTTACTAACTGACCGGCACGGAATTGTCGCGAGTCATTGTTTGAACTTTCTTGAATTTCCTCTCGAAGTAGTATTCGAGCGTCCTCGGTAATTTCCACGATTGGGCCGCGAGCCTCGGTTGTGAAATGTACCTCTATTAGCAGCAGCACTGTGGTGATATTGGTGATGTTCGTGTGGAACATTTGACGTATAATCTCTGTACGAGCTTACGTGCTGACATCCACCCCGCGAGGGTGGGTTAGTATTAGTACAAGCGTATGTAGGTAAGCCTTGCGCAGGCATATCATGATTAATACATTGAGATTGAGCTCCACGCGATGGAGTTACTGGGTTTCGTATGCCTTGCCCCCGCGAGGGGCGGCTATTGGGTAGCTGGTGTCTTGCTTGGACCGAGCCTTCGTATCGAAGTGGCCAGAATACTTTGCGAACACCTCCAGCTTTTTCAAGAAAGGATGTCAAAAGTTCCGAATCAAATATGTGGGTCTGCGACGGTGGTATTTTATTTAATGCCACTTTTAAGAAGGGATCACGAACTTGTTTAGAAATGCTTTGGCGTCGCATTTCTATACTTTCAGCTCTGTGTCCACACACTAGTTGTAAAAGGTCTGAAGAAGTTTTGTGAAACTCCCCTTTTAAGAATAGTTCTTCCATCTTATCACTAAGATTATTAGCAGTAACATCTGTATTTTTAGCCCAAAAAAGAATGCTGCGAATGCCTTCTTGTAAAGATTCTTTTTGTTTTAAAATGCAATAAGTAATGGCTGCATATGACTTGTCCGCATGAGCATGATAACGCATAGTATCATAGGTTTTTACCTCCTCGTTTGTTTCCAGGTCTATGAAACCTGGGCTATGATTGTATTGTTTTTGTGTATCAGAGTATCTTACTTCTGACCAAGAGGAACTACCAAGACGTTGTACATCCGTTAACATTTTTAAATAACTATCAGAAGTCTTTGGAACTGCCGGTTCCTTTAATTTCGTTTCGATGTCAAAGGTGAAATCAAAATTATTTGAAATATTCTGGTCAGACTCAGAAAACTGCTCTTCAGGCAAATTTTGTTCATAAAGTTCATTACTAACTCCAGAAATTATTGACAGACGGTCATGCTCATGACAAGGAGCATCGACATTTAAAGGCACTACATGCTTACGAATTTCACCGATTTCCTGAACTAATTTGTCTATTATGCGGCTAGAATGCCGTGAGCGCTTACTTTTCTTATGACGGCGATGCCGCTTTCTTTTGCTGCCAGAAGACGAGCTTGACGAGCTGCTACTGCTACTGCTGCTCGAAGAGCTGCTCCGGATACGGCTTCTTCGGACTCGCTTACGACTCTCGCCACTAGTGCCAGCCACTGCTTGCGGCTCAGTTGACGGAAAAGACGCTTGTTCCATTTCTATAATTCAGACAATTAATATTAGTTAAGCAGTAAACACTCTGGACAAATTGTTGTCTACTAGTATGGAAACACGTTCAATAATATGGAATCATGTCGTTACACGAACGGTAAAAGACCGTGATAAAAAGAAAAAACTTTAACGAACTGTAAAAATGACTTCATTATTCGAACGGCAAAAACCGTTTAAAAATCTTTTATAATAATGAAAAATCACTTGTAGGTACTCACTGAAAAATTGTTACTTACTGCAGAAATATGCTGTTCACTATTAGAATCACTGAATAAGAACTCACGATTGTATAAGCAGATCGATATAGCGAGCACAAGTTGCTTCGACGGGATTCAGAACGCCAATGAGTGAACAAATGCGCGCGCAGAATCTAGGAAACAAAAATGGCGCGCATCCGCCAGGTGTCGCCACTGGACCGGATACAAAGTGATTTAAAGTATGAAAACTGATACGAATTCGACGGGAAACGGAAATGCTCTCTCAATATAAAGCTTCCAGTGACGGTCAAGTACTTTAATAATCACTTTTAACAACAACTAACAACTTTTTTAACACAATTTAAAAACTAGATGTGAATCGGCGACGCACTAGAAAGCGAATGACAGCTATGATGGGCGCTTGAGCCAGGGGGTCTACCGGCTAAAAATATGAAGTTCAGATCCATATTTCTGATTTCAAGCCCAGACCCATAATATGGGCTTCAATTGGAGCTACCGGCTAACTGTTTTTCCGGATCTGGATTTCGCGAGTGAATGATAGTCGCGTCTTGTTGCATCATTTCAAATAAATACCAATATTTAACAAAATATTATTATTTCTCTGCATTTTTTACTCTTATTATTTATATTTTAAATGACAACGGACAAAGTCGATAAAAACAATTAATTTAGTTCTTCATAGTATTAAAAACAAGTATTCCTAAAATAAATAATGTACGTATCAATTAATAACCAAACGCAAATGACAAGCCTTTCTACAGTATTCCACTTATGAAATATCTTTGTCCATTATGCATTTCATCAAAGAATTTATCAATGAAACCATTCGAAGTTGTCCTCGTCCAATTTCTTGGATCAAATATTTGATAAGTGGAATACCACCCTTAACTTTAGTTTTTATATTACAAAATAACTTAAATACTAATAACACAAAATTAATAAAATATAACGAAAAAGGCATATCTTTGAGGGTCAACTATGGTTTCTTTTCGATTTGTGTGCGCTAATTACGTGAACAATTTGACAAATGACCCCGTCATGGCAAAATTTTGTAGAAGTTATTGTTTGGTTGGGTATTTTGTGGTTAATGTTCTTCATTTCCTCTTATGATACTACCCGTAAGGCTCATTATCAGAGCAAGGTTGCAGATATTTATCAAGATTTAAAGAAAAGCAGACCGAATGTTCCTTATAAGTTTAATATTGACATGATGGAATGGACGGCTACTCCAAGACAAGAACATTGTTTATAAGATGATAATTACAGAGAAAATCATTCAACAGAACCTTTAAAAGATAAACAGTACAAAGTATACCGTAATAATGTCTTAAAATATGTGTTGTGAACTTGTAACAATAACAACTTGGTTAATAAATGCATGATGATACCATTTTGCAGTTCTTTATTTCTGGTTGTTAATTTCTTGTACTTACCTACTTATACCTTTGTGTTTACATAAATTATTAGTATATTGTGACAAATTCAGACTAAACAAAGCCAATATTCTCAATTAAGAAGTGCCACAACACAACCCTTCCAGAATTGAAAATAAGCAATGTTTAGTTTCTTGAATTCATATTTTTAACACTTATTTATGTAACATAGGTAGGTACTTATTTTTATCATTATCTTTATTTTATATAAATTTGCTATGAAAGAGAAATAAAATTACTATCATTTATGAGGATGATTAAATAGTTAGACCTGTAAATACATAAGTTATTTATTTCTTCAGCGGCCAAATGTTATTTTATTTTCTATGATTTTTCAGTTTAGCACATTTTATGTTTTCAGTTGCTAACTTAAATATAAATAAGTGGGTTTTTGACATTACAATATAACAGCAATTAAGAAAATTAACAAATTGTCTATCAACTCATAATTTTATTTGGAAAATATGAGCTTTAAGCGCTGTCTCCTAGAGTTGCACACAAAAGACAGGTAGGTATAGATGTGCATTGTAGCTATGCTATATTGTACTTAGTAAGTATAACATAGCATAGCATATTATGTAGTTGTACTACTTACTACAAAATACTTTTACAAAATAGCACATAACGTGGATTAGGTACCTTGAATAGAAATTGCTAAATAAATAGGTTAATAATATGGATTATTTATTCAGTAATTCTAAAATAATTGCATCGTCCCGAAACGAAAAACAGACAAACTAGAGTTAGTCTGTTAAGTATAGAGTATCTAACAAATGATAACAGATGGGAGCTTTTATTGAAATTTATAACTTAAACTTCTCTCGATTAGGTTAAAAATAAAAATTTATTTGTTCGACAGAAATTATTAAAAATAAGCAATGATTAAACTGTTCAAATAAAATAAAATTCCTTTATTTCAGACCATTTCTTTGCTTACTGACTATTTTAGTACAAAATCACAATATTAAAATTAAAATTGAAAAAGTAAATTAAAATATGCTACTTATGTTAACATAAAGTTTCACCTAGCAAAATATGGAGAGACTAACTTCTCTCCACTCTCCTCAGAATGCCTTTGAAATAAGAAGCCAGATGCACTGCAGAAACGTGGAAGCGCCAACAAGGATTTAAAGATGTTACTGTATAACACACGCAGGGCATTGTAGGAAAGCTGGATAAAGTTTGACCACAGACTACTGGTATAAAAATTTTGACAATAGGCTTTAAATAAAGTAAAATTTACTTCTACTGTACACCAAGCAAACCTGTGTCTCACCATGTTACCACTGACCAACAAAGCCCTGCATCCCTATCCATCTATATCAGAATAAATTGTCATACAGAGTTTCAGTTACTATATGCCCAAGGTATTTAAACTGACTTACACGGCCCAAAGGAATCCTGTTCAAAAGTAACAGGGGCACATTTTCAAGTCTCTTAATGATACCCCTGAAGATCATGAATTCACTCTATTTCTCGTTGTACCTTAGGCCGTGCTTCCATATATAGTCCTCGCAGGAGCTTTTTGGGCCACCCAGCGATAGGCAGAGCAGCACAGCACCATGTCATCAGCATAACTGATATTATTCACACAGAAATTATCTATATAACAACCATGTGTGCTGCTCAGCCCAGCGATGAGCTTGTCCATATATACATATATAAGAGTGAAGTCAGCCCATCCTGTCTAACACCACATAAACTCTTCAGAGCATGTATTTCCCCACTTTACCACATTTTTCTGATTACCATACCAATGTGCCAGTAGGTACATTTATAACCTCAGCCAACGAGAAACATCTTTAAGTTTTGTCCAAAGGTCCAAAGCTTATCATAACTTCATAACACACAAGATCAAATGCTTTGCTGAGGTCTTAAAACATGCATTTATAGGAAGGAGTTAGCTTTATAACATAATAAATAACAGAGAACTTTAACACAGCTCAATATCACTTGTAAAATAATATGTCAATCAAATGCACTTTCCGTAGACAATATCCACAAAAAAGTCGCTATTGATAATATCACACAACACAATTACTCCAAGGAGGATAATAAGTATTATCTAGCACTTCAGCACACTTCAGCCAGAATGGTGGCTAGGCCACAGGCTAGGCTAGGCTAGTGATTTGGTTTAATTTTTGTGTTTCGGATAAAAATCCTCAAAGCAGTAAAAACAAAATATATAACCGTACCTACATAAAATAAAACTTTCCTATTTTTGATTTACATAGTATCTTCATTACTTTAGTTAAATGCCTAATTTTTATCAAAAGTAGGTCAACAATTTATCTTTAAAGTTATGTAAATTCCGATAACGAAACAAGAAACGAAAATTTGAATTTCGCGGGTAAAATTCCATTACATGACTTCGAGAGAAAGGAACAGCGAAATAGCAATTTGTGTTTGTCTCTTTCGCTCCATCTTTTCGCTCTGCTTTTAAACTCTCTTCTGCTAAAGTTCAACGTTTTACAAGTGCTAGGGGTATATTTACTATAAGGGTCAGGCCGTAGATTTTGCCACATTTGAGGGTACAAAAGTCTCCGCCTCATATAATTTTAAATATAGTACTCTTAGAAATGTCTCAATCTTATCATCGTGTTTCCTAAGAAATAGCAAACCAAGGCAGATATAGATATTTGGATAAGTTTATATATTTGGAAAACTATTTGACATTTCCCTACCAAAAGTGACGGATTTTTTATAAAAACCGCGAATCCGCATTGGTAGGTGTACAGCTTAAACATCGATAAAATTATCATTTTTTAACTTATTGATGAGCTGTTTGATTTGACGTTATAAAATAATAATAAGGTTGCCATTCCTTTAATATCTTTGCGTCTTTCCTAAGAAAAAAGATAAGTTTTCGGCAATAAGATTTTTTTTTTGAAAAACCATTTCTTTGCGCTACTTATATTGCGTAACCATTTTCACCCATTTTATGGTTTTAAAACATTTATTAAGATTTTGTTTGAGTGCTGGCATCACCAAAGTATCGTATTCTATGGTCAATGCAGCGTTGACGACCATATTTTTTGACATTTCGGTGTCAACTCCGATCAAAGTGAAAAGTGTCGCCTACTTTGCAGAGTGCATTTTTTGAGATTTCAAGGTAAGTTTTTGATTAAAACTTATAATTTTTGTTGCGCATGGTTTAATTAGATGTGTGTGATCTGTATATGTTAAACTAGCCTTGTAATATAGTATATTTTAAGAGTTATAATCGATTTCATTTGCGCCTCGGTTCCGCAAAACTGTCTTTATGTCACTTTGCGATACCGGTTGCGTAGAAATTGCGCCACTTATTTTACGCTATTGAATAATAGTGCATGCACACAAGGTTTTCAAGTTTTTTATTATTTTGAAATTACTTTTAGCTGTAATTCCGCTAAAAACATGACTAGCATTACTATTAATTGATTTGTTAGCTTTTATTAATATTCTATAAGTACAGGGTGTTCGGCAGAACGTTAAACATACGAAAATAGGGGTAGGTGCGGTGGTCTGCTACCTAACCAGCCTCAAAGATTTTACCTAGGTCCAAAGTTTTTTTTTATTTTGTATTTTATAAGTTTTGGAATTTCGTCACTTTCATACTAACTTACCCATGTAACTTTTTTTTTTTTTTTTTGGCATCCTAATGGTTGGCAGGTCCTTTTAAAAGTGATACTTCAAGCAGGTTGTTGCTAGAGTTAAAGTAATGGACTCTCAAACATTGAAAAGAGTTGAAATAAATTTTAAAGTTGTATTATATTTATATAATTAATAATGAATAATACCAAATACCTCCATCTAACAAATTAAATGTATTTTTTTTGTAAATTGAACAAATCATACATAGGTACTTACTAGTTTTAGTCATCCTGTTTAACTTTTCATTGTGCGCAATATATAAAAAAGAATTACTCATAGGTACATTATTGTTAATTATTAATTAAACATACTTACATACCAACATCGTGTTTCTTTTTCTAGTTTGATGCAATACCTCTTGTTAGTACATGTTTGTTAAATAAAATCACATTAATGTACGTGCTCCTTAATAATTTTGCGCTACCATTTTGCACCACTTTGTGCGACCGACTCGTAGAACATTTTGCGTCACCATTGCGCTATTTGTGGCAAAATCTACGGCCTGACCCATAAATGAAGTTGATTACACTTAAAAGTAGCAAGTTACTTCACACAAATTGAGAAATTAAACTTTTCCATGAATCTTCCGATACCAAAATACTCGCCTGCTTCATTTGACATAACGATATGAATCTGGGTTTCGAGTTTTTACTTTTTAATTTTTACAAAATACCGATTCTGGGCTTCAACCAGGGGGGTGTCACTCCGCAGTTTAGGTACGTTCGGCCGGCGCGCCTGCCGGGCAGGCGTATGGCAGAAGGTTGCCGCTCGGCTCGTACGCCCCACGTTCGCACGTAAGACGATCGATAATTTTTGTGATTTTTGGGCACCGAACAATGACTACTAAACGTTCTTATAATCCGTATATAAGATACTGTTGTGTTTACGGGTGTATAAATAAAAGAAAGAACAAAATAAACAGCAAAACCGAACTCGCAAGTCGCTCCCAACCCTAACCAGCGGGCGAGCTGTTTGAGACAATCATAGAAATAGAAACGCTCGCGCGTAGCTATTGGGTACAGTTTTGCTTGCATGCGCGAACTCTAGGTTATTATAACAGTAGGCAAGCGATGACAAAGCAAATGGGATTGGACTTTATTTCCAAGCAGAAAGATTTATTTTTATTTGAATGAGCTTGCAGAGTGAGTCTTCTGTGCCTTAGCACTATTATTTATTCTGTGCTTCAACTGTCAAAAATGTATAGAGAATTTTCTTCGTCATTCACTCTTTTTCTGACATATGGGTATGGGAAGAAATATGAAGCCCATGGAATTAGGCGGTACCGCCAAGTTCAGATTATGGGCTTCAAATGTCAAATAAAGCCCATATCCATATCCAGATTTTTTAGGCGGTAGACCCCCAGATCGGTGTTGACTACCCACTTTTGAAATTTAAAAAATAATAATTTTCTTTTATTACTTTTTTAATTTATAAGTAGGTATATTCTCAATATAGTGTGAAATTGGCGATTACTAGGGCGTACTACAAGTGTTAAATCAAGCTAATCTTGAGGACGAAGCATGAAGTATAATAATATCTTTGGTCACAACCAAGGAATTTTTAATTCAACAGGAAGGTGCACTGCTGCTAAAAAACGGTCCTAATGAGATAGTAAGAACGAGGTCAGTTTATCTCACTTCATCCCATTACGGCGGCCACGAACATGCGCGACGGGCGGCGGGCGGCGACGAGCGAATTGCGAACTTGACACAACGAAGACGGAAAACGTCAGAAAACGTCATTCGGCTTGTAATGTTGCTACTTTAACATTCTGAAATCTATCATTCAAATTCTTTTCTACGATAAGCCATAAAAAACTTAAACGACCTGATACATTTTTATGCTTAATACGGTAATACCTAAATTAATATGCGATGTTTTCTATTGACTAAAAGTAATACGAAGCGGAAATTTTACGAAATTTAATTTTTATAACGAAAATTGTGAACCATAAATCTACTAAACCTGTTATTTAAAGCCCCCAGTACACGATGGCCGATCATGGTCGGCGACCATGACCTATACATCGTACATTGACACTTTTGAAAGAACCTTTTTAAACTTGTTCGTTCAAAAGTGTCAATGTACGATGGTCGCCGACCATGATCGGCCATCCTGTACTGGGGGCTTTGGAGTGCTGGCAATTTTAGAGAAAGGGACACCCTCACCTCGTTCTTGCGGTCTCAGCTGGACCGTTGACATTTTGTATTGAAATATAAACCTTATCTCTTAAAATTAAAGTGTATTTTTAAATACACAAAAATACGGAGTGCACCTTCCTGTTGTACGTAGTACTTATAAATTCGTTGGTCACAACACAACAAATACACAAATACCATGGCGACCTGCCAAATTTGAAATTAGTTCCAAATTCGACCGCGCGCAAACTTATCTGGCGAGCGCTCTAGTTGCATGCAGGAACTCGGTAAGGTTGGGTAAAGACCCCAGTACAGGTTGGCCGACCACGGTCGGCGACCATGACCAATACATCGTACATTGACACTTTTGAAAGAACCTTTTTAAACTTGGTCGTTCAAAAGTGTCAATGTACGATGTATTGGTCATGGTCGCCGACCATGGTCGGCCAACATGTACTGGGGGCTTAAGGTAAAGTACAATAAAAAAGTAAAAAAAACATTCTATTCTACGCAACGCAAGTATTTGCGCAAGTAGGTACCTATTCTATCTATAAGTTTGGCCGTGTTCCGTTTTGAGTCAATAGTACTGTTGGCGCTGTGAGCGCTAAAAGCTGTTCCGTTTTGATTATTGCCACAGATCACTATATATGTAGCAAGCTACAGATAGAACACATCAAAAAGCTTGTTTTGGCTACTTGCCGCTAAGCGCTAGCGTCGCCTTATAATCTGTGGTTAGACGAACGTTCCACGAGTACCTACTAGTGATGGGAAAGTGCTCTTGGGCATGTCGATATCGTCGCTAGTGCTGTACCTAGTAACATCGAGGGAAATTTATGTTATGACTAAAAATATTAGTTTTAATGGTCCAACCATGAAAATATGAATTAATTATGATTCCAGTATAGAATTCAAAGAATGTCATGGCCAGACCAACTTATGTTCTAGTTTATTAGGCAAAATAAAACAACAATTTATTAAATTTAAAATAAAAGATCCAAAATGATTAGAGTATAATTTTTTTATTTTGGATCTCCTATTTTTTTTATATTTATTTAAAGCTTCCACCTGCGGTACTTCCATTTTTTAAACGAACTTTTCTTCCATTGCTCCTCTTAATATTTTGTTTATTATTTTTACCCAATTATGGACTTGGAGTCTTATAATTATTTTAGAAAATAAATCTTTTAGTTTCTCTTTATGGTCTGCATTGCAGCCCATCCATTCCAGGTTGCATTGATCATTAAATATTTTTATCAAATTTAGCTTCACATTTTTTTTATGACACAATTTATTTAAATAATTGTGTACTATTTGTGAGCACTTTCTATAAAGTAATAGAAACTTTTCTGATGGATAGACTAAATTGCTATTTTTAAGAGTTTTGTACTCTCTGTAAATAATATATTTATGTATGCTAGATGTTTTACTAGTAGCTATAATTTTCTAGCATTTATTACATTTAATTACTTTATGATTTTCCTACATATAAAGCCAGCGACATAAGAAGAGCAATGTAATTTCATTTTTTCTAATATAACTGGAGGTATAATATCCCTTTGAGAAGACCCACTGGTACTCGGGACATTTGGTGAAATATTTTCTTTATTATCTTCATTAAAAGTTGATACTTTGCTTGTCTTATTTGTGAACAAAGATTCTAAACATAATATTTGATCACCATCATCTTCCTCACAATTAGCAAATTTTGATATAGGAGATAAAACATTACTTAAAACTAAAGATTTAAACGTATATATAAATGCATTAGCATCCGGAATAACATTCCTGTAATTATATGCTCGTAACCTCCCAAAGAAATTTTCAAGGGGATCCTGATTAAGGAATCGAGGGTAAAAGTAAGTTACCCCATATTTGCTGAACAGCAATTTGGCTATCCTTATAAAACTTTCTAAAGTTGTAATCCAACCTCGAAGGGATGGGACATAAGCATTTTGTCCATTTTTATCTCGGAATTTTATTTCTGAGATTGTTTTAATGGCATGGTGCCAAAAAGGTATATGCTTTGAATTTATCTTAACTGCATTTCTTAATTTTCCTTTCGCTGCATTTCCTGGACTACCATTTACACTGTCAAATAGAGAATCAAAAAATTCCACCACATCAGCCGTCGTCGACATCGTAGAGCTCAGGGGCCCACCATCATTACGTTTCGCTGTAAAGAAGAAGAGTATTATGAAATACAGCAATGTTACTGGTTTACAAAATTTTTTTTATAACCGACTTCAAATAAAGAAGGTTAAGATTTTAAATTGTTTTTATGCAATCACAATGCAATTCTGTTAGTATAGGAAAAGGTTTTTTCTATCACATTTTTCCTATATATAAAGAAGGTTATCAGTTTGACCTGTATGTGTGTCATATCATCCTATTTAGGTTTCCAACTGCGTGTGCTACATTCCGTAAGCGTATGTATGTTTTTCTACGAATTTCTCGGAAACTAAGTTAAATCGAAATGATTCCTTTGGATATTAATTAAGTATTTTCTAACTTAGGAAACCATTCGAGTTTCATTAAAATCGGTTCAGTAGTTTTTGAGGTATCTTATGGTACGAATGGTACGATCTACACTAAAAACTAAGAAATAAAAATAAACCAACTTCAAAAACTACCTGTCAACATAAAAGAAAAAAATAATATTTTTAAAGTACATACCTTTTTGAGGTTGGTGCCTTTTTCATGCTGCATTCTTCATGCCATATCAAGCATGCTCCTGGCTGGCACCAACCTCAAAAAGGTAGGTAGGTACTATATTATTTTTTTTCATTTCAGCTGACAGGTAAATTTTGAAGTTGGTTTAATTTTTTAAATTACCTTTTTTACAGAACAGTAACAAAAATCCCTTTTCTTTTAGGTATAAAACGTAATATTTCCAATTCAATTAATAATATTTTATTGTTTATCTCAACTTGATTTATACATAAATGTTAATATCTAGAATTAAGTAAAAATATACTTGCCAACAGCATCTGTATAACGAAGCATAGCTGAAACTCGTGCACTCAGAACTTGAGTTGCTATGCTGACTCTCATTTTTCTCATGCTATCTTTATCAATGTGATGTTTTGTTATTTTCGGGATTGCCCTCGTGTTGCCCAATGAACTATCGATTTCGTATACTGTTATTATATCATTCCATGATGCAATTTTTGATTTATAAATAATATCTTTAGTTAGAAAATTATTGCGGATACCCTTAATTAAATGAGGTGGATCGTATATGACACTAACATCATAACCTGCTATGTGTATAGTACCATCTGAAAGAAATTTTTAGACTTTAGTAACGTCAAAAAAAATTACAAAAACCATGCTTATACTTAGGGGTTATAAACTTACCATCAAGAATTTTATCAATAATTCTATTTCTAATTGTTTCCTCTCTTAGCTGTTTCAGTGCTGTTCTAAATGTTGATCCCTGATCACAAATCAAAGTTATTGGTATCAGACCAGATTGGCTGATTTTAGCAACTGCCTCTTTTAAAATCTTTTTGATGTCTGCAGCAGATGTAGTCCCTAAAAATAAAAAATAAAAATATAATATATATAAATCTTCTTATCAAGTTGATTTGATAGCTAACTAAAATAAAAACCTATACATAATAATATAATATATAGATGCAAGTTATTGTATGACAAAATAATTATTCAAATAGATTAGCATGACCAAACATATTAATAGTAGAATGGAAAATGAAGTATTTAGAAAAAATCGACCCGTCTCACAACCAGCTCCGATGGGACTTGAACCCACGACCTTTCGCTATCCGGGCGACTGCTCTAACCACTGAGCTACAGAGTCATTCGTTCGTTCGTCGAACGACTCCGTAGCTCCGTAAAAATTGCATTGTGAATGCAAAAAAGTAAAATTTAAATAACATATTAATATTACTTATAGATAGATGTGGAGTGGCAGAACAACTCTGTAATACTGTTATACACATACTCTCAGCTTTTGATATTTTCTTTAACTTTACCTTCACAAAAATAATATGCTAGGGGTTGGCGCCAACTTGAACATACTCCTCGACACATTATTACTAATGCGTGTTCACAAAATTTCATTTTTCTTTCGCCGGCATTATCACAAAACCCATTTATAATATCTTTGTCTTCATTATAATTTAATTGAGTATTTATTGAAACTTCGTCAAAGACTATTGAACATAGTCTTTTTTCTGTGTTCCATTTCTTTGACTTTTCTTTTATCACAGCCATGATATTGTCATTGATTCCTGTATCAAAGACTATTTTTTCAGATACTCTGCTCAAGGTCCTTGGGCTTGGCAATAAAAACATATGCTGTAAAAGTTTATAATTTTTTCTGCTTTGCTTCATTAAATTGAGGCATAATAATTTTTCATTCAAATCATACCGACGAGCTGCTCTCTCACTTCTGACTGATTTTAATTGCAACATAATAAATGTCTTACTATGATGGTTTAATTTATGAAATTCATTCATAAGATCTGAAAATAATAGAGTTTGTGCCTGCTGTGTTCGTGTTGCATTATTTTCGCCGAGACTATCATGTGCCATATTAATTATCTTGCTAGCCAATCTCCTGTTCTTGGCACTCATTTTCCTTTTAGGGGACAAAGCTGAAAAAAAATAATTGTTATCAAATCACATAATGTACTTTTATTTTATGTAAGTATTTTTTTAACACTTATAAAATACAGAATAAATAATAATAATAAATACCTTTCTGTGGTTTTGTATTGTAAGTTAGAGTACCTGATGTATCTTGATTTGTGGATGTTGAAGGCAAAATTAAAGTTGAAGATAAATCTGAAAACATGATGTTAATTATGATAAAGCATCTTTTTATATGGTTAAAATCCTTAATTAATGAATTAAAGTTTATAGACATTAAATGCTTATAAATCGTTTATTTTAGGGTAATATACATGGGGGAATTTTACCCGTGGAACGCTTATTGATCTAAACGGTAGAACACATTTTTTTGTCTTTTGTACAATAGAAATCGATTCATTGACAAAATTCAGTGCAGGACCGAATGAAACCCGCCAATATTTGATCTACCGTTGCTTCAAGAAGCCCTCCATGGGTTAAGCTTACTTGTGGATTCTGTACTTGCTGACTCATTGTTACTTAGGCAGGTTGGCAAGATTGTCATTTGGTATAAATGTTCAACCTTCGATCAACAATAGTACGTTATTGTTGATCGAAGTGCTCAACACATATTTAATTGACTATTATAAAAATGCAGAGTAAATAATGATTTCATAATAATAATAAATACCTTTGTGTGGTTTTGTATTGTCAGCTAGAGTACTTAATGTATCTTGATTAGTGGATGTTGAAGGCAAAATTAAAGTTGAAGATAAATCTGAAAACATAATATTAATTATGATAAAGCATCTTTTTATATGGTTGAAATCCATATTTTAATGAATTAAAGCTTATAGACATTAAATGCTTATAAATCGTTTATTTTAGGGTAATAATATACATGGGGGAATTTAAGCTTACCTGTGGATTCTGTACTAGCTGCCTCATTGTTACTTAGGCAGGTTGGCGGGATTGTCATTTGGTATAAATGCTCAACACTTTCTGAAAAATTACAAAATATCATAAACATTCACAATTGGCAGTATGTATATTTATTTACAACTAACCAGTCTCATGATAATTTTATTCTTGTGCTTATTATTGACAAAAATTAATTACCTCCTGGACGTAGAATAAACACTGCATCAGATGGCATAGGATCCAGAGCAACATCATCCTCTATATTAGCATAGCTATGCTCCTCATGGGTTAAAGGACCTGTAAAGATTTTGACATACTTAATAGTATTAACAACATTTAGGCGAGTATAATAGAACATATTTTATTGGTAACATAGAACATTAGCATTCCTTAACCCACGCTATAAACATGTTGCTTGATGTTTTGATAAAACCTGATTTTAAAAACCAACATGTACTTTGCTGTAACATTTCATTTCAACAACACAAGGGTGGTTTCAAGACAACTGGATCAAGCAAATGCAACGGGTAAATGCACACTCCCATGCAGCATGCAATGAATGGTACCACTACATGGAAATGTTACAAGGCAACTGAGCGTTTGCTTGCATTGTGCCATTTGAACGAAAGTTATTCATTACATTGAAATGCTCTAGTTCATACTCACCTTTGGCCAAGAGATAATACATAAAAGTAAATAATGTTAAATGTCTTACCAGTAAGCAATGGTGTTCCATGAGAAATCTCATTTTTCGAGAAGAGACAAGGATATGCATTAGGCATCTTTACCCCGTTGGCATCAAACATTCTCCTCTCAAAATGCAATTGACAAACAGTTTTATTTAAAAGTTGATCTTCTGATAACATCAGTAATGATGAATTTAGTGGTACCAAATACGACATCCACATCTGTTGAAGGTCTTTATTTCTTGGAAACCTATGAACGCAATGAGTTTCACTGGTTGACTTGCAACCAGTGACACAGCACTTGCGATACCCCATTGTCACCGGTTTCGCGAGTCATAGCGTCTTTACTCAACCAAAAGGGAGGGCGCACAAAGTATTTGCAATCCACAAGCGTCTTTACTCAACCAAAAGGGAGAGCGCACAAAGTATTCACAATCCAAAAGCGTCTTTACTCAACCAAACAAAAGGGAGGGCGCAAAAAGTATTTGCATTCCACAAGCAAGCGTCTTTACTCAACCAAAAACATACCAAAAAGGAGGGCGCACAAAGTATTCACAAACCACAAGCGTCTGAAGCGTCTTTACTCAACCAAAAGGGAGGGCGCACAAAGTATTTTGCTTGTACAACAAACAAAACAAGGGAGAAAGGGCACTTGGATCAGCACTTCAGCAAATTCAGCTTCAGCGAGAAAAAATATGTTTACCGGCCGGAGTAAGTAGGTAAACAAGATTGACGTTTCTCTACTGTTTTGACACTTAATGCCGCCAGTACAGGATGGCCGACCATGGTCGGCGACCATGACCAATACATCGTACATTGACACTTTTGAAAGAGCCTTTTTAAACTTGTTCGTTCAAAAGTGTCAATGTACGATGTATTGGTCATGGTCGCCGACCATGATCGGCCAACATGTACTGGGGGCTCAAAAGAAATATGGCGGCATCGGGCAAGATGGCGCAGAAGCCATCGACACTAGCGCTTCGCGGCAAGATTTAGAACTAAGTGTCAAGGGCCTGATTATTGCGCTGACAGCACTGTTGACGCGATTTCAATGAGAGATTTTCTGCCAGCAAATAAAAAAAAAGTTTATTTATTATAGATGGCGCTGACCTGACATGAATCCACTCACCTCTATTGTTTATTACCACACAGAGATGGGCCTATTTCTCGAAAGATACAAGTTTACAAGTTCACAAGCTTCAAAATGTAATCTGGACTTGTAAATTCTGTTTCACGAAGTAAATAACAAGTGTAAAACGGTAACAAAAAAGAGTGTCATTGGAATACCTAATGACATATAAATGCATTGGCTGATAAATATTTTTCATCTCTCATATTCGAAAAGTGATGTATATTTAAGGCCTAATCAGACGAAGGACTTTTGTCCCCGTGGGACAAAAAGTCCCTGTACGTCCAAGATATTTCCTCCGGGTACTTGTCGCGGACTCAACGCATATAGTCGGCTGCCCCATTTCAAAACATAGTAAGTGTTTTTGACCAAATTTTACAGGAGAGCAAAAAAACATGTTTTGTGTTAGCCGTTGCGAACTATTAAATATCTGACCATTAATTTATATTTAAGTTATGGAGTGGTATAGTACCCTTCGTTCTTAAAAGGTTTTACGTCTCTAAGACTTATATTACATGTTTTATTAAAAAAAAAACACTTGAAACGAAAACAAGATTCAAATTTTGGACCACAAAAACCAGGTCAAAACCTAGTAACAGCTGCCATTGTTAAGAAACCTGCTTTGTATAGTTATTTAAAACTGTACTCTTTTTGTATAGAGAAAACTCATGTCAATGTCTAGTCTGTCACTTGATTCAGCCTTGCGGTTTTTAATATAGTGTTTTTCCAATTTAATTATATTTGTTTTTTGTTTCCCAAGATCTTTTATTATCAGTGCTTTAACATGGTAGCAGAGCGTATATAGTTACCGGAAATAAAATTCAGATAGAATTTACGTTGAGAGTTCGCGATGGAAAAGTCTATCGTTGAAGCAGCAAAAATCCAAGTGGGAGAGCTTCATGAGTCGAACTGGGCGACATGGAAATTCAAAGTTTTGATCGCGATGCGTGGCTTAGGGATCCTAGATGTGGTTGAAGGCAACTTAGTACCGCCTAAGAAACTAGAAAAGGACGCAAAACCCGCTGAAGTACAGCAGTACAATGACGAACAAAAGACGTATTTGACAGCAGACAGCGCAGCCTTACTGCTTATTACTACGAATTTGTCACAAGACAACTGTGAAAAATTTTACGATATTCTACAGCGAGGGAAGTATGGCTAGAACTACACCGCCTGTATGATGGCATGCAAGAAAGTAAAGCCTATGACCTGTACATGAAATTCTTCAGCTACACAATGCAATCCAGTGGTGAAGTGTCAGTACATATTAGCAAATTGAAGAACATCTGGTCTGAACTTACCAGGGAACTCCAGAAGGAACACCTGAAGGAAGAGCTGCCAGAACTATTTCTAATCTGCAAGATACTTGACATACTACCAGAAGAGTACTTCTCATTCAAATCGAGCTGGATGATGATGTCCAAGGAAGACAGAACTGTAGAAAATCTGACTACTCAGTTGTGCACTCACGAAAGAGCTTTATCTACTAAGCACGAGGAGAAGGTAGAAGCACTAGTAGTGAGAGGAATTAGAGAAATGACAAATAAGAAGAGTAAAGTGAATAAGTATTCCGAAAAGAGTAAGGTGGATGTGAGTTCAGATAAATGTCATTACTGTGGCGTAATCGGACATAGAGTCAAAGGGTGCTCAAAGTGGATTTCCGACGGACGACCACCTAAACAAAAGCCATTAACATCAAAGCAAAAAGGACCCACTACGAGTGTGAACATGAACATTATGGCAGTGAATCCGAATGATTCTGCAGATAGAGACCATTGGTATGTCGATAATGGTGCGACTAACCATGTATCGAACAGGGGGGATCTATTCCAGACGTTTGAGAGATTTGGTACTGCACACACAGTGACTACAGCCAATGGAGATACGGTTGAGGCAGTCGGAAAAGGAACTGTATACATAGAAGCTGAAGTAAAGGGTCACAAGAAGCACATAACGCTTAATGATGTTTGGTACGTGCCTACAATATACAAAAACCTATTTTCAGTACTGTCCGCTCAAGACAAGCTAACAAATAGACTTTTCATGTCAACAACTACAGAATGCAAGCTTTCACAGAATGGAAAAGTTTTACTCATTGGCGAAAGAGAGAAAGAAGGAGGGCTTTTCAAGTTAAAAGTTAAAAGTATCAGAACTGAAACTCCAAATGAGGTAAACAACATTTCACAAGAGAATAAGTTGCAACTATACCACGAGAGGTTGGCTCATCAGAGCAAAGCACATGTGAAAAAGGTGATTGAGAGAGAGCTTGGTATAAAGGTAAAGCTAGACAGGGAACTGTGTGAAGGTTGTGTATTTGGAAAAGCACACAAGTTGAAATTTGGTACAAGAGAAAGAGCAACTGAACCAGGAGAGTTAATACATGCCGATGTATGTGGGCCATTCACGAACTTTTTATCCAAATTCAAGTATTTCGTACTCTTCAAAGATGATTTCAGCAAATTCCGTCATGTCTATTTTCTGAGAGAGAAATCAGAAGTTCACAAGAAACTTGAACTAATGAACGGCTGAAGTGAGGACTGCAGACCATACGGTAAGAGAGTTATTAAGTGACAATGGAGGAGAATTTGATAACGGAAATGTCAGAAGAATACTAGAGAGGCTTGGCATAAAACAGAGATTGACGATGCCACACACGCCGAACCAGAATGGATGCGTTGAGAGAGATAACCGGACCGTTGTAGAAGCTATGAGAACGCTAATGCATGCAAATAACTTACCTGAAATTCTGTGGGCTGAGCTAGTGGCGACTGCAGTCTATGTACTGAACAGAACGGGTCCTACTACATTAGATAAGTCACCGTACGAGATCTGGTATAACAAGAAGCCCAGGATCAAGCATTTGAGAGTGATAGGTAGTACATGCTATGCACATGTTCCAAAAGTGACTAGGAAGAAGCTGGACAAGAAAGCTATTAGAGGAATCCTGGTTGGCTATGATTGTGACGAGGGTTACAGAATTTGGGTTGAAGAGAAGAACAAGATAGTTCGCTCCAGAGACGTAATCTTTGAAGAAAAGCCTTTGAAGTCTAAGGAAGAGACGAAGGAAATTATTCAAATCCCAAATGCCCAGAAAGGTCCAAATTTTGCCAGTAAAATAGTAATTCCAGAACTGACAGCTAAATTAGTAAATCCAGATCCAGTCAACAATGAAGAAGTCTTACCAGAGCCAGACGTAGAGGAAGAGACAGGCTCTGGTGAAAGGATTGAGAGGATGGAGTCAAGAGAAGAGACGGCACAAGGTATGAGACTTAGAGACCGATCCACATTAAAGGTACCTGAAAGGTTTGAGAGTTTTGTAATGACAGCGGTTGCAGAGTTTAATGATATTAAAGAACCTCAAACATTCAGAGAAGCTATGGAATCTAAAGATAAAGAAAGGTGGATAATAGCCATGTATGAAGAAATGAAGTCGTTGAAAGAAAACGAGACTTGGGAAATGGTACCTTTACCGAAAGGAAGAAAAGCTATAGCGTGTAAATGGATTTACAAAGTAAAAATGAATCCAGACAGAAGCGTAGATCGTTATAAAGCACGGCTGGTGATTAAAGGGTATTCCCAAAAGAAAGGAGTGGACTATTTCGATACTTTCAGTCCAGTAGCACGGATGAGCACGATTCGGACTATTTTGAGCATTGCTGCAAGAGAAGACATGCATCTTATGCAGTTCGATGTATCCACAGCTTTCCTTTATGGAAGTCTAGATGAAGAGATTTTCATGAGACCACCAGAAGGGTATGACAATCATACGAACTTAGTTTGCAAGTTGAAAAGGAGCCTCTATGGACTAAAACAAGCTCCTAGATGCTGGAACAACTGCATGCAAGACTTTCTATTAAAAGTTGGATTCAAACAGAGTGAAGCAGGCCCATGCCTCTTCGTGAGGAGGAGAGGAGAGAAGAAGCTTATATTGGCACTCTACGTCGATGATGGACTCCTAGCATCCACTCATGTAGATGAATCAAAAAAGTTTATGAGTGAATTAAAAGACAGATTCAAAATCAAAGAGAAGCCTGCAAACTACTATCTTGGTATAGAGATATCAAGAAGAGAAGATGGCTCAATTGTTGTGAATCAGACGGATTATACAAAGAAGATTCTAGAGAGATTCGGAATGGACGAGTGTAAGTCAGTTGGGACACCAATTATCAAAGATGATACGAAGTCGGAAAAAAGAGAAGATAGTGAGAGTACATCTACAAAGTTTCCGTATAGACAAGTTGTTGGTGCTCTGGCTTATCTAATGGTCGGAACAAGGCCCGACATCGCCTATGCCATTGGAGTTGCTTCTAGAAAACTAGATAACCCATCAAATGAAGATATAGTGAAGGTGAAACGAATCCTTAAATATCTGAAAGGCACAGTAGATTAGGGGTTTATTTATAGAAAGAATTCTAATTCAAAGTTAGTATGCTACAGCGACTCAGACCACGGTGGAGATTTAGACACAGGGAGGTCTACATCGGGAATGGTCTGCATGTACGCAGGGGGGATTGTTTCGTGGAAGAGCAGCAGGCAAACATCCGTAGCTATTTCAAGCACCGAGGCGGAAGTTGTTGCTGCGAGTGAAACTGCTCGAGAAATAATCTGGCTTAAGACACTGCTTCAGGACATTGAACAAACGAAGGATGTTCCTGAGCTGTACATTGACAACGAGTCGGCTATCAAGTTGGCAAGCAACCCACCTTACGAGTTTCATAGCCGAACTAAACACATCAGGATCCGCCAGTTCTTCATAAGAGAAGCTGTAACGGATGGTGTGCTTCAAGTGAAGAAAGTTTCTTCAGAGATGCAGTTGGCTGACATGATGACTAAGCCACTGTTTAGGCCCAGACTGACGATGCTGTGCAAGTGTATAGGAATGTGCAGTGAGAGAGAAGACACTGGCTAAACTAAACAAAGAGAGAAGATGTTAAGAAACCTGCTTTGTATAGTTATTTAAAACTGTACTCTTTTTGTATAGAGAAAACTCATGTCAATGTCTAGTCTGTCACTTGATTCAGCCTTGCGGTTTTTAATATAGTGTTTTTCCAATTTAATTATATTTGTTTTTTGTTTCCCAAGATCTTTTATTATCAGTGCTTTAACAGCCATGAGCTCATACTAGGTTTCGATCAAGGTCAAATCGGCAGATATAACATCGTCAAATCTGTCAATCTCGCTGTTCTTCCTCTGGAGCCAACGCATCATAATCCTTCTTCTCGTGATACATGGCTTGACTTGATCATCACCTCCCAAGATAACGTTCTTCACCATGGCCAAATACCCGCACCGGGCTTCTCTAAGCATGACCTTATTTTTCTCCAATATCGTTTGAAACCCCCCAAACCCAAACCGTCCATTGCTTGGATGCGTAATTTCGCTCGACTCAACCTTGATAATTTAAGAGAAGATGCTAGCAAGCTCGACTTTGAAGAGATTTTTCTGTCCTCGTCTATTGATTTTAAAGTGAGTACACTGAATCGGCATTTGCTTCAACTTTTTGATACTCATGCCCCATTAAAAGCTGTGCGAATCAAACGACCACCTGCCCCATGGATTAACCGCGGCGTCCGCATTGCTATGACCAGACGGGACCGTGCCTTCCGCAAGTATAAAAAAGTTAGGACTGAGGATAACTGGTCTTTATATAAGACTGCGCGTAACAACTGTAACAGGATGGTAAGAGCAGCTAAGCGTCAATACTTCCTTGACAATGTCACCCACTGTTCCCCTGCCAACACTTGGAAGTTCCTTCGCTCTCTTGGCCTTGGTAGATCTCCTCTCAATCCCAGCTCCTATCCCTTTTCTTTAAATGAATTTAATGATCACTTTTCTTCGTCTAATTCTATTGACCCTTCTATTAAGTCCAACACTATCTCTTCTATCATTTCCACTGGCATTCAGCATACGGAGTCATTTTCCTTCACCCCAGTCACCATCGATGATGTCACCAAGATCATTAAGTCTCTTAAATCTAAAGCAGTTGGGTTGGGTGTGATGACATCAGCAGGAAAATGATTCTCTGTGTCCTTGAACAATTCCTTCCGATAATAGTCCACATCATAAATTTCTCCTTCCAGTCCGGTCAGTTTCCGCACCTTTGGCGCAAGGCCTACGTCACTCCTTTACCTAAAATTTCCTCTCCTCAACTATTAAATAACTTCAGGCCCATCTCCATCCTTCCTTTCCTATCTAAAATCCTCGAAGCTGCTGCTCAAAAACAGCTATCCTCTTTTGTTTATTCCAACTGCCTCGTCTCTCCCTTCCAATCTGGCTTCCGCCCTGGTCACAGCACCACAACAGCACTGCTTAAAGTTACTGAGGATATAAGGCTGGGGATGGAGAGTCGGCTGGTGACGATCATAGTTCTTATTGATTTCTCTAACGCCTTTAACATGGTCGATCACGACATCTTGCTCGCTATCCTCGAGTCTCTCAATTTTTCCTCATCTTCGCTGGACTGGTTTTCTCACTTTCTGCGCGGTCGCCAACAGGCAGTGCGCGTGGGACCAGAAGTATCACGTTGGAATAGCCTCTGTGCTGGTGTCCCTCAGGGTGGTATCCTATCCCCTCTCCTGTTTTCCTTTTTTATTAACTCCCTCTCCTCCTTGCTGAGCTGCTCTTACCATTTCTACGCCGATGATCTGCAGATTTATGTGCAAGCGCCAGCCGAGGATATCGACACGCTAGTCACGAAATTAAACAGTGTTCTGCATACAATAAGCACCTGGTCGACAGAGTTCGGCATAGCAGTGAATCCATCAAAATGCCAGGCGATAATTGTTGGCGGGACCAAACAACTTGCTAAAATTAACTACAACTTGATTCCGCCTATCGTGCTGGATAACACTGCCATTCCCTTTTGCTCCAGCGTCAAGAATCTCGGCCTGCATATTGACTCCTTGCTTAGCTGGACAACGCAAGTCACCGAGGTGAGTCGAGTCGTCACATGTTCGCTCCGCTTCTTAAATCGTTTTAGAAATTTTCTCCCCATCAAAACTAAGGTCACTCTTGTCACTGCTCTCATTTTCCCACTCATTGATTATGCTGATGTCTGTTACTCTAATTTAAATGAGGATCTTCTCAACAAGCTCGACCGGCTTATTAATTATGCCATCCGTTTTATTTTCTGCCTTCGCAAATTCGATCACGTCTCGGCATACCGGTCGCAGCTTAAATGGCTTCCCAACCGTCAGCGCAGACAACTAAGGTTGCTTTGTACGCTATTCTCTATTTTAAATAATCCTTTTTCACCTGATTACTTGAAATGCAAGTTCTCATACCTCTGCGATTCTCATGACCGTCAACTCCGCTCTTCCGATTGTTTAGCTCTCTCTACCCCTCTCTTCCACTCCGGCTATATGTCCGATTCCTTCTCACAGCAAGCTATCCGTCTTTGGAATGGTCTCCCAGACTCTATTAGGAGATCTCTAAGCAAGTTCTGCTTCAAAAAGAATGCTCGCGCTGTTCTTCTCGCAGGATTACGCACATGAAGTGGAATATCATATCAGTCATCATTCCTTTCTGTGTTCACTGTGTATTATTTTTGTATATATTATAATTATTTGTATGTATGTAAAATATATTTTCATGTATATATGTATGTATGTATATAAGAATTATTTGTTATAGTATTTTAAACGTATATTAGGTAATTGTATTCATTTTTAAATCAGAATTTTTTATTATTTTATTTGTACCGCCTTCGCTTGTCTCGTTTTTCCCAAAGGTTGGCTGGTAGAGAATGCTTTTAGCGTTAAGCCCGCCTTTTGTACTCTACTTGATGTAACTGTACAATAAAGTTTAATAAATAAATAAATAAATAAATATGTGTTTATTTATCCAGATCAAAATCCTTCTAACTGCATAGGTGGGACAGCGCCATCTAGTGACTGAGCTTTCAGAAAATCGCCCATTGTAGACTTGTAAAAATGGTTAAACAGGGCCCTTGCCAGCAAATTAAAAAAAAAGCAAACCCATGTCGGATGAACGCCATCTGTTGAGTTTTTTGGAACTAACTTTTTTCTTTTTTAATCATCTGTCAGAAAATCCCTCATTTGGAACGGCTATTTGCACGCATCGCGAGCGAGCGTTGTTTTGATTTGAATTTGTAAGTAAATAATCACTTTTATTGGACAGCGATGGTGATAGTGATCCGTGCTTAAATTTAGAGTAATGTCTCTACCCGTCGTCTCATCTTTAATAAGCACTATCATTTTTCTGGCTTTCTGCTTCAGGATAAACAAATAAAATACCTAAATGAAACCTAAAACGCAGAGATTACTCAAACATAACCACAACAAACAATGACGTTTGACAACAAAACGTCAAATATGACAGCCCGCTCACAGTGCTAACCATGAAGCTCGACTTAATACTGAGGTAACTGGAGAGTGCAGTACGAACAATTTTTTTTGACCACAAATTTCACAGTGGCTGTCTTCCGTCTCACCTACACTTAAAAAAAATACGTATGGTCATATGAGACAACTGACAGCCACTACCTGCCACTACATACTAAATGTCAAATTTCCTGGTGTTCACTTTTTTATTCAGGGTGAGAGCTCCAGTTACCTCAGAGTATTAGGTCAAACTTCATGGTGCTAACGCTTGAGATCGATATCACCGTGATCGCAAAATGGCGGCGGTAGTGACGTCATCCGCGACGGAATTACTGCTTTCGTTGTCGCGCTCACAACAAATCGGAACGATGTGTGAGCGCGATAGCAATAGGCCGTGTTCCGATTTGAGTCAATAGTACTGTTGGCGCTGTGAGCGCTAAAAGCTGTTCCGTTTTGATTATCGCGCTGACAGCACTGTTCACGCGATTTCAATTTGGAACGGCTATTTGCACGCATCGCGAGCGAGCGTTGTTTTGATTTGAATTTGTAAGTAAATAATCACCGGTTTAGTATGGATATTCGTCAATTAGTAAACGTTTTATTGGACAGCGATGATGATAGTGATCCGTGCTTAAATTTAGAGTAATGTCTCTACCCGTCGTCTCATCTTTAATAAGCAATATCATTTTTCTGGCTTTCTGCTTCGGGATAAACAAATAAAATACCTAAATAAAACCTAAAACGCAGAGATTACTCAAACAAAACCACAACAAACCAAACAAACAATGACGTTTGACAACAAAACGTCAAATCACCGATCACCGTGATCGCAAAATGGCGGCGGTAGTGACGTCATCCGTGACGTAATTACTGCTTTCGTTGTCGTGCTCACAACAAATCGGAACGATGTGTGAGCGCGATAGCAGTAATATTAGCGCTGTTGGCGCAAAACGGAACGTAGCCATAATATTATCGCTGTTGGCGCAAAACGGAACGTAGCCTTTGTTGTTGCGTGCGCGCGCCATATTCACAAATTATATATTTTTGACATTGACAGTGACAGTTCTTGCTTGACACTTTTTGATTTTCTTTGATCACAGTTTGATTGTGTGGAATAGTGTGGATATTTGTAAATAAAAGGTGTAGGTTAGTTAGTTATAGTAGTGATTAAACTACATTATAAGAATCACTAAGCAAATAATCACTACGTTTTAAAAAAGATTTTATCGTTTCTGCATTTGAATCCTAGAGTTTACAATAATCTCATTCTGTGGTTGCCTAAAATGTCTTCATTACAACCTATTCATGCACTTAGCTTAGGTAAGAGGTTTGTTCCAATGCGCTAGATTGCCAATTTATTTACCGCATTTACTTATTGTGCGATATGTTATCTTTTGTCTAGCAGAAAATAATCAAAAATGCATTTGTCTGGTGCATTTCTTGACAATAAAATTACACTAATTTATTTAGCTAGATGTTGCCTTACCATCTTATTTTGATATTAGCCTACAAATTACTCATTTCTCATTTTCACCAACTCTCTGATTCCAAGGTTTAGTTAATATTGTAGATGGAAATTACTTAATTATTAACCTTTAGGAGGCGCTAGCATTTGCTTCCTGTATATTTATAGTTTATTAAAAAACTCCATGATATTTAATATGTATTATTTTTCTATAATATAGTTTATGCATTCAAGGATTACAGGACTAGCCAGTGTGTCATACTATTTTATACCAAAAGCTTTACAGAGTTGAAAGAATAGTAGGGATGACTTTAGAAACCTGCTGCATTATTTTCTATGTAATTTTGCTTATAATCAATAGGCAAACATGTCTCAATTGAATCACTAATTGCAAAAAGGGCACATTTCATATTTTCGGCCAAAAATGATTTTTTGACGTTATTAACTTCTCCAAGGTTTTATCTACGTTCTCTGCAAAAACGGCACATTTACTCTGTATATTTTCCGAGTTATGTGGGTGCCATCTTCACTGTTTATCGCAAAAAGGGCATGCAAGCATTCACATGTGCCCTTTTTGCTCAAATTTGTAAGTTTGCCATACTAAACTAGCTGCTTTATTACGGGTGTGTATGGCCGGTCGGTTTATGTCTCCAAAGATAAAAATCGGCCAAGTGCGAGTTGGACTCGCCCATGAAGGGTTCCGTACCCACTTACCACCAAAATACCACTATCATTTTTCGTCAGCAAAAATTTACTTTGTTTTCCATAGTATTTGTATGAACGACAAACTTACATTTGCGGTTTTTGAAAATGTGTTATATCTCAAAAACTGCTTTTTATATATTGTTTAAACCAATTTTCCTTGAAAGTTTTTATTTAGATCTACAACATATATTTTTTCTAGATTTTTCACTCTTTTACTTTAAAAGTTAGAGGGGGGGGGACACACATTTTACTACTTTGGAAGTGTATATCTTTTAAAATATTGACTTTAATAAAAAATTATGAATAAAACCTAAATATTATTTCTAAATACCTATCTAAAGACACCTCACACTAATATGTTTATTGAAAATATTTTTTTTCAGTTTTAGTTCCATGTATGGGGAGCCCCCCTTAATTTTTTTATTTTTATTTTTTGACTTTTATTTACCGCTTTTTTCATGGTTAAAAATATTATTAATATTAAAATATTAAAATATTTTTAATATTTAAATATTAAAAATATTATTAAAAATATTATTCTAATAAATATTATTATTTCTTTCATAAATACATTGTTTGAATTTACTGAGTTAAGTGTAAAAAGGGCTCATGTGTGCAGTTTTTTGCATAAGGGGCACAAGTCCATGAATTTTAACAGTCAATAAATTGTAGATTGTAACAGTACATACCTTTATTTGTGACACAATAGATTCATAAAAAGTATATAAATATATAGGAAAACAAAACGACAATAAAAATAATATTCTACAAAAAGATATTCAATATTTTTTAGTTTCTGAACAGTTTACATTCCTGCAAGTGTGCCCTTTTTGCAACTAGTGATTGAATTATAATCTAGACTCGGGTTACTCAAAGTTTATTTTATTAAAAACGGAATTTTAACATGTCTTGTATCCATATACTTATATATTAGAGTCATGTTTTGCCAGAAAGCATCAGGATTTTTTTAAACCAGGAAACAAAAAAAAAGTATAGGTATTTAAATAAACTTTAAACACCCTTTACTAAATTAACGCTAGTATCATCCAGCCCACTTTATGTCAATAAAAATATATAATCATATCCAAAACAACATCTAAACTTGCTAAATATTTCTCAGTTTACTAATCAGTTAAAAAAGTTCTTGACTGAGAAATGTTTTTCTAAAATTTAAAAGAATTTTTCGAAAGTAAATAAGCATTACAAGTATAAATATTTATTTTATTAAAGTTTTATGATTTAATAGTTTATTTTTTAATATGTAAGTAAGTAGTTTGTTCTCAGAATAAGAGATTTAAACTGATCTTGTGTGTTTTGTGATTTTTTAGATTTATTTGGATTTTATGTTATGTAAGTAGGTACTTATGTTAATTTATAATTCATCTATATTTAATATATATTTAATATATATATATAAATATATTATTATTTATATATAATATTAAAATGAATCCCTATTTCCCTTGGTCACTCCATCACGCGTGAACGGCTGGACTGATTTGGCTAATTTTGGTCTTGAAATGTTCATGGAAGTCCAAGGAAGGTTTTAGCGGTGAGAAAATAGGGGAAGGAGGGGTAAGTAGGGGTAGAGTAGAAGTAGGGTAGGGTAAAGGTAGGGTAGGGTAGGGGTAGAGTACGGGTAGGGGGCCACGGGAACAAAGTCGCGCTGGGTCAGCTAGTTATAAAATACAATTTGGTAATTTTAATACCTATGTAACTAGAGCTCTCTGGCCCGATATAATTTTCTATTGCTATGCCCTTGCAGGGCGTTACATCTATGCACCTACTCTATACTGTAATGGTAAGGGTAAGGGTTAAAGATAAGGGTTCGCGGTAGTTTGATGAATTTAAAAGGGGTTCTTAAAGCTAAGGCTCTAATTTTAGTTTTTGAGTTTATTTCCAAAAAATTTATGTGGCGTATCGACGAGGAGCGTGAGACTTACATTGAATGAGCCGAGCGAGCGTGCCGCGATAGCGGCCGGCGAAGCGCCAGAACAGACTTATTTAGGATTTTTGTAAACACGACAAAAATTTTTTTTTTGAAAATTTCGACGCTTTTCCGCGTAAGTATTGCCTATCAATTAAAAACAAAGTCACTAAGATACGAATGCAACAGGTTTCTGAATAAAACCTGAAAAGCATTCATATAATTTTTTGAAGGCAATCATATAATGTTTGTTGCTCAATAACGGCTGAACGGATTTGGCTGAATGGGACACAGATACTTTTTAGCCTGGAGTGGAACATAGGCTTCTTTTTATTCCGGAAAAATATCACATTCCCGCGGGATAACGTCGTGAAGTTCACGCCCATCCCGCGGATTAATGGATTTCGGGGGGGTCCAGACCCCCTGGACCGCCTCCCCTGGGTACGTCCTTGTATTTTTCATCCTATCGATTCGAAAAGCGATGATTGTTTATCTAATAACAGGGCCCAAAATGATTCATTGTTTATCTGTTATGACAAGAGGGTAACAATGAGATTTGAATTATGAACAGCTTCATAACAGAGTCGGTTAGAGTGTAGCAAAGGGCACGCATTACTTAAAAAAAAACAACTGATTTTGTATTTGTATGGGGCCGGGACTTGTAAAATTAAAAAAAAAAAGGAATTGTATAAAATTGAGAATATTTCGTATTACAGCTAAAATCTAACAAAATTTTCAACCCCTCACGGTATTCAAATAGCGCCCTCGCCGTAAATATATTATTTTGCTCCCTTGTAATACAATCTACTAATTTCTTTCAACTATACGTAGTAACCGATCACAAAGGACATATTTTTTGCTTAGAACCAAAACAGTGCAGAAATGTTATGAAACCTCATTGTTGCAGTTTTTCGTTAATGTTAATTTACAACAGAGGCTTACTGTAGTTTTTTTTAATAGGAATTGTATAAAATTGAGAATATTTCGTAAACGGTGCGTCACAGTTAAAATCTAACAAAATTTTCAACCCCTCACGGTATTCAAATAGCGCCCTCGCCGTAAATATATTATTTTGCTCCCTTGTAATACAATCTACTAATTTCTTTCAACTATGTACGTAGTAACCGATCACAAAGGACATATTTTTTGCTTAGAACCAAAACAGTGCAGAAATGTTATGAAACCTCATTGTTGCAGATTTTCATTACCTAATATTAATTTACAACAGAGGCTTACTGTAGTTTTTTTACCCTGTGTTACTGTCTCCCATTAAGGCGATACTCGAAAAAATTATGTTGCAGCGAGATAGCAATGAGAAATCGACGCGCGCAGGAGCGAGACCTATATTGCAGATTAGCCAAAAAACACAAAACCACTTCGTATTAAGGCGATACTCGGAAAAAATGTGCTGAAGCGAGATAGCAATGAGAAAACGACGCGCGCGGGAGCGAGACCGATTTTGCAGATTAGGCAAAAAAAACACAAAATCACTTCGTATTAAAAAACTACGATTTAAAAAAAATGCTTCGATACGATCCTCAATATTATTGGTGTCCACTAATTAAACCAATTTCCAATAGTGTAGGTAACCCCACTTAAGAATAATCTTGACTTTCGTATTTTTAGAGGTCTTTTCGAAAAGAAAAAGTGTCGAGGCAAAATCATAAAATCGTGTTTTTGAAACTATACGAATCTAGATAAAGGTATGAATAAATATATATCTTATTACCAGATTTGTAACAACTGTAACCATCCTATAGTTTTAAATCAAAAAGTCCATATTTTTCCGAGTAGCGCCTTAAACAACTACCTATACTTAGCGATTTTTAAAAATGCTTCTACAAGATCCTAGATATTATTAGTGTCCACTAATTAAACCAATTTCCAATAGTATTTATGTAACCCCATTTAAGAATAATCTTGAATTTTTGTATTTTTAGGGGTCTTTTCGAAAAGAAAAAGTGTCGAGGCAAAATCATAAAATCGTGTTTTTGAAACTAAATACGAATCTACTTCTATCTAAATCTAAATACTTATCTTTTTACCAGTTTTGTAATTTGACTCTAACCGTCCTATAGTTTTATATCAAAAAGTCCATACTTATTCCGAGTAGCGCCTTAAGTTAAATATAAAATGTAGGTATGTGTCACCTATTTTCCGGTGACATATGCGTTCGATCAAAAAAATACTGGATGAAAATAAAATTCGGCTGAATAAAACCGACTTGGTGAAAAAAAAAACAAATGGCGCGCATTTTGTACCATTGTAAAACTTTGACTTGAGTTTTTATTAAATTTTGAGTAGGTATATTTTATAACGGTGGGTATGGGTATATTGGTAGTTGAAGGAAAAGTAGATTACGCACCCTGCTAAAGTGAGTAATTAATGCACTCGTGTTAATTTAGTACCCTCGCATGCGCTCAAGCACCAACATATAACACTCGTGCACTTTGTTGATCGAAACTCGTGATATCTCACTTTGCGCTCGATGCAACAATCTACCTACTGTTTACCTAATGGCCTTATGGTCCATTTCGGGGACCCTACCGGCGAACTTTCCGATAATCGGAACGATGCCGGGTTTCAACTTAAAACATAAATTACGAAGTACCTTATTTCTTATTGTACTATTTGCCGTAGTTATTTGGAAGATATCGATGTTCCTGGGACATCAAGAATCGTTTGCCATTTCCATCGCCATCGCCATCGTTTCCCATGTCATCGTTTTAATTTGAAGCCCGGCAGATTTTCAAAATATAGCCTACTAGCGGCCGCCCGCGGTTTCACCCGCGTGGTTCCCGTTCCCGTGGGAATATCGGGATAAAAAGTACATATAAACCTTCCTCTTGAATCACTCTATCTATTAAAAAAAAACGCATCAAAATCCGTTGCGTAGTTTCAAAGATTTAAGCATACAAAGGGACATAGGGACAGAGAAAGCGACTTTGTTTTATACTATGTAGTGATGTCACTCGAGAAGAATGTAGCTATCTAACTTTGAAAGAATTTTCTAAATCGGTCCAGTAGTTTCGTAGCCTATTCGATGCAAACAAACAAACAAACAATCAAATCTTTCCTGTTTATAATATTAGAATAGATATAGAAGTATCTAGATATTTTCTATGGAGGCACTCATGCTATACCAAGAGGCAACAGAAGTGACCCTGCTATGGGTGACGTTCGGCTCGGCTCGGATCGGATACGGTCTCGGTCTAGCCTGAGTCATCCTTTATTGGTGGCTATTCATTCAGAAGATTTCTTATTTAAAAGAAGATCATAAAGAGAAAGAAGAGTCCCTTTCTGTCTTATCCTTGAGTGATTAAATAAAATTCACTTATAAAGATTTTTTTTTAATTTCAGATTCAGTCCAGCAGCAAGCATTTATAAAATACTTCAATTCACTTCCGGAAGTAAGTAGTAGCGGTATAATTTATTCTAAACTCATGTTCAAAATTTACTTTAAACTAATTTTACATGACAATAGTGACTAAATGTTATTTTTCCAATACAAAAATTTCAGAATAGTATTTACAAGTGTTGAAATCTACAAGGTGATGCCTGTTTTAATTAAATACTGTAACAATCAAATTCCAATTTTGGGCACATGCCATGCTTATCTGAAAACACATTTTTTAAAATTGACAAATCACAGTTGTGCATTTCATTAATCTCCTAATAAATAATTTAAATAAAATTATACATATCAACTTCCAAACCATGATGCCACCTTAGATTTGGCACTTGAAAATTTGCCACCTAAGGATTTCCAAAAGCCCGGTTTTTCAGTGACAACAGATGTTTCAGCTTCTTTGTTTTGTGCATCAGGATTTAGGTTTTTTTCTTCTGGAATACTTGGTTCCTGTTTGTTTAAAACATTGGGTTTATTACTAAGCTCAAGTTTTGGTTCTTTGTATACCGCTGTTCTCTCTTTCATCTCATCTTCATTTAAATCTTCTGGAATAAAATCTTCTGGATTTGTATCCTTAATTTGCTGACTTTGATAAGCCGTTGTATCATGATGTTGACCAAAGTTTATAATTGGTTCATCAAAATTTTGAACTGGTACTTGACTTTGCTCACTTAAATTATGTACAAATTGCTGTTCCACATTTTGTGATTCAACATTCCAATTAATTTCCTGATCCGATTGTTGGTTTTGTTGACTAAACTCATCAGTATGTTGGTTTTGTTGACTAAACTCATCAGTATTTTGTTGGTATGTATTCTGACTCTCATAATCTTTAATTGAATCAATAAAATGTTGATTTTCTTGACCAAAGTTTATGTTTTGTCCAAAGTCATTGTTAATTTTTTCCAACTCTTGCGAGTTATCTTCTAGTCCGGATTCCGTCGTGATTTCTTCTATTTCATGAACATTTTGCATTAAAAGAGTACTGGTTTCAATTTTGCTGTTATCAGAACTGTTGTCTTTATCTACGGGAACTAATGACTGGTCCACTTTTGTCTTAAGATCTTGGGTAATATTTTTGTTGTGCTGAAGAAATACCTCTTTCTTATTAGTAATGTTAGTTTCATTAGTTTCATTTTGTTCGTTAGGACTTGATTCAGCTAGCGAATCTTCAGGCCCAATATCTCCGCGGCCAATGTCAATGGGCCTGATGACATTGGTATTTTGTGGTTTTTTAGTTGTAGTTGTTAAAATATGTAAATTATATTTCTCTATAGTCTTTGGTGTTGTAAGTTTAACATCTTCTATTGGTTGGCTGTCTGATAAAGTAGGCAACTTTTCGGTTGGTTGCTCTTGTTTTTGGTCCCTTGTTGGGAAATCATTATTAGTTTGGTCTTTATCGCTAGTAGTATGATGATACGTGTCCTGTTGGTTCCAGTCATGATTAAAGTTGTTTGAACTTGAACTTTGTGCAAAGAAACTATCTTCACCAGTTCTACTAATTTGCGTGTTATCGTCATCTAAATTATCTAACTTTCCCCACAAGCTGCTCAATGAACCCGTATTTTCAGTTTGACCGTGTTCAGAATTACTGTGGAAAGTGTTATAGTTGTCTGTTGCTTCCCTGTTTACGTGAGATATTTGATCTTGATTATGTACTACATCCCCAGTATCTAGAGACTGTTGATTCTGATCATGTTGTTGAAATGAATGCTGCACGGATTGATGATTAAAACCTGTTTGTTCTTTTACACTTTGCTCACCCCAGTGAGTAGAATAAGACGATTCAGTTGGTACTTGTTTGGACTGGTCAAAACCTTCGGTATGTTTTGGATACCACTTATCTTCTGTTTGTTGTCCAAAGATTTCTAAGTGTTTTGCTTGCTCACTATCTTGCTGGTTCCAGTTGTTCTGTGTTTGCTGGCCATGGTCCACTAAATTGAATAAAATACGTAAATTGTTTTAAATTTTTCGGAAATCATGTGCCCATGACCCTACATAAAAAACTCGAAAATATGAATAATTTGCTTAATGTTAGTACTTAAGCTAATACATATATATTTGTATTTTGATTATGTTTTAAATGAAATATATATATAGCTATGAAAGTGAATAGTGTTATATTGATGTCAGTTATTTTCTTGAGGTATTTTTGTTATTTTCATTAATTGGATTGGAATGAATTATAATCTTATACGAAACACTTCACTTACTCTGACTTTGTTCAACATCTACAGTTTCTTTATTTAATGCTTGTTGTCCAAAAGTTGTCTGTCCTAAGTTGTCCCATTTATTTTGTGATTGCTGACCTAAATCTTCCACTTTTTCCTTATTTACCGTTTGTTGGCCAAAACTATCAGATTGAGTCCATGTGTCTTGTGTTTGTTGTCCAAGATCTGCCAAATGATCCCATTGGTTTTGGGTTTGCTGACCTAAATCTTCAATTTTTTCCTTATTCACCGTTTGTTGTCCAAAATTATCAGATTGAGTCCATGTGTCTTGTGTTTGTTGTCCAAGATCTGCCAAATTGTCCCATTGGTTTTGGGTTTGCTGACCTAAATCTTCAAATTTTTCCTTATTTAGCGCGTGTTGTCCAAAATTATCAGATTGGGTCCATGTATCTTGTGTTTGTTGTCCAAGATCTGCCAAATTGTCCCATTGGTTTTGGGTTTGCTGCCCTAAATCTTCTAACTTTTCCTTATTAAACGTTTGTTGTCCAAAACTATCAGATTGAGTCCATGTGTCTTGTGTTTGTTGCCCAAGATCAGCTAAGTTGTCCCACTGATTTTGTGTTTGTTGGCCTAAATCTTCCAAGTTTTCACTTTGTTGTTCTTGACCCTGATTGGAATATGACCTGGCAACTCGGATGTGGCCTGGTTCACAGTCTATCATGCCATTATTATTCAAAGAATATTGGTTCTGACTTTTTCTGGATCCATAATTGTAAGAAGAATAAGCAGTCTGGGAATCGGATGCGTCAGTTAGTCTATCAGATGTTTGAGCTTCGTACACGCCATTAGATGCTGGTTTAATTATGTATGGGTCGCCTTGTCTTTCCCATGCCTTATGGTAAGAGTATGATGACTGATAACTCTTAGGCTTAGAGCCTAATGTTTCAATTTGATTCGCCGATTGAGAATCGTATTTCGAATTACCTTCACTTTGGCTGTAAGTATTGGAGTTAGAACTATCGTGTTGAGCATTGAAGTCAGTTTTATGTTGTGAATGACTAGAAGCCGTGTTTATATTAGCATTTTGCTCGTGTCTGTTGGCAGTATACTGCGATCCACGATGTTGATAGGAATCATCATATAATTCACTATTTTTCGGAATAGGTGCAGCTGTAGGTATCGCTAACGGTAAAATTTCTGGTTTGATGTCATGTTTTTCCCATTCTTTTCTATAGTTATAAGAAGACTCGTAATGTTTAGCAGAATTACTCGGTTTAATAGCTTGTTGGTTAACCATTGTACTCAATACCTCAGAATCAGTATTTGCAGTGTTATGATCATAATATGAACCTATTTGAGAGCCACTGTGTGTTTGTGTGGCTATTGGTATAGCAATGCGTTGTCCAGGCCTTACTATGATTTTCACTGGCACTGTGCTTATAAGCCTGTGGTGGAGTGTGTTAGCGTCCATATTTTGGGCAGTCAACTGATCGGTGTTCATACGCTGTTGGTATAAGTTTTGTCCTTCATATCCAGATTGAGAATGATACTGTGACCTGTGCCCTGTTTGCACACCTTGTTCGAACTGATTGGCATTGTACAAATTGTCTGCTGCTTGCAAATTGCTTGCGTCATATCCTCTGTAATTTGAATTTAAAGATTGGCCGCTAGTGCTGTACCTGGCGTTGTTTTGAGACGACGATTGAGCAGTGTGTGCTCTATTAGACGTGGAAGAGGCGGCGTATTGAGAGTTATCATACGATACACCTTCTTGAAAATTGCGACCAGCCACATTACTGAGATCGTAGTGCCCCGATCCATAAACACCTCGAGAGTTTGCAGAACTAAAAACATTCCCTGTTCTGGTTTTAGACCCGTCGCCTAATTCTCCTTCCACTTGTCTAACTAAACCGCCCATTTGATGTTGTGCTAATGTGTCCATGTTATGGGCTCTTTCAAAGTTGCCTCCCATATTCCCCCTTTGAGCATCGTAATACCCGGCCTTGGTTCCGTCGTCTGAAGAGCTTCGTGAGTATTGAAAATCTTCTTTTTCTCTGTACAGCTCTGGCCTCGCCATGACTAAAGTAGCCATGGCTATTCCTACCAATAAACGTCTCATCTTGTATCGTTTGCTCCCTGAAAAGAAGAATAAATACTTATGTCAATATAATTTACTAGCGGATCCTCGCGGTTTCACCCGCGTGGTATCCGTTCCCGTGGGAATATCGGGATAAAATATAACCTATGTCACTCGGGAAGAATGTAGCTTTCAAATGGTGAAAAAATTTTCTAAATCTGTCTTGTAGTTTCGGAGTCTATTCGATGCAAACAAACAAACAAACAATCAAATTTTTGATTGTTTGTTTGGAACGGCATGCCATCTTGCTTACACCTTAGTGGGGTAAGCAAGACGACTTGCCGTACCATATCATATCGCGCGATAAAAGCCGCTCATGTTAGGCCGGCTGGTGTCACGTGTGATAAAAGCGGATAAGCTCTAACCCGTTGTGAACTTGTGAATGAAAAAAAGTCGAAACGATATTATCTTTTGGTGTTTATGTATAGGTTGCTTATTGAATTAAATTGTTTTATTACAAAGAGTAGAGAGATAATATCGTTGTTTTTCCAGAAAGTTAGTATAACAGAAATTAACCATTCTTTATATTTTTATATATTGAACAACAATATAAATTATTTTTGATTTCTATTATTGAAAATGAAGTTGTAGAGCATTCGCCTGGACAATGAAAGGTCGTGGGTTCGAGTCCCATCGGAGGCTCGCAGCTAGTTGTCAACACGGGTAAATTTTTTCTGATACTTAATTTTCAATAACATCAACATATTTTCATATATTGAACAGTGTTCTGGGATGATTATATTGGTTACTTTAATTATTAATCGATGTCAAACATCGAACAAGTCCAAAAGTTCAGCTAGTAATTTTGATAAACCTTTCACACGATTAATACTCACAATTTTATTGCTTTATTATCAGGGAAAACAATTGCTCAAATAATCTAGAAAGAACTTGATCATATTTCCCCTAAAAATATTAATAATATTTATAAATTGGGTATTTGACTGAAATTTTTTTATCGATTTAAAATGTTTATTGACCTAGTAGCAACACAACAAAAGTATTTATTTTCAAATATCTTGCATATTTTCAACGATATAGAGCATCAAACTTTCTAATTAGACAAGGAGAGCGCTATTGAAATGTGACGTTACGTTTCTATAGCGCCATACTCTCACCATAGAAAATTTCGTTTTAGAAAGAGATAGCTAGAGTCACAATTAAGTAGCTCATAATTCGATTTGTTATTCAATAATGTTATATTTCTGAATGTCATAATTAAATATCTACATTTCCACAACAGTCAAATACCCAATTACGTAAAACTGTTAACTTATAATAGGTACTTACTTTCTGTGCTAAATGGCAATATAACACTGTACTGAATATCACTTCACAGTAGATGCGCGCTTACTGACATTGGTCACTCTTGAGAAGTCAATTTATTGTGCTTTAATATATCTGCGGCTGATAACCTCGCGCGGTCATGGATATCTTACATTTTATTCTCGGAACGGAGAGGATAGAATACGACAAATAAACTATGACAAATGTCGAATCCTTGAGTAGTCCACAACTTATAGGAGTCACCTGCGCGATCTGTGACTCAAGATATGACTTCATTATTGAGCTCGCCGTTGTCAAACTTGTATTTAAAGTGACGGATCATGCAACTCGAAGTAACGTAGTGAAGCTTTATGTTAGAGTAAATAATATCAGTGCGTAGGCGCAGACGCGCAACGTTCTGGGAACGAGGTTAGAGATCATCAATATTTTTGACCGGCAAAAACGGTTCGGCATCGGTATCTATAACAATGCTTAATTATGTATTTTTTTTGTTACATACCAATGAGTTACCTACACTTGCGATTAAAACAAATTTATTCAATATTTATCTTTCTGATTTATGTAGAACTAGCGGCCGCCCGCGGTTTCACCCGCGTTGTTCTCGTTCCCGTGGGAATATCGGGATAAAATGTATTATAATGTTGTGTAAATGTGCCTAAGTTACTCCTTATTACATCAGCTACCTGCCAGTGAAAGTCCCGTCAAAATCGGTCCAGCCGTTTTAGAGATTAGCCGGAACAAACAGACAGACAGACAAAAATTGTAAAAAATAAATATTTTGGTATATGTACCGTATACATAATCATATGCATGTAGTAAAAAGCGGTTATTTTAATATTACTAACAGACACTCCAATTTAATTTATTTGTATAGATGTATAGATTAGATACCTACAATATAAACTCAAACGTGCCATCTAGCCAGTAGGGCTAACATGACGGCAACGAGATAGCACGAGATAGTTTGTCGCGCGCCTTCCAACCAATCAGTAGGTCTAGCACAACTTGAGCGCGACTCGAGTGACAAAGAGTCGCGGGCACTTTCAACCAATCAGATCGCTCGTAGATAGCGCGCGTGACTTCAGGCAATGTGCTCATTGGTTGGAAGGAGCGCGACAAAGAGTCGCGCTTAGTTGTGCTAGCCCTGCAGCAGTCAGAGCGATCTGATTGGTCGAAAGTAATGCGACAAACTATCTCGAGCTATCTCGTTGCTGTCATGTTAGCCCTACTGGTGTCAAGTGTGAGGAAAGCGGATAAGCGCTAACCCCTTGTGAACTTGTTAATGAAAAAAACTCGAAACGATATTATCTTTTGGTACACTATACTTATAGGTACCTATCTTATTTAATTAACAATGTTTAATGATTATAATTATTTGGTCTCATAATTTAAGAATAATAAAATTTTACGTTACGATTGAGGCTCTCAATGCTGATGTGGTTAGCTAACACATTCGGCTTCGTTTGGAGTGGTTATGTTATGGCTAGCTCTTCCGTAATTCTGAAGTGACTTTTATCTTTATGTACCTACTAGCGGCCGCCCGCGGTTTCACCCGCGTGGTTCCCGTTCTCGTGGGAATATCGGGATAAAAAGTACATATAAACCTTCCTCTTGAATCACTCTATCTATTAAAAAAAACGCATCAAAATCCGTTGCGTAGTTTCAAAGATTTAAGCATACAAAGGGACATAGGGACAGAGAAAGCGACTTTGTTTTATACTATGTTATGTACCTATACATATACAATTTTATATACATACTCAATGTTTGCATGTTTGTCGTTCTCTAGATGCGTTCCGAAACCTTGGCCAGATTCTGATGAAAGTAGGTTGTTCTGGAGACGCCCGAGAAGGTTCCTGACAAAAAAATAGTACCTACTTACTACTTACCATTAATATACCAATAATATCCGCACTGAAGAAGTTCATGGTCACTTCACTACCATGATTCATGCCAGTTATCAAACAAAATTATGACAGCCATCTATAAGTACATATTTAATACTACAACAATTACTAAGCTACTACGACTGCCAAAAATAAAATATAAACATTTATAAATTATAACATTTTAATCATTAAACTTTACCTCACTGTAAAAAAAAAAAAAAAAAAGGAGTCAATGTGGGGAAGTCCGGCATACTTTTCTAAAATTTAAGTTCAACTGAACTTATTGAATCGAGATACGCTTTCTAAAGTGACTTGTGTCGTCGGAAATTATAGATAATATATTTATTTACCTATATTGGTCTAAAAATAGTATGAATTGCAATTATCTTTAGATTTATATGATATTTTTTAAAACACGGCGTGTAGACGGACTTCCCGTGCAGTTTAGGGTAAGTCCGTCTACTAGCACTATATCCATAACTTGTGAGGCAATATGTATGAAAACAGTTTCTAGCAGTGACGTAAAACTAGCGTTGAAATGTGTGATTTATGTATTTGTCTATAAGGTTTAAATTTCAAAGATAATTGATTTTATTTGATTTTAAGGCAAGTCCGGCATATCTTTGGTGACAGTGGTTGCAAACATTTTTAATAAAATTGTATGTAGCCAATTTCCTTTTTTGTAAAATAAAATACTAAGTAAAACATCATCAAATTGATCAAAATTCATCAAATTTGCTCATAGTCTTTAACGACTGATCGCAGATGAAAACAGAGAAAGATGAAAAAAAGTAAAACATAAATCTTTATTTCTAATTCAATTTTTATATTCCTAGTAAGGTAGATATACGAAAGCGATTCATTACTATATTACGGTACATAATTATATCCCTAGGGATATAACTATATCACGGCTTTATCGTGCAGGTAAAATACGTGCAGCTGAAAAGGTTGACAATATCTGCAATTGAGGCAAGACCGTCATATGACGGACTTGCCTTACGTATGCCAGACGGACTTCCCAACTATTACATTTTGTGGTTAGAAATTTGTTGCAGGTAATAATTACGAAACTCAAGCGATATAAAAGAATTCATCACCAGAAATAAGTATATGGATCACTAAATGACTTGCGTAATCAAAGAAACTCCAAGAACTCCATTGATTTTCTACTTTTTTTTTAGTTTTTTGAAGAGACGTTACACTCCAGCTTCAAGTACAAAACGCGAAAAAAAATGGCCTACCAATTTCTTTCAACCTAATGATGTTAGCGACGTCTATGATTCTCAGTTCGAACTAGCTCCATAATACTGTTTTACCGACCGAGGCATAAGAAGCTAGTCATTCAAAAATGGAAGTTATTGGCGCTAGACGGACTTACCTCCTAGACGGACTTCCCCACATTGACCTTATTTAACAAAATTTAAACATTTTTCAATGGGATTTATTTTTAGGGTTCCGTAGCCAAATGACAAAAAACGGATCCCTTATAGATTCGTCGTGTCTGTCTGTCTGTTTCTGTCTGTCTCTGTCTGTCTGTCTGTCTGTCTGTCCGTCCGTCCGTATGTCACAGCCACTTTATTCCAAAACTAACTTACTTAAAACTTGGTAGTTAGATATATTCTGTGAACCGCTTTAGGATTTTTATACAAAAATAAAAAAAATTAAGGGAGCTCTCCATACATGGAACTGAAACTGAAAAAAAATATTTCCTAATGTGGGGTGTCCTACCTAAGATAGGTATTTAAAAATGATATTAAGGTTTATTTTTTTATCAAAGTCAATATTTAGAAAGATATACCTACACTACCAAAGTAGTAAAATGTGGTAGTAAATATTACTTAAGTAGTTCTTAAAATTGTTTACTTTTGCAATGGTAATTTGCTATAATATAAGTCGTATCAATAAATTAGTCCTTCATATTATAATTAATTATATCAGTTTCTTAGTAAAATACCTTGACCCGTTTTACATTTCTTTTAAATATGTTGTTTATAAAAATATTATGAGAGGTCCGACAACAGTTATGAACCATTTAGTTTGAATTATTACTGTTGCTGGAAACAGTCGTCTCTTGGAAGAATTCTATCAGGACAAGTGATAAAAGAAGGAAAAATGTGTTTTGTTCCCCGTTTTCTGTTCATTGAAATTGCGAAAGCCTTATTACATCATGTCAGCCGAACGACATAATATATTAACTTGTTAGATATATAGCATAGTTCCAATAACTAATGTTTAACTTTTTTAAATATCTTCGAAAACTATGTTCAATGCAGCTTTTACACGCGTCTAACAGATACCTATTGTGTTTACAGTATGCACTAAAATTGTTGAAATTAAAAAGGTTCACTAGTTCCCTAGTTCACTAGACCAAATACTAACCCACCAAAAACATCCTCTAAAAGAACTGGCCAAAGCTCGCTAGATGGAGCTGCTTATTTCTTTATAAAAAATTATGAAATCTCTCAGTAAAGCCAATTCTAATGATATAGGTTTGGCCAGTTTTTAACTTTTTATACAGGATGTTTTTGGTGGAATTACACATATTTATGCAGAAAGCTTCAGTTTTTTAAACATCAATAGAAGGGGCTCATCACACTGAATAGTTACGGCGGCTGAATATATTTCGTGAAGGCAACATGCCAATGACTTCAATAGTTTGGTTGGTTTGTTAAGGATTCTCCTCAGGATCATCAGATACTCAGGATCTTCCATGATCCTAGCTTTGATAGATAAGAGCCAATTTCTCAGTGATAGAGGATTCCGGGCAGGGCCGCTCCGCCCCTGTGTGCGAAGTGTGCGGCGCACACAGGCGCCAAGGCAATAGGCGCCCCTATTGCCTTGGCGTTATTCATCGAAAAAATTATGCTAAAGCGAGATAGCAATGAGAAAACGACGCGCGCGGGAGCGGGATTTTGCAGATTAGGCAAAAACAACACAAAATCACTTCGTATTAAAAAACTACAACGATTTTTTAAAAAATCCTTCTATACGATCCTAAATATTATTGGTGTCCACTAATTAAACCAATTTCCAAAAGTGTAAGTAACCCCATTTAAGAATAATCTTGAATTTTCGTATTTGTTAGTGGTCTTTTCGGAAAGAAAAAGTGTCGAGGCAAAATCAATAAATCGTGTTTTGAAAAACTAATACGGATCTAGATAAAGGTATGAAGAAATATATATCTTATTACCAGATTTGTAACAACTGTAACCGTCCTACAGTTTTAAATCAAAAAGTCCATACTTTTTCCGAGTACCTAGCGCCTTTAACGCCGATGATTTGTGTGAAGAAATTATGTCATGTCAATGTTTTTTCAAAAAAGGAGATCAGTCACGCTTCATACATATTTGGACCAAAAAAGCAAAAGTATCGGCCAACGAAAAAAAATTGCATATTACTATTGTAAACAATGTAGAGATCATTTTTTGTTATGGCGTCAACAGTGTACGATTAGCGGCCAAGCAGTTATTCAAGTTTGAAAACGTCATTTTTTTTCTCTTTATTTTCAAACTTTAATACCGCTCGGCCAAAGTGCGGCCAACGAAAAAAAATTGCACATTACTATTTTAAACAGTGTAACGATCATTTTTTATTATTGCGACAAAAGTGTACGATTAGCGGCCAAGCAGTTATTCAAGTTTGAAAATGTTATTTTTTTTCTCTTTATTTTCAAACTTAAATACAGCTTGGCCAAAGTGCGGCCAACGAAAAAAAATTGCACATTACTATTGTAAAAAGTGTAACGATCATTTTTTGTTATGGCGTCAACAGTGTACGATTAGCGGCCAAGCAGTTATTCAAGTTTGAAAATAACATTTTTTTTCTCTTTATTTTCAAACTTGAATACAGCTTGGCCAAAGTGCGGCCAACGAAAAAAAATTACACATTACTATTGTAAACAGTGTAACGATATTTTTTTGTTATGGCGACAACAGTGTACGATTAGCGGCCAAGCAGTTATTCGAGTTTGAAAATATTTTTTTTTTCTCTTTATTTTCTAAACTTGAATACAGCTTGGCCAAAGTGCGGCCAACGAAAAAAAATTGCACATTACTATTGTAAGCAGTGTAACGATCATTTTTTGTTATGGCGTCAACAGTGTACGATTAGCGGCCAAGCAGTTATTGAAGTTTGAAAGTAACATTTTTTTTCTCTTTATTTTCAAACTTGAATACAGCTTGGCCAAAGTGCGGCCAACGAAAAAAAATTGCACATTACTATTGTAAACAGTGTAACGATAATTTTTTGTTATGGCGTCAACAGTGTACGATTAGCGGCCAAGCAGTTATTCAAGTTTGAAAGTAACATTTTATTTCTCTTTATTTTCAAACTTGAATACAGCTTGGCCAAAGTGCGGCCAACGAAAAAAAATTGCACATTACTATTGTAAACAGTGTAACGATCATTTTTTGTTATGGCGTCAACAGTGTACGATTAGCGGCCAAGAAGTTATTCAAGTTTGAAAATGTCATTATTTTTGGTATAAATACGCTCGCAAAACGGATTGAACGAAATTGAACGAAAACGAATTCCTCGTCAGCATTATAACTGACCCACGAACGTCCCACCTGCTGGGTACGTGAATCGACTAAACAATAATGCAATACTTTTAGCTAAATAGTAACTTTAACTAAGGTCTAGTACACTACAGAGCCAGAATAAGGAAATACCCTAAAATAGATATTGACTACAACACAAAGTGACTTTGGCCAAGCTGTATTCAAGTTTGAAAATAAGGAGAAAAAAATGTCATTTTCAAACTTGAATAACTGCTTGGCCACTAATCGTACACTGTTGACGTCATAACAAAAAATGATCGTTACACTGTTTACAATTTGCAATATTTTTTCGTTGGCCGCACTTTGGCCAAGCTGTATTCAAGTTTGAAAATAAAGAAAAAAATGTCATTTTCAAACTTGAGTAACTGCTTGGCCGCTAATCGTACACTGTTGACGCCATAACAAAAAAATATCGTTACACTGTTTACAATAGTAATGTGCAATTTTTTTTCGTTGGCCGCACTTTGGCCAAGCTTTATTCAAGTTTGAAAATAAAGAGAAAGAAATGTCATTTTCAAACTTGAATAACTGCTTGGCCACTAATCGTACACTGTTGACGTCATAACATAAAATTATTGTTATACTGTTTACAATAGTAATATGCAATTTTTTTTCATTGGCCGCACTTTGGCCAAGCTGTATTCAAGTTTGAAAATGAAGAAAAAAATGTCATTTTCAAACTTGAGTAACTGCTTGGCCGCTAATCGTACACTGTTGACGCCATAACAAAAAATTATCGTTACACTATTTACAATAGTAATCTGCAATTTTTTTTGTTGGCCGCACTTTGGCCAAGCTGTATTCAAGTTTGAAAATGAAGAAAAAAATGTCATTTTCAAACTTGAATAACTGCTTGGCCGCTAATCGTACACTGTTGACGTCATAACAAAAAATGATCGTTACACTGTTTACAATAGTAATATGCAATTTTTTTTCATTGGCCGCACTTTGGCCAAGCTTTATTCAAGTTTGAAAATGAAGAAAAAAATGTCATTTTCAAACTTGAGTAACTGCTTGGCCGCTAATCGTACACTGTTGACGCCATAACAAAAAATTATTGTTACACTATTTACAATAGTAATCTGCAATTTTTTTTTGTTGGCCGCACTTTGGCCAAGCTGTATTCAAGTTTGAAAATGAAGAAAAAAATGTCATTTTCAAACTTGAATAACTGCTTGGCCGCTAATCGTACACTGTTGACGTCATAACAAAAAATGATCGTTACACTGTTTACAATAGTAATATGCAATTTTTTTTCGTTGGCCGCATTTTGGCCAAGCTGTATTCAAGTTTGAGAATGAAGAAAAAAATGTCATTTTCAAACTTGAATAACTGCTTGGCCGCTAAACGTACACTGTTGACGCCATAACAAAAAATGATTGTTACACTTTTTACAATAGTAATGTGCAATTTTTTTTCGTTGGCCGCACTTTGGCCAAGCTGTATTCAAGTTTGAAAATAAAGAGAAAAAAATGTCATTTTAAAACTTGAATAACTGCTTGGCCACTAATCGTACACTGTTGACGTCATAACAAAAAATGATCGTTACACTATTTACAATAGTAATCTGCAATTTTTTTTTTGTTGGCTGCACTTTGGCCAAGCTATATTTAAGTTTGAAAATGAAGAAAAAATGACATTTTCAAACTTGAATAACTGCTTGGCCGCTAATCGTACACTGTTGACGTCATAACAAAAAATGATCGTTACACTGTTTACAATAGTAATTTGCAATTTATTTTTGTTGGCCGGCACTTTTACTTTTTTGGTCCGATTTGACTGATCTCCTTTAGGTTTATAGAATTTATTTAGGTATAGGTTAATTTATTTTCAAAAAATTTAATAATGATGTGGCGAAAAGTCAAATAAGACCAAAAAAATAAGAGTGAAGGTACATTAATTTGGTGAAATTGTTAAAACATTATTATAAATGAAAGGAGATTTTTCAGTTTTGTATGGAGCCTCGGCTAGGACCTTGTACACTATACCATAGGCAAGCAAAAGATAAATATAATAACTGAAAACTAATTAAATCGCAATAAGCTAACGCGTTTGATGGTACAAAAGCATTATCTAGTCTTAATAATTATGCAACCCCGATTCAGTATGGCGGTAAAATGTCACACTAACATTAAAAAAAAGGTTCACATTGACAGATTATCATCAGTCGTCAATGTCATCGTTTTTTCGTACAGAAACATAAAAGTTTCCGAACGTGATTTAAATATGGTTGCCAGTGTGACCATGGATGGCAAAGAATTTTTATTTCAAAGATTATGTTTGTACCATTTATCCAGAAAGTCAATGAGAATTTTAATATTTTATTTGACTTTACTATATTTTTTACTATTAGTACGAATAGTGTACAATGTCCTAGCCGAAAATGAAAAATGTCCTTTAAAAAGTCCTCTTCGATCCGGTACCTGGAAAAAAAAACTCTAAGTCAAAGGTAAAAAAATGGGTATTTCGCGATTTTTAGCAAAACGATAAGTTTTATCATAAAAAAATTGTAGACCATGTAATTATCTACAAAAAGTATGTAAATACTTTTTCCATAAGAGCCACCGTTTCTGAAATATAACGATTCAAAAAGTTGGAAACGTTTTAATCAGTCATATGCATCATATGCACATTTCCACGGCACCTATGAGGTAGCGCGTTTTTTAAAGTGTTTTCCCTGGTAGGCCTATTCCACGGGTATGTTGTGATTCTTCCTCATACGCAATTGATGGTGTTATCTTAAGTGAGATAGAAGTTGTTCGGGATCTAGGCGTGTTGCTCGATAAAAAGCTTTCTTTCATACCACATATAGAACAGGTCATTGGGAAGGCGTCAAGAATGCTTGGTTTTGTGATCAGAAATGGTAAAGAATTCCGGAGGGACAAGACGAAAAAAATTCTTTATTACAGTTTAGTAAGAAGTATACTTGAGTATGCCAGTATTATCTGGCGGCGGCATTACGCAACACACTCACTAAGAGTAGAACGCATACAAAAACGAAAGTTCGTTTTAGGGTTCCCTCTCGTCTTCCGCGGTACGCTGTCACGCCTTTTTGCCCTCCGTTACGTCGCACTGTACTCGGGTCCCAATCACCAGTTTGTAAAATGGTAAAGCTTTACAATCAAGTAAGCCACGTTACAGATGTAAACCATGTCTCACTGAGTACATTTCGTAGGAGTGTATTGGAAGTGTTAGACGTAGAAGGAAAATGAAAATTATTTATTTGGTTATTGTACTTTGTTTTTTTTTTATTGTTGTTTTCTCTTTTGTGTACGTAGATAATTTTAGTTGTGTCTTTTTATTATTGTTGTTCTTTTTATGTAAGTAAGTAGGTGTGCATGCATTGCAAATGTCTCGTTTTTATAAAAAATGATTTTCAATGAATGTGGTGTTTACCTTTAATTAACTTAGTACTTAGTTTTAATGTTATAGTTATAAGTTTTAAGCATGTATTAGTATATAAGTTGTTGGTGAACCAATAAATAAAAATAAAAAAAAATTCTAAACGATTGCATTATAGCTAGGGCATCGAACCCGGGTTTACCCGGTCCGGAAAAACCCGGGTTTACCCGGGTTTTAAGGAATACAGAAAACCCGGGTTTGATTTTTAAAACCCGGGGTTTTTCGGGTTTTTCGGGTATTTTTAATACTTTGTGAAAAACGAAATAAAGCTGAAATGTAGCTTACTTCCGCAAAATAACAACCAACAAACAAACACCAAAAATTTGGTGTTGGTTTTCGCACGAACTATCTCCTGAGGATGCCCCGGGTTGGGGCGAAACACGTGTAGAGTAGTCTAATCGGTGAAGGTGCAAGGTGTATTGTTGTCTTGCTAAATGCAGGTATTGTGCACTGGTATTTTAGTGGTGTGCATGTGCTTTTTTTTTGCGGGCGGGCGGGCGGTGCATCTTGCATAATATTGTGTTTTTTTGCGGAAGTAAGCTACATATAGTTCGTTTTTCACAATGGTTAGGGACTTCCGCCAAGTGACGCCTGATTCAATCAAATATTTTTAATTCTTTTCTTTTTCTTATTTATTAAGTACAAGCCACTTCGAATGCAATAATAAATGAAATAAAAACACACTGATAAATTATTACAATAAAAGATGCTTTGTTGCTGCGTTCGTACCAAGAAAACAAGCAAAGCAAGTTAATTGGAACGCGCGCGCGCGGTGCGTCCATCTTAGGACATGGAGATGGTAAAATGTGGACTCCACATTTCACCCCATGGAACCACATGGAATTAGAACTAGTTCTCCGATCTTTTCGACTAGTTTGTCATATATTGCTCATGAAGACGACCCCGAAAATATAGCATATTTTCGGTCTGTTTGCGTCTCTCTTTGCAGAGAATTCACGTCTAGATGTTACAGGCCAAACTCCACCGAAGATACCTCGTGCTAGCTCTTCCATGGGTAATATTCACATTCGCCACAAAGAGGTTCTCAAAGCTCTCCGTGGTAAACCACGGAGAGCTTTGAACTTTAACTTGCTTTCCTAGAGGAAATAAGGTTAGTGGTCCTAATGGAATCCCGGCAATAGTCCTGCGTAACTGTGCACCCTAGTTGTCTCCTATCTTGAGCCGCCTCTCACTTGAGACAGGACTTGTCTTGTTCTTCAGTCGTGGAAGGTGCCAATGTGCAGCCCATACCCTAAAAAATATAGCCATGCCTACCCCTCTAACAATAGGCTGATTTCAGTCACCATCATACTCTGCAAGACTACGGAGCATGTACTGAATAAACATCAGAGGGAGAGGGAGAAGAGGGAGAAAAAAATAGCCCTTGGCGAGTTTCTTGCCGGTTCTTCTCGTTACAAGGCCTCCCGCCGTAGGATTTGCGAACCGATAGCGTAGCTTCATTGACGTTCACAAGTGCTGTATCAGCCTAAAATGAATAAATGATTTTTGATTTTGATTTTGATTTTGATCTATTGGCGTAACTTGAAACTAACGAGCTCCCTAGTAACTTCCAGTATGGTTTTTGCCGCGGACGGTCGACTGGAGATCTTCTCGTGTACTCCACCCACCTTTGAAATCAAGCGTTCGATAGACATGGCGAAGAACTTGCTGTCTCGTTTGATATTTCCAAAGCATTTGGTTATGACGATGACACCAGTGTGTGTCTAGCAGATATCTTTCAGATGCAAGGGCTACTAGTGATGAAGTTCAGTCTTGTCGAGAGTCACTAGTTGAGCAAATGAACCTGGCACTTCAGGCACTTCCGATTGGGGAAATGCCAACCTTGTCAGTTTCAACGCCTCGCCACGCAGGCGTGTCTTTTCTCAGATAAACGGAGTCCCTTTCAACTAGCTCCGACTTTCCTGGGCGTATCCTTACCAGTATCCGAGAACCTGCAACTTGGCGTTACTCTATAATCGGAGCTGAACTTCGGTGAATAAATCGACTTAATTTTTAAAACTGCTGCCAAAAAACTGGGCGTCCTCTCAAAGTTCTTTACAAAGTACAAATTCATCCGTGCATGGAGTACTGCTGTCACCTTTGAGATGGCTCCGCTAAAGTTTTAGTTTAGGGCCACCCCCCTGCATTCCAGCAGTACGTGGGTAGCTTTTTCTTCTTCCTCCATGCACCCTCTGCATAGGGGACAGTCGGTGACATCTAAATTAATAAGATGTCTGTTAAATTGTCCATGACCAGTAATAGCACCTGTTACCAGGCGAAGTTGCGATCTGCACAGTTGTATCAGGGCCCTGCATAGACGCGCGTCCACGCGCGGTTGTGCGAGTTTCGCCTGTCTGCACGAATCCAGCGAGCTTCAGTTCAGTTGGTGTAATTCTATAGTGCGTTCACGGATCTTATTTGCAAACCAGCTTGTCAGGATAGGCGCGATCGGCTCTGGGCCAACAGGGGTCGAGCCGGATGCGCGTCTGGCCATTATAACCTTGGCCTTTTCAAAGCAAGAGTGAATGGGCACCTCCTGGGTAAGCATACAACATCCTAGACTGCATACTGTCTGCTATGCTAAGGTCATGGTCTAAGGTACAATGTTAAAAAAAGCCAAGTTATGATCTTTACTGGGAAGAACAAGAAACCCAGTTACGTTCCTCCAGTAACTCTAAATAAAGTGACCTTGGATCATGTTTCGCAATTCAGGTATCTTGGTCATATCTTGACTGAGGAACTAAAAGATGATCTCGATATTGATAGAGAAAAAAGGGCATTGTCGGTTCGTGGCAATATGATAGCACACAAGTTCAAGCGCTGTAGTGTTAAGGTGAAACTGACATTATTTAAATCATATTGTCAAAGTTTTTATACTTGCGGTCTGTGGAGTACTTATACAAAAAAGTCGTACAATTGCCTTAGAATACAATATAATAATATCCTTAGGACTTTGTTGCGCCTCCCTCGATTTTGCAGTGCTTCAGGCATGTTTGCCGATGCACATATAGATGATTTCTATGCCATTGTACGAAAGAAAACAGCTTCAGTACTGCAACGAGTGAGGAAGAGCCGCAACCAAATTTTAAGTATGATTGCGGGCAGGCTTGACTCGGTTTTATATTGTAGATTCATCGAGCTACATATAAAATAATAAGTAGGTATGTATGTGAACCGATGAAATCTGCCACAAAGACTTGATTTTATAGAAGGTAGCTGGATATTATAGTAGGTATGCATTTTGTTTGTTTTTAATTTTAATTTTATTATATAAGTATTGATAAAAGTTTCATGTAACATTTTAATTCAAAACATTTTATATTGTATAATACTTAATCTTAATATTTTTTTATGTAATCTTTTTTATTTTTCTGTTTGTATTGTGTATTGTGTGTGATATGTTATGGGTGTTATCGCCTGAAATAAAAGTTTTAATAAAAATAATAATAATATGCTGGATGGTGGTCAAATGCATGCATACGGCATACCCTGTACAAATTAAAAAATCGTCTGCAACCAGTCCCGAAATTATGATGGCCAGTCCTGCAAGTCTGTGAAGGGGCTAAGTTAGTAATCTATACTTACTTAGTTTTAAGATATTCTGAAAAAATAAAAATCTATGACTTTTTTTATATTAGGTAACTGTTTTTGTAATTTGGAAAGTACTATTTTTCATTTATTTTGATCCTTCCACATTCTTAACATCTTGTACTCATTGTAAAAATTGATATAATAACACAGTTTCTTGTATTTAATAAAATTATAACAAAAAGATCGAAAAGCTCGAAAAACCCGGTCTACCCGGGTTTTGATTACTCTTAGACCCGAAAACCCGGGTTTTCAAAATTGAACCGAGTTTCGATGCCCTAATTATAGCAGACTAGCTGTGCACCTGCGGCTTCGTCCGCGTGGACTACACGACGTTATCCCGCGAGAATGTGATATTTTTCCGGGATGAAAAGTAGCCTATGTTCCTCTCCAACATTCAAAGTAGGTATCTGTGTCCCAAATTTCAGCCAAATCCGTTCCGCCGTTTTGGCGTGATTGAGTAAGACACATCCAAACATCTAAACATTCACATTTACGTTATCCCGCGGGAATGTGATATTTTTCCGGGATAAAAAATAACCTATGTTCTTCTCCAGGCTACAAAGTTTCTGTGTCCCAAATCCGTTCAGCCGTTTTGGCGTGATTGAGTACAAACGTCCAAACATCTAAGCTTTGCATATGATGACGATTACACCTTTCCAAATTTTTTTAATCGATAGGTATATCTCAGAAACGGTGGCTCTTAGAAAAAAGTATTGAGCCATTTTTATAGATAATTACATGTTTTACAATTTTGTCTTTGCCTGAAAATAATTTTATTTTTATTTTTTAATTTTTTTTTGCTAATTTTACGATAAAACTTACCGTTTTGTTGAAAAAACGCGAATTTGACATTTGACCTCGAATTTTTTTTTCCAGATGTTTTGAACAATCTCACCAACTTTCAGCTTCTTGCGAATTAATGTATCTTCGGATGTCTAAATTGACCGGACTATATTTTATATTCTTACACATTTTAGACTCTTGTTGTTTTTTTAACATAGAATACGTAATAGTTAAATTAGTATTATTAGAAAAAAGTCAGTTATTTTGTTATTAATATATAAGTATACGATTAGATAGAACATCATAAATAAATAATGTAAAAATTTAGGAAAAAAAAAATATTTTAGGAAAAACCTATTTAGGAAAATATTATCTAATTAAGTATATAAAACTAGAGAGCATTTATTTCGGTCAAAATTAACAAAAAGAAATAAAAATAAGTATACCCAAAACAACGATTAAGATAATTAAGATTCGTGAAAAAAAAGAGGCGCTTCATAGGTTTCGCACACAGGCGCAGTGGGGGGTCGGAGCGGCCCTGATTCCGGGAGTAGTGCGCTTCCACCTTAAGCCTTATCACCACTAAACATTAGGTGTGATGTGATGATTGCTAAGTGCTACCCCTATGTGGATTAAAATAAATAAATTTCCCATTGCGAGTTTCCCATTAAACTCTACCCCTGTACTAAATTCAGGTCTCGAGGTTTGTGGGAAGTACTACATAGTTCTATTTTGACGAATTAGCATAACTTCGGAAAAAAGCTACAAACTTGAAATTTTGGGGTTCTGGGATGTGCGTATAGTTACGTTCATACTATCCATAGATATATTCAAATTTCTCTTGAGATTGAAAAGGAAAAGGTTCCAGAAAAGGATGGTACGGCGCGGCAGTGTTTGCTTCGCGCTCGACTTGGCGGGGGCATTGCCGTGCCCCAAGATGCTGTAGTTTTTGTATACTTAGTCTTATTGTTGTTTCGAGATTGATTGGGTAGGTAGTTATAGTGGGTATTATACTGTTTTAGTGAGAAAACTGGAGTAAGTAAATCCAGCACCGAATGATTGCATGCGGAAGTCCCTAACCATTGTGAAAAATAAATATATGTAGCTTTCTTCCGCAAATAATCACAAAACTGGCACCTTCACCGATTACACTACTCTACACGTGTTTCGCCCCAACCCGTTGCATCCTCAGGAGATGTTTGTCCGTATCGCCCAGTGACGCCTGATTCAATCAAATAAGTAAATAAAAATATGGTTAACTCCATATGACCGAATTTGTGAACGAAGCTGCAAACCTGAACAAATACATTCTTGACAGTCTCCTTTCTTATTTTTATAACAATTACAAAAAAATACAACTACTTAGTCTCCAACTGTTCAGATGGAAATCAAACCATAGTTTTGAATTTCCGGTACAATAAGCTATCGGTACTTGTAGTAGAAATTCTCTTGAAGCTGCAAATAGCTATTTATTTCCAAAAAAAAAAAAATCTATTAATTTGGGGAGATCCTTTCAATAGAATAACGGTACTTTACAGAAAAATGGTAAAGTGACGTGTCACCATACCCATGATGTTAGCTGAGGGTTTCAAAAGTCTTAACCTAACGATGGGTATGTCATGGTGGTACTCTATCAGTTAGGGTTACCGACGGCCCGCTCTCGGTCTAATAGCGACGTGTCACCTAACCTATGTTAAGTTAGCTGAGCGTTTCAAAAGCCTTAACATTTTTGTCAAACTTGTTCTAGAAACCTCCAACTACGGTAAGGATCTTCGACCGCAATGACTACTACAGCGTCCATGGCGTCGATGCGCACACGGCTGCGCGAGAGGTCTTCTCGTCCACCGCCAACATCAAAACGATGGGCATACAACCGAACAAACTGGATTACCTCGTGCTCTCTAAAGGGAACTTCGAAATACTCATTAAAAAGTTATTGTTGGTAAGTGTTTCTATGCCTCTGTATAAACTTTCTACTCATATTTCTTAATTGGCCGGATTTACACCGAACGACCCATTTTCGATTGCAATCCGCCATCCAACATCGTGTATCATGGATCGTGGATAAAATTTGTTCACTTGGATCGCGCGAGGCACATCCACACCAACCGCTTTAGAGCTCCATTGCTTGGAGCGGACTCTTGCCGCTTGCGATCGCAGTGTTGCGTTGGATTGGATCGTTTGGTATGGCTTCGTCTAATGAAATTGATTTATCTAAACATAAATAACAATGCCGTTTTGTTGTTTTTTATTATATGTAATGTAGCTTTCATAGTAAGTTCAATTTTTCACTTTTATTATATTTAGGTACCTAGGTATCTCAATAATTGAAAAAAACTTGTCATGCATATTGCTCTAACTGAAATCGCCATAAATACTTACTTATTTGGAGAATACCCTAATATGTTCCAAAAAATATATTGTACTTTATCTACTTTTTACATCGTTAGCAATTTATCGAAATGATACGCGTACATTCACACCTTGACCTTTGAAAGATAAGCATTTCTCTTCAATAACTTGATATTTTAACTACAAATGCTACATAGACATACCCATAGATTACATACTGTTGTTGGTCTCAAATCTTGGCCAGCACATTCGGAAGCGTTACCTACCCGGTTAATAAACAACAGCTTTTTTTGTTTCTTCGATTTACAAATTCTATTTTCATCATATTTTGTATTTGCGGTCAAATGAGTAATAAACAGGTATAATAATTCCTACTAAATGTTGATGACAATTTACTTCTTCGACTTTATACCCACCGAAAAGCGATTTTAATAAATGTCCGTGATGGATGATGTTTCATTAGTTTTATGTGTTTAAAACGAATGACTAATAAAACGATATCACAATGAAATTTTCGAAAAAGCTATGAATATGTATTCCGAATTTCCGATCCAGGGTCCGTAGGTACTCTGAAACGCAAATCCGAAACTTTGGATAGTCCCGCCACTTTCACTCGATTCTGTCATGCATGACTGCTGCAGAGTGAGATGAGAGGAACCGTTACAACTAAATTTCGGATCTTGCGTTTCAGAGTAGGCCCTCAGGGTCAGGCAGAGTGACGATTCATAAGTACATATTTATTATGTCTAAGTGAATAAAGAATATTTTTATCTTATCTTTATCTTATCTTGACGAAAAGTACTTAAATTTAATCATTCGACGACGTTCCGTGGGTAATCCAAGCAAAATAAGGTTTGGGGTCACATTAATTGCAACTTTAAAAAAAATATTTTTGCCATTTTTTGAGCACTCATCGTGATTTTGTAGGTATACTGGTGTGCGTTCGTGTGAAATACCTAAAGTTGTGTTTTGGCCGTTTATAGTTATTAGACAAAAAGGCACTAAGTATAAGATTTTAAACTTTCGCGTTCCATTATGATTATAAACAAGAGTAACAGGACTCAACGCGACATTTTATTATGTAGTACATTATGTACTTACAACTTGACGTTTCGGCTATGTTGCTACAGCCGTGGTCACAAGCAGACTCAATACTACATACCTAATAAAATGTCGCGTTGAGTCCCGTAATCCCGTTACTCTTGTTTATAATCAAAAAAGGCACTTTAGGTTGAATATTATAATTTAGTCTATGGATACCATTTAGAATTAGATTATGATATGCAAGTAATCCCTGACGTAAGAACAATATTCTGCACATTACGACGTTTTTTCTATCACGATTAAATACCACTCTGAGTGCCATTATGTTATAAAGTTAGAAACAATTTGATATAGAATAATCGAAATAAATCGACCTTGACAAGAGATTTTTTATTCCTCAATGAAAGCATTCTAAAAGACTCTAACATGAACAAAATCACCAGTTTTCCATTTTTTGTTCACACCCAAATTGTATTTTCTTACTTTATTGATTAATTAACCAACAAGTACGTAGTTATTATCAGGGATTATTCTGATTTCCGGTTTTTCATGTATTCATTTATGTTATTCTAAATTATTAACCGAAGTGATTTAATTGCAACTAGTGATGTACCGTGCCCGGGCACGTTCCCAAGGACTGCAAATTTTGCCGGCAGCGTTGCCGGCAGTGTCCCAAAGTTCCCAGCAATATTCCCAAGCAGCATTTTGTAGATTAAAATTTTACCATGCAAGAAAATTTAAAATAAGACTTTAAAACTGTTTGATTATATTGAATTACGTAATAAATAGCCACCAACATCAGAGGTAAGCACATATGAAATGAAAAACAGTTTGATATAAAATAATTTATTTTTTTATTTAACAAACTAAGAAAACAAAACAAAATAATCTTGCCATAATTATCAACAAATTATAAAATTGTAAGACACAGAAGAAAATACATTATTTATTTAAGTATATAATTTAACAAAACGAAAAAGTCTACTGGGAATTTTGGGCAATATTCCCAATGTGCCCGGAAATTTCCCGGGCACATTGGGAGTGGAAAATTGCCGGCATTGGCAATATTCCCAGGCGTACATCACTAATTGCAACCTACTCCATACAAAAACATTTATTTTGACTCGACTAGGGCAGGCCCCCAAGCCGCTGGATGCGGGCAGGGCAGCACAGGACCGATCGTTGTGGAGGTCCTTGGGGGAGGACAATGCCCAGCAGTGGGCGTCGTTCGGCTAAAATAATGAGGTTATCATGCCTTTAAAAAAAAATTACAAGTCCTACTTTGAAGGTCTAGCAAGATTAAAGCTTGATAAAGTTCTAAATTGCATTTTGCGTTCATGATGATGAAAGGACTGTTTCCTTATTAGCATTGTATTTGTAGTAACTATAATAATTTAATGTATTTTTCTTTCATAAATAATGATAATATGTACCTATAGAATTTTAATGATAAATAAATGAACTAAACCATGACTGCGTTGCGTACTACGGGGCTACGGGCACTGACAGATAAAATGCGACCTTTGTGATTATTATTTCATTACCAACCAATTTTAATATGAACACAGTAATCAATAGCAAAGTGAGCATTTGTGTCAGTGTTAAGGTTACTTCCTCATAGCTCAGTCAGTACATATTTATAATAGATTCAAATCTTTATTCTTGACGTTGACGATTAAAATGTAAGATCATAAAAAACAACATAAGTCAGAACTTGCCAATTACAACTTGAAAACCCATCGAGGGAAATTTCTCAGAATCACAACCTGTCCTGTTGCAAACGGCCTCGATATAAACCAGACATTTTGGGGAAATACAGACGTCATGATTTTTTACATTCACCAAAACTGACTTTCCTAATCCATACTACCTAATATTATGAATATGAAAGTGTGTTTGTTTGTGTGTCCGTCTTTCACGTCAAAACGGCGCGACGGAACGACGTAATTTTTGGTATGGGGATATTTTGGGAACGGATGGAGTGACATAACATATGCTGCTTTTTATTTCGAAAACTTTCCCTCTCCTACATATTCCCGTAGGATAACGTCTGTTGTCCACGCGCTCGATGTCGCGGACAGAAGACTAGTCGATAATATGATTTCTATAAGTACACTTAAAACACATACAACAAGGAATCTGGCTTACCCTATGACACATTAATATTCTGAACCCAAAATTAAACTAAAATCCATATTAAGTATATTATTTTAAATTTCTATCTGCTTGAGTTCTTGATTGTACTAACAAATCTGGGCATGTTTCCATACTACCTCTACGATAAACGTTTATTCTAAATATTTTTCAGGTTAGACGATACAGAGTAGAAATATATGTTGCTGACGGCTCAGTGAAAAGTAATGACTGGTCCCTAAAACATAAAGGTTCTCCAGGATGCCTGTCTCAGTTGGAAGAAGTCTTGGGGGAAGGACTCGGCTCTTCAGATGAAAGTTCGCCTTGTCTCATGGCTGTGAATATTAAGACAGATGCAGTAAGCAAAGTAAGTAGTAGTCTAAGTATTTAATGTTCATCATCATCAGTCTATTAACGTCCACTGCTGGACATAGGCCTCTCCGAGAGTACGCCATCGAGCACGATCAGTGGCTGCTCTCATCCAGCTCTTGCCAGCCACCATGCAAAGATCGTCGCTCCACCTGGTCTCAGGGCGTCCTACACTACGTTTGCCGATTCGCGGTCTCCACTCTAGAACTCGCTTACCCCAGCGGTTATCGGTTCTGCGGCTTATATGGCCGGCCCACTGCCACTTCAGTTTGTTAATCCGGTGGGCTATGTCGATAACTTTGGTTCTCTGTCGGATTACCACGTTCCGAATTCGATTCTTCAGAGAAACTCCGAGCATAGCCCTTTCCATAGCTCGCTGAGCGACTTTGAATTTGTGAGCCAGCCCTGCCGTGAGTGTCCACGTTTTGGCTCCGTATGTCAACAGGTAGGACGCACTGGTTGAAGACTCTCGTCTTTAGACTTTGTGGAATAGGCGACGTAAAGACCCGACGAAGCTTCACATTTGATGTTAAAGGTGAGTAATGACTGGTCTCTCAAACATAAAGGTTCTCCAGGATGCCTGTCTCAGTTGGAAGAAGTTTTGGGGGAAGGGCTCGGCTCTTCTGATGAAAGTTCGCCTTGTCTCACAGCTGTGAATATCAAGACAGATGCAGTAAACAAAGTTAGTAGTAGCCTAAGTATTTGATGTTAGGTATAATTAAGTTACTCTAAATTGATTGAACTAAATCACTGAAAAATGGAAAATGAAGTATTTAGAAAAAATCGACCCGTCTCACAACTAGCTCCGATGGGACTAGTTGTCCCATCCCATCCCATCCCATGGGGCTCTAGTTGTGAGACGGGTCGATTTTTTCTAAATACTTCATTTTCCATTTTTCAGTAATAAAAATTGCATTGTGAATGCAAAAAACTAAAAATTAAAATAAGTGAACTAAATCAATTGCATAGATTTAAGCTAGCTAGAAAATACTCCTTACTCTTGTTACAGAGTAATATAGCACTTATCTCAGCATACCAGAAACAGTTGTTAAAGTTATTGCTTTTATCTGAAGGAGTCAACTTTTATTGATACTAGCAATAAAGCATGTAAAGCAAACATACGTTTTGCAAATACATGTAATCTAAAGTATGTGCCAAGTCCTGAAGCCACGTTTAGATAAGCTAATTCAAAAGAGCTAATCACGTGCTAAGTTCTCACTTCGAACACGGATAACTTACTAACCTCTTCAGTTAAGGTTATCTTCAAGAATCGTATAGTGAAACTAGACAATTAGGTACAGTTCCAGTGCAATGCAAAATGGATTACGACTGTGAAATGAGGCGCAAGTCGCTGCGCAGTACATTATTTAGATGTTTGCGGTTGGAAGAAGTGAGGCTGCGGGGTACGCTACTGCCAATAGCTGCTAACTTCCTAAACATTCAGTTTTAACCGAAAGTTTTCGTAGTCGTAACGTGTGTAGACAAAAGTGACACCGTTAGCCAAACAATGTTTAACTGTCAGCTAAACTGTCAGTTAAAACTGAACGTGTGTAGCGCACTTACTGCCGCACTCATAGACGCCAGTTGAATTTATTGGCTTGGCTATTAAATATCTTTCCTACTTATTCATTACTGGACATAAATAACCTCCTCCTTTTTTTGAAGTCGGTTAAAAAGAGACAGAAAGAGATTTAATTGACAGTTATTAAAGTTAACTGGCGTCTCTGAGTGCGGCAGTAAAGTTTGCATCACACGTACTGTACCATATGAATTAAAAAGATGTAAATGTTCTATCGCTAGTTAACCAATTTTCCATTATACAGGTGTGCTAGATGTTTACTTTGATATGGCAACATCATATATATTATGCTGTCTTATATTTAATTACAAAATAACTTGATGTAATGAAATGTTAAGCTTTATATCGTTATATATAATTATTTATGAGAAATAATTAATTGAGCCACATAAAAAATAATAAGTAAACATCTAAAATACTGAAATGGACGCAAAGTGGTGGTTTAGGTGCTAAGTTAGTATTTTTGTGGGTTAGGTTAGGTTAGTTTGGTAATCAATTAATTACAACCCATTATATATTAGCTAGGTATACATATAATTTTCAACACTGTTCAGTTAATCATCAACAACAAGCTAGAACAAACCAAATTCTTATATACTAAAATAATGTGAGGAGTTTAGCGGCGCGCAGTGATTAGCATATTCGGCCCGCAACTGTGGATTGTGGATAAGTCCATGTTTAAAAAAAATAATTTTATTATGTTTTAGGTCTTCCTGCAAGTTAGTAAGTACGCATGATATTGCGTTAGCTTTAAACTTACTTAAAAACATAGATTGTACCTACCTTAAAGTAAAGCAATAAGATCTAGAATATAAGTCTTAACGCGAACGCGATAGTAACGTTTGCACATTGACAAACTTACACTCGAGGTACAGAGTGAACTCCTTGCACTAGAATACTTTGTTTTTCTAGAATAATTTATCTTATTCCATAGTTTTTCACACTTCTTCCCATAGGGCCGTCTACTAGGCGTCGCTTGCATCACGCTAGGCGACTACCAAATGTCAGTAGTTGAGTTTACTGACGACGATCTACTGACCGAGCTGGAGACTATCACCGTGCAAATGGCGCCGTCCGAGTGTCTCGTGCCACAGACCGAGAATGAAGACGTAAGTGTTGTAACACAGATCACCTGTAGTACCTACCAAGCTATGTTGTAAATATAAATAGAGAAGCGAGTAAAATTATGTTGATTTAAAGGGAGGTTATAGAAATATTGAAAATGAAGTTTAGAAAACGTTGGCACGTGTGAATCGGGTCGACTTTTTCTAATAAGTACCTACTTCATTTACAATATCTTCAATAATGAAAATTGCATTGTTAATGCAAAAAAAAATAAAAATAAAAATTAAGTTTACTTAAGTACAATTTACTAGATCTATAACCAAAAATATTTTTTAAACCATATTGCTTGGACTTCAAATAAGGCAGTAGGTATTGCATTTTGCGTTCGCAAAATTATTCGCTTTCGAAAATAATAATAGTTCTATTTAATTTCATATAATTTCAGTACAAAGCCTTGAAACAAGTCATGGCAAGAGCAAATGTTACAGTAACCAAACTGAAGAAGACAGAATTTTCCACTGAAGGTCTTATTCAAGACCTGAACAGGTTGCTGAAATTCAAGGAAAACCAACAACAAGACGCTAACGCATTCCCAGAGACGAGGAAGGAAAGCGCCATGGCGAGTTTAGCGGCCGCCATAAAATATACCTCCTTGTTGAATGACAGCACCAACTTTGCAAGGTATTAGGGCAATTTTTTTTTATCCACAAAAGGGTAGCACTTAGCCTTCATCACATCTGATGTAAAGTGGTGCTATAGCTGAAAGTGGAAGCGCACTACTCCCGGAATCCTCAATCACTGCGGAACTGGCTATCTTATCTCTAACTGCCGGAACACAATAATGCAGAATGCTGATTGTTATGGCCTCAGACTTAGATAAAATTGTGGTAGCTAGCCAGGTGGACTAAGAACAAGTCCTACCACCAACCAAACCGAATACAATATGTATCCCCACTAGGAATCGAACCCGAGACCTCTGGGGGTTGAAATAATTAGGTGGTGTGAACCACTTGACCAAAGAGGCGGTTATATTCCATTAGGATGCCCGCGGCGACGCCAGTTGTCAAATATATGGACATTGGTACATTGGCGTCTTGCTTGGTGTCGCAACCAAGCTGACGTCACTTCAAGTCGCGAATGTCCATTAATATATTTGACAGCTGGCGTCGGCGTTGGCAATCCAATGCCATATGGTGGCTCCCCGCGGCTTACCCGCGCAGTTCCCGTTTCCCGTTGGCATATCGAGATACAATGTTGTTTGTTATAATAGGCTACTTGACCCTTTTTTATTCGTGTCCTAAACGATTAATAATTGTCCTATTACACCAAAAAAATGTATTTATTAATATTTTAAAACATAAAAACCTACAAAATTTTATTTGAAAATTTCGCTTTTTATTAACGGGTAAATACGCTCTTCGCCATGTTGGTCGATAGATTATCTGTGCTCTGACGTCATACAATTTGTAGCCAACCACTTGACACTGTCAACACTGTCAAATGGTTGTTTACTTACCTTAGGGTAGTTCCACTTATCAAAGATCTTTGTCCAATATGCATTTGATCAAAGAAATTGGACGACTTTGACGTTCAATTTCGTACATTCGACATCCAATTTCTTTGATCAAATGTATATTGGACAAAGATCTTTGATAAGTGGAATACACCCTTACTAATATGTAGCAAAAGTGAAAGTGACGTTTATTTGTTTACATATTTAGAAATCCAATGACGTCACAACATGGGCGATAGTGTTTTCATCAGTTCAAATATGTAAATAATAATAATTCAAATTGTTTTTACTTATCCATCTTGTACTTTTGTTTCATGACTAGCTGACCCGGCAAACGTTGTTTTTCCATATTAACTTATTAAAAAGTAGGTAATCCAAAGCGGCTAAAACGTCAGTGACTATAATACTCTTTGAAATACCTCTTTGAAAGCGGCTATGGTAGCAATGACAGTTTTGTATAGTACGACAGTTTATCGATTTACTATACAAAATAATCATTTTTATTTTATAATTTTCCGGAATAAAAAGTAGCCTATGTTAATCTCCAGCTCCCAAACTATCCCCATACCAAAAATCGAGTCGATCCGTGGCTCCGTTTTGACGTGAAAGACGGACAAACAAACAAACACACTTTTACATTTATAATATTAGTATGGATATCGCTATATTACGATTTCCTTAGCCCTTCCTTAGGTACTAAAGGAAATATTCATTCGATGTTTCAAATTAAGTATGAGTCAAGTAGCCTATTACTTTGTAATAAAACAATCAAATCATGACTTTATAACTCGAGCGTTACTGTTACGTTATAATCATTTCCAGGTTCCACATATCAACGATCCAAGCAGACTGCTTCCTTCATCTGGACGCGGCAGCATTAGCAGCTCTAAATGTGTTCCCTGAACTAGGAGATACATCTCACGCACCTTCTAGAAGTTTACTCGGACTGCTCGATAGATGTCGCACTCAGCAAGGAAAACGGTAATTTTATTATTAATTTCATTAAATTGATATCAGCGATTCACTGCAATATCCGCTCCCAATGTGTTCCCGGAACTGGTAAACGCATAACTCACACCCTTCTAGGAGTTCTTTTGGACTGCTGGATAGATGTAAAATTTTAGTAATGACAATAAATTGTATAAGTAGAAAAATTATTTCGTTAGTTTGGTTTTTATTAATTTCCATCCTAGAAATATATTGATCGTCTCCGCATTGTAGATGTTACGCTCTAAGGCCCGTATTATAGAACGACACTCAAGTGGAGATCTCTTTTCAACTATAGTTAACAAGGGATGAATGTATTCGTTGCATGTATTTGCATCCCTTTCTAACTATACTTGAGAAGAGATCTCCACTTGAGTGTTGTTCTTTAATACCGACCTTAGTAAGGAATCGCTCATTGAGCGAAAAAACAACAGCTCATAGCGCTTTGTGTTCACTCTAAAATAACCACATGGCGAAATTCGTGTTATGGCTCTTGTGAAATCGCTCGTTGTAAGTCAGAAATACCACGACTCTTGCTTAAATATTCCTGACTTAAAAAATAAAACACCTTTTCAGTCTTTTAGCCCAATGGCTCCGACAGCCCTTACGGGACATAAACCTGATCAACGAGCGCTTAGACATCGTAGAACTTTTAGTGGGTAGTTCTCAGCTGCGCCTACAACTGCATGAAGATCACCTGCGCAGGATTCCCGACTTGCAAGCTTTGGCTAGAAGACTGACGAGGAAGAAGGCTAATCTGCTTGATTGTTATAAGATTTATCAGGTGAGCGTATAATTTCCACCATACTTTAGGAAACTTAAACTTAGTTTACTTAGGAATAAGAGCTATAATATTCACAATCGTTTGGATATTTTAAAATAGAAGTAATTGATGTTGCAAAATTGCAAAAAAAGATTCTTCAGAACCAGAATTAAAGACGATTTTAATAGTAATTTAATTCGTGTATATTTTATTTATTATAAAAATCGTTAGGTTATAGTATTAGCAGGCTTCTGTCACTCGATGTACTTGCGCGCTATTTACCAACAGTTGGTTACGTTAACCGTTGGTTAACCTATACGAACACCAATCACGTCACCAATTCATTAAATTTTAATCAGGCTGTTAACGTAACCGACACTGTTGGTGTGCTCTGGCTTAAGAGCCATTTCACACTTTGCAATTGTCTCGCTCGCACAATAAACATTCTTAAAGATTGTTTAAAACACATTGTGTTTTTTAGAAAAGTGTTTCATTATGTCCCTACAAAGCAATTAGTTATACATTATTAAACATATTTCAACATTGTCAATACTGCAATAATACTAGATCTACGAGCTTAAAGTTTTCGAAAATTGACTTCCTAATTCTAACCAATACTCAATACGGTATTTTACTGATTTTTTTTATTTCTTTAAAATGTTTTTCGAAATATTAGCTACACAAAACAAGTTTTCATTTTGAATTATCTTGAATATTTTCAAAGATATAGGACTTCAAACTTTATAATTAGACAAGGACAGGACGCTATCTTAGTGACGTCAGTGGGTTAGTAGCGTCATAGTCACGCCATAGAAGATTTCGTTTTAGAAAGAGACAGCTATAGTCAAAATCAAACAGACTATAATTCTTTTATTATAAAACAGATTCAAAATATTTTTTCACATTTGGTATTCTTAATTGCAATATTTTTTAACGTCATCATTAAATATCTACATTTCAACAACAGTAAAATACCCTATTGAATTAATAAAATAACTTATACAAAATATCCGTAACATTGCGTTGTAGGGACATAATGAAACACTTTTCTACAAAACACAATGTGTTTTCCACAATCTATGAAAATGTTGCTTTGTGCGAGCGAGACAACTGCCAAATGGCTCTTAAGTACAACATGAAAACTAATAAACTATAAATATTCATATAATTTTATTAAACTAAAGTAATAAGTCTTAACACTATCAAACAAGTCTTGTTACGTTTTGCTACAGGCTTTAAAACGTCTTCCCGCCTTACTCCAATGTTTGTCGGAAGCGAACAACGCGACAGTTCACTCGTCGCTTTCCGAGCCGATATCAGAACTGCACGACGACTTAGAAAAGTTCCAGCAGATGATAGAGACTACCATGGACATGGACGCTGTAGACAGAGGTAACAGAATTAACCTAAATCCAATTCTTATGACAGGTGTGAGTAAAATTGGTAAAATCTTAGTTTTACCAGTCTTACCAGTTCCAGCTAAATTATTTGAACGTGTAGTGCATGACGAAATCTATAGGCAAGTCAGTACCTACCTTTGCAATGAGCAGCATGGCTTCAGGAAAGGAAGATCAGTTGAAACTAATCTTCTGTCTACTGTTGAATACATTTCAAATAGTATGGATAATGGCCATGAAGTCGATGTTGTATACTTCGACTTTCAGAAGGCGTTTGATAAGGTTGATAACGATATTCTTCTGGGCAAACTTAATGATATTGGTTTTTCTCCACGCCTTTTACATTTATTTGCACACTATCTCCGTGATCGTCAACAATATGTAAAGTTTGGCTGTTTCACTTCTAAACCTTATCACACGCGTTCTGGAGTTAGCCAGGGTTCTATACTTGGTCCTCTTTTGTTCTTGATCATGATAAACGACCTTGTTAAAGTAATAAAAAATGCGAAATGTATTATGTATGCAGATGACCTTAAATTAGCCTTAGAAATTAAGAACGAAGAAGACTGTCGATTACTGCAACATGATATTGACTCTGTGTTTGAATGGACTAAAAGAAATAAGATGTTATTTAACAATAAAAAATGTTGCGTCTTAACCTTTGGAAGGAAGCAATTAAAAACATGTTACCAATATGTACTGGGAGACGACAATCTTACACGTGTGGAGTCAACCAAGGACCTAGGTGTGATGTTCGATTCCAAATTAACATTTCATGATCACATAATATCCGTAGTAAAAGAAAGTTTTAGACGCTTAGGTTTTGTCCTGCGGAATTCTCGTGATTTTAAGAGTCCTCAATTAATTAAGCTTCTTTATTATGCACTCGTACGTAGCAAACTCGAAGCTGGTAGTTCTGTGTGGCACCCCCATGAAAGCTCTTATACTTTGATGGTCAAGAAAGTCCAGAAGGCTTTCCTAAGATACTTGTATAAGCGCAAGTTCACATATTATCCTCATTTATATCCGACCTTATTTCTCCTAGGTACTCTTGGCTTAAATTCTCTAAAAACGCGCAGAGCAACCAACCAAATTTTAACAGGATTAAAGGTTCTACGTGGCAGTATAGACAACCCTGACCTGCACAACCAATTGTGCCAACTATACGTCCCTGAACGATACACGCGGCGGCGTGCCGGGCGTCCTCGTCCCTTGTTTGTGACGCCGCGTACCCGTACAGTGGCACGTGCACAATCACCTCTCTGCCGCATATTGACCAATATCAATAAGTTCCTGGCTTACCAGTCTGAGTGTGATGTGTTTGCGGATGAATTGAAGTTAATTTCAAGAATTTGTTTATTGTTTTGTGAGAAGTCAGAACCAAAATCCACCTGTGTGTGATTTTATTTCCAATAATTTTTCTGTTATTGTTATTTATCTATCATTTAATCTTTTGTTATGTGTGTGTAATTTTACTAGTTACTGTAAGTGGCAATTTTGTTGCCGTTGTAATTATAATGAATAAATAAATAAATAAATAAATAAATAATGTAAAATATATAAAATAAACAAATTATAGGTATAAGGATGTCGTTCGGTGCGGCTTCGCCCCTGTGGACTACACGACGTTATCTCGCGAGAATGTAATATTTCTTTGGGATAAATAAAGCCTATGTCACTCTCCAGGTCCAAAACTATCCCCATACCAAAAATCACATTCCGTTGCTCCGTTTCAACATGAAGAAATAAAACAAACAGACACACTTTCAAATTTATAATGGTATGGATTGAATTCTCTGAGTACGGCAGTAAAAACTCTAAATATTATAAGAGTAGTAGTTACTAATCTGCGGAAATTTTTGAAAAACGTATTCCCTTTATTTCATATCACCATTTCAGGTGATTATCTGGTAAAGCCGTCATTTGACGAAGTGCTACAGAAGCTGAGCGAACAGTTGGAGCGTCTTCAGTCGTCAGCCGACAGGGAATTAAGTAAAGCAGCTAAAGAGCTGGGCTTTGACGCCGGGAAGACTATTAAACTGGAGTATAATCCTCAAGCTGGATTCCACTTTAGGTAAAATATAAAAAAAAACGGAGTAGGTACCTGACGTTAAAAATTTACCTATTTCTGCAATTGATTTTGAACCCAACTTATAACATTTTAAAGTTCAAAGTCGATTGTAGACATTAAACAATTTTGTAAAGCCTAAATGTCTGTTTACCCCAAAAAGTATTAGTGACTTGAGTTTTAAATAAATTTCTGTCTTTTACGCCCTATTTTTTACATTTAATGGCAACACTGTCATCTAGATTTATTTATTTATACATATTACTAGCGGCCGCCCGCGGTTTCACCCGCGTGGTTCCCGTTCCCGTGGGAATATCGGGATAAAAAGTACATTTAAACCTTCCTCTTGAATCACTCTATCTATTAAAAAAACGCATCAAAATCCGTTGCGTAGTTTCAAAGATTTAAGCATACAAAGGGACATAGGGACAGAGAAAGCGACTTTGTTTTATACTATGTAGTGATGTTACGAAAGATAAATGAACTTGAGTAGTAGAACTTGTATAGTAAACTAGTTGGCTTATCAATGCTTACTTAGTTAGCTAGCTAGTGTTATACTCACTCACTTTAATGCATGTAAAAGTCTGAAAGAAATTCTTTGTATTAATATTATAAACGACTGGGGAAAAAGATATGTACAAAGTTAATTACACAACTTTATAGGGTGACTTTGAAAGAAGAACAAGCACTTCGTGGCAACAAAAAGTACACAATAATAGACGCTGTCAAAGGGGGCGTAAGGTTCAAAACTGCTAAACTAGAGGAGATTACAGAAGAGTATACACATACAAAATCATCTTACGAGACGGAACAAGATAAAGTTGTCAAAGAAATCGTTGACATCGCTGGTGAGCTGGTTTAAGTTAGTTTATACGTTCAACTGTATGTATGTTTTTTTACTGACTTTTTGCCTGTGTGAACTACACGATGTTTTTCCGTGGGAATGAGATATTTTTTGCTATTCTATTCTAGACTATTGTATCTATCTTTGTGGCTAAATTTCATCCAGATCCATTCAGCCGTTTCGCCGTGATTGAGCTACAAACACCCAAACTTTTGCATTTATTATATTAGTAGGGTTTAAAATTTGACCCTTTATGACTTGTTAGTTTTCATCGACGACATTCTTTCGAATCTCAATCACAAAAGAATTTGTATTTACTACTGAAAAAAACATCATACTTTCTGAATTATTTAAACAATTATTATAAAATCGTGCCTCTACCTACACATATAGTTACATTCGTATTTACAAAAGGTATAATTTTCCTTTCAGCTGGTTACTCCGAATGTTTGTTCTGCCTTTCTCATATTCTATCCCGTCTGGATGTGTTGGTAGCGTTCTCAGTAGCCGCCTCAACTGCCCCATACCCTTACTGCAGACCGGTGTTCACTGAAAGTCTGGATGAAATGGTCCTGAAGGAAGTGAGACATCCGTGCTTGGAAGTTCAGGAAGGCGTCTCTTATATACCTAATGATGTGGTTTTCAAAAGAGGTAAGTTGAGAATAAAGTATAAGAAAGAACCGACCCGTCTTACAAATTTTTCTTATACTTACTTCATTTTCAATAATAAAAATTGCGTTGTGATTGCAAAAAAAGTCGAAATAATTTGAAAGAGGTATGCTTATGTAATGAAAAAATGTATATTGATTAGGAAAAATTAAATCGACGAAGTAGGATTCTGAAAGAGTTAAGATAAATTTGTGATCGAACATCACACACTTTTCGTTACTAAAATTCTCTGGTAGATTCTGACCTTTAATCTGTTGAATAAAGTATGTGATCGTGTACTTCTACGCGCAAACAATATGGAAAGTTTATAAGTTGAAGTTTATAAGTTTGTAAATCTTTTGTTAGAAAAAATATTTAACTTAAATCAAAATATTGTAAGTTCTTGAATTTCATAGTTTTAACTAATTTCGAAATTTTAAATAAACGGACGAAACTGTATGAATGAACTAAATAGTTTATAAGCATTTATTAACCAATTTCAGGTACATGCGTAATGCACATCGTGACAGGCGCGAATATGGGCGGTAAATCTACTTGGATGAGATCTTGCGGTGTGGCCGTACTGATGGCCCACGCGGGTTGTTTAGTCCCGGCTTCGTCCGCGAAAGTCCCGAGACTTAAAGCTTTGGCCGCTAGAGTGGGAGCTGCTGACAGGGAAGATAAGGGACAGAGCACTTTCATGCTGGAAATGATCGAATCTGCCGCTATACTAAGGGTGAGTAAATCACAAACGTAGATCGAGTTATACCAGGTTTTGTCCGCGAAATTCCCGAGACTTAAAACTGGCTGCTAGAGTGAGAGCTGCTGATATGGAACATAAGGGACAGAGCACTTTCATGCTCGAAATGATCGAATCTGCCGCTATACTAAGGGTGAGTAAATCACAAACGTAGATCGAGTTATACCAGGTTTTGTCCGCGAAATTCCCGAGACTTAAAACTGGCTGCTAGAGTGGGAGCTGCTGATATGGAAGATAAGGGACAGAGCACTTTCATGCTCGAAATGATCGAATCTGCCGCTATACTAAGGGTGAGTAAATCACAAACGTAGATCGAGTTATACCAGGTTTTGTCCGCGAAATTCCCGAGACTTAAAACTGGCTGCTAGAGTGGGAGCTGCTGATATGGAAGATAAGGGACAGAGCACTTTCATGCTTGAAATGATCGAATCTGCCGCTATACTAAGGGTGAGTAAATCACAAACGTAGATCGAATTATACCAGGTTTTGTCCGCGAAAGTCCCGAGATTTAAGGCGCTAGCTTCAAGGGTGGGAGCTGCTGACAGGGAAGATAAGGGACAGAGCACTTTTATGCTAGAAATTATCGAATCTGCTGCCATACTAAGGGTGAGTAGATCACAAAAGAAGAGCGAATTATACCAGGTTTTGTCCGCGAAAGTCCCGAGACTTAAAGCGCTGGCTGCAAGGGTGGGAGCTGCTGACAGGGAAGATAAAGGACAGAGCACTTTTATGCTAGAAATAATCGAGTCTGTTGCCGAATTATACCAGAAGTCCCGAGACTTAAGACGCTAGCTTCGAGGGTGGGAGCTGCTGACAGGGAAGATAAGGGACAGTGCACTTTCATGCTGGAAGTGATCGAATCCGCCGCTATACTAAGGGTGAGTATATCACAAACGAAGATCGAATTATACCAGGTTTTGTCCGCGAAAGTCCTGAGACTTAAAGCTTTGGCCGCTAGAGTGGGAGCTGCTGACAGGGAAGATAAGGGACAGAGCACATTTATGCTGGAAATGATCGAATCTGCCGCTATACTAAGGGTGAGTAAATCACAAACGTAGATCGAGTTATACCAGGTTTTGTCCGCGAAATTCCCGAGACTTAAAACTGGCTGCTAGAGTGGAAGCTGCTGATATGGAAGATAAGGGACAGAGCACTTTCATGCTCGAAATGATCGAATCTGCTGCCATACTAAGGGTGAGTAGATCACAAAAGAAGAGCGAATTATACCAGGTTTTGTCCGCGAAATTCCCGAGACTTAAGGCGCTGGCTGCAAGGGTGGGAGCTGCTGACAGGGAAGATAAAGGACAGAGCACTTTTATGCTAGAAATAATCGAGTCTGTTGCCGAATTATACCAGAAGTCCCGAGACTTAAGACGCTAGCTTCAAGGGTGGGAGCTGCTGACAGGGAAGATAAGGGACAGAGCACTTTCATGCTGGAAGTGATCGAATCCGCCGCTATACTAAGGGTGAGTATATCACAAACGAAGATCGAATTATACCAGGTTTTGTCCGCGAAAGTCCTGAGACTTAAAGCTTTGGCCGCTAGAGTGGGAGCTGCTGACAGGGAAGATAAGGAACAGAGCACTTTCATGCTGGAAATGATCGAATCTGCCGCTATACTAAGGGTGAGTAGATCACAAACGAAGATCGAGTTATACCAGGTTTTGTCCGTGAAAGTCCAGCAATGTAAGGCGCTGGCTGCAAGGGTGGGAGCTGCTGACAGGGAAGATAAGGGACAGAGCACTTTCATGCTAGAAATGATCGAATCTGCCGCTATATTAAGGGTGAGTAGATCACAAACGAAGATCGAATTATACCAGGTTTTGTCCGCGAAAGTCCCGAGATGTTAAGGCGCCTGGCTGCAAGGGTGGGAGCTACAGATATGGAAGATAAGGGACAGAGCACTTTCATGCTAGGAATGATCGACTCTGCTGCTATACTAAGAATGAGTATACATCAGAAGCAAAAGAAATAGACTGAAGTCGAAAGAAATAAAATTGTATTATACTCAATACTAAACAAATATAAAGTCAGCGTCAGCTTACCCAAGGTTATGTTAATGATGTGGAATTCAATCTGAAGCTCTGAACTCTTTTAATTCGCTTCTCGAAAAGTCATAATTATAACGACTTATTTATTTAATAGTTTCGACGACTTAAAAGAGTTTAGAGAGATATTCACTATTGAATTTACTAATAATCACTCACTATAGTCTTTAGTGAGCAGACGAACTTCATGTTTGTTTACGCCCGTTTATTCACCGTCACCGATTTCAAAATTTGGTTTGGAATGAACTATAGTTTGCTCAGTTTTCTACGTATGTTTGAGTGTGTAGGTAGTTAAATGGGTGGGTTGAGTTTTTTTGTGCAGCTATTTTTTATCCCCCCCTCCCCAACTGTGGAGCTAATATAATATTATGTATGTTCATAATAAGTTCACCATATTGAAAATTGTTGACGGGATATGTAAATATTCTTCATAATTTAAGCTTACACTCCTGCCTAATATTTGATGAACTTACCATATTTTTTATGATTGTTAACTATTATATTTTCGTATGTAGACAGCAACTCCGGATTCCTTAGTACTCGTCGATGAACTAGGACGAGGCACTTCCACGTATGAGGGTTGCGGCATCGCGTGGGCTATAGCTGAGTAAGTATATTCTAACTAATGCAATAAAAATGGAATACGTACTTATAATATCAATAAATAACCTGGCATTGTTTTACCTAGTTTCGAAGTTCTGTCTGTCTCCAAACAATGGTTGTAGTGTCAAAACGGCCGAGCAAATAAAAGCTTGCTTCAAAGGTGCGCTCTTAAGGGCCCCACAGACGATCAGTTCGCCTGTCGGCAATGGTCTGTCAGTTGGCCGCAATCGGCGAAACACTCGCAGTTTCGTAAAAGGTTTAGAACTGGCGGCTAATGCGCAGGTATAGTGTGTGATGTGTGACCAATGTCGACAGTTATCGGACAGAAACTACCGACTAATACTAAAACTGACGGCTATCAACTGCTAGTGTGTGGCTTCAAGGCTTTCGACTATTGCCGACAGGCAATGATCGGTCTAGTCTGTGGCCGATGCAGGTGTCGAACGACGACAGGCGAGCTGATCGTCTGTGGGGCCCTTTACTTCTTATCGCTTCATGTCTTTTATGACGTAAGATCGTACTATACGTACATTACCTGTTGCTCCTTTTTTTTTAAAGTCAATCGGGGCCATGTTCGCGTTTTGTTTTAGCCCTTTGAGTGAGGCGTTATCTATTTTACAAGCTTTTTATTAACTTGCCATGTTAGTTAGTTAGTATGTTAGTTAGTGGGGGACAAATCTTGCGAGCTTAATTTGACCCACTTCCCAGTGTCAGATGGAGCTGAAATTTTGTATACAAGTTTGGTTTAGATGACAACACAATATTTAAGTACAGTCAGCAAAAAAGCTTGTCATGCAAATATTTTTTTCTAAAAACTTATTATTGGTATCGTTGATCGCGGTACATCCCACTATCCCCATTGGGAATGTCCATTGATGGAGATACTGGAAAAACTATTCCCACTATCCCCATTAGTCATTTTCATTTTCCATTAGTCATTGCCGACATATTATATTCCCCGAACATTGGAGCGGGAGTTGTACTTCTATAGCGGGGAGTGCCGCCGCCGCTATTATTATTTAATCTTATGGTAATGATAACTACAACTAACTAACTAACTACTGTAGCCTTAGTTGTTATGCGAAATGACTAATGGAGATAGTGGGACCATAATCGATTGAAACAGTATTCCCGCTATCTCCATGGATCAAGACAATGGGGATAGTGGAATGTACCGGTTGATCGAAGGTTCACATTCACGTTGAAGACATTCTTTATCTCACCTTACCTTATAGGAAAAATGTGATAGTCAAAAACCACGAGCTCTATTAGTAGCTTTCAGGCGGGTTTCGAATCCGTGCCTCCGGGAATCCGGCCCGATGCTCTGACCAACTATAAGCTACCGAAAGGTCTACTCGTCGAATTTTGCTATCACTTGTTACGCTGTAGGCCAGCGTTGCTTCATCAATGTGAAGAAACCCTCGCATCCTAAAAAAACATTTTTATCGATTAAGATGAAACAGCCATTAAAAGATTTTAAATTATTTTTATGCATTCACAATGCAATTATTTTTTTTGCATTGTGAATGCATAAGAATTATTTAAAATCTCACTTTATCTTGTTAACCTTACATTATAGAGAGTTAGCGACCAAATCCAAGTGCTTCTGCTTGTTCGCGACCCACTACCACGAGCTGACCCGCCTGGCCGGCCTGCACCGCGGCGTCATAGTAAACTCGCATGCCGAAGCTTCTGTGGTCGACCAACAGTTGTTGCTGCTTCACAAGATATCCCCGGGCCCGGCCACTCACTCTTTGGGGATACATGTCGCCAAACTGGCCGATTTGCCCGAATCTATTATAGAGGTGAGTAGGGTTTACTATCGTTCCAAAATTACTAGAAGAGACTAGCGGTTCACAAGTTTGACTTTCTTGAAAAGTAGCCATCTCATGATGCTTTGTTTCAATGTATATCACCTTGATCAGTGACTTGACTACCTAAATCGAATTTGAACCTAGTGTTTTACATAAATTTGTGAATCTGTCATGTTCAGTTTGATTGCAATATTGCTTTTTTTATACAAAACGGGTAGCACTTAATCTTCGTCACACCTGATGTTAAGTGGTGATAAAGCTGAAGATGGAGGCGCACTAGTCCTCGAATACTCGATCATTGAGGAGCTAGCTATCTTATCTCTAACTGCCGGAACACAATAATCTGAATAAGATGGTCGTAGCTAGCCAGGCGGACTAAGAACAAGTCCTATCACCACCCAAACCGAATACAATATGAACCCCCACTGGGAATCGAACCCGGGACCTCTTGGTCTGTAACCGGTAGTGTGTACCACTAGACCACAGAATATTATGACTGATTTACATGGGTCCAGTGACTGGCCGAAATCCATGACAGTCCAGCGCTAGCTTCCTATAAACGTTTTGACATGGCAATCTAGCGCTGGCGTCGGCCCAGGGGGCTACCGCGTAACTTTATGGGTATGAACTTCATACGTTTTTGGGAACTTTAGGTCAATTTTATAAAGAAAATAGCTGCTTTCAGTTTCTTGTTTTGTGACGTCGGGTATAATTATAACTAGCTAGCAACGTTCAACAGAACAAAGTAGCAAAAATCTATCAAAATAAGGAATTCAAATGACAGTTGAAACCCATACCCATATCCATTTTTCTTAGCCGGTAGCCCCCCTGGTTTGGAGTAAAATAACTGGCTACTTACGGGCACCGAATTCAGCCGCCTAAATTCAGATCCGGTTAGTAGTGCTGGCATCATGTACTGGCATCATGTAAACCGGCCATTATATTCAGAATGAATCTCAACTTTCGAAATTCGAATACATTTTTGTTCACTTTTTTTAGTACGCTGAAGCGAAGCAAGCGGAACTCGAAACGAACCTTTTTGAAGTGGAAGCAGCTGTAAAATCTCAAGAGATCGCCGAAGGACAAAAACTTATACAGGATTTCTTGAAGAAATGCAAAGAAATTCAAGACTCGACAGAATCAGATGACGTCATGATGAGTGAATTGGGGATACTAAAACAAAATCTCTTGCAACAGAACAATAAATATGTGCAGTCATTAATGGCGTAGATTACAATATGCACATTACATCTTACGCGTGTGGAGTGGAGTAAGCGATTCAGTATCGCATAAGTTTTAATTAATTAATTCGTTAATTTTATTTAATTACATTCCGAATTCGGTATCCAGTCGATCACAAAGGTTACCGAACCTGAGGGTCTACTCCGTAACGCAAAATCCGAAACTTCGCTAAACTCTTTTCTTCTTATTCGCCAGTCATCATGACTGAATCGAGCGAAAGGGGCGGGGCTAACCTAGTTTCGGATATCGCTTTTCGGAGTACGTTCCCATTTCAAAACCGAAGGACATCTTCCATTCCATCTCCAGTTGAATTTCATTTTAAGTACCTACCTGAATACAGATACAAAACCTTGTGTAATCGTGCCATAATATTGTGATTGTGACATTTACATTTAAATGTATTTAGTTCTCAATGGTAACCAGTAACAACTAGGAAGTCAATATTTGGTAAGCCTATCCTATTATTTTTATTAAAAAAACATTACCAGATAAAGAAATTGTATTTTTTTACATAAGCTATCTATTTAGGTAAATCGTGCCATTAACTAACGTCACGTCTAAGGCCACGGCCGCATACAGACGGCTTGCTTAGCGTCTAGCTAGAGCCTAGTGGCTTGCATTTCGGCCACTTGCTAGGAAATTAAGCATTAGAAAATATTGACCCGTCTTACAGCTAGCTCCGATGGAACTCGAACACACGGCCTTTCACTATCGGAGATAGTTCTGAGACGGGATGGCACGTTGACAACATGTCGATTTCAAAAATGCTTTAAAACTGCTACTTACAAAAAATATACAGTCGCCATCAGATATATTGTAGTGGACGAGGTCCTATTAAATTTCGGAGCAGCATTAAATTTCAAAGAAATCGTTAACATTAGAACATAATTTGCCATAAATATAAGAGCAGCGACTTTTCAATAAATCATAATTATATCGACGCAGACAGGGTGATGGTAAAGTTCTAAACATTAAAGTCGGTTCAGTAGTTTTTGAGATATGGGCAGGCGTCTGTCACTCGATGTACTTGCGCGCAACTCTCGCCCGCACCGCCGGGCGGTGCAAATCCATAGAAATTATGTCCGCAAAAGAGCTAGAATATATGCGATAGAAAGAGATGCATAGATGCGAGTGGCCGTTAATAATTTGTGCCGTACAAGCTGAATTTCACTTAATTGCGTTATAGTTAGAGTTGCTATTTATTTAAATGGCTTAGCGGAGTGCATTATCTGTTACGTACATAGTAAGTATTTAGTAATTTGTGATATTGGTATCTTATGGTACAAAAAACTTAGAAATACAAACTACTTAATTTAAAAAAAGTAAATCGACCTCTAAAATACCTGTCAATTGAAAAGGATAATATAATATTTTAAAGTACCTACCTTTTTGAGTTCGATCAGCCAGGACCCAGGGGCATGCATGGTGAAAAAAGCATCGACCTCATAAAGAAATGTTCTTTAAAAATATTATTTTATCCTTTTCAATTGACAGGTAATTTTGAAGTTGATTTACTTTTTTTAAATTAAGTAGTTTGTATTTCTAAGTTTTTAGTGTAGATAGTAAAATAAGATACCCATATCTCAAAAACTACCGAAGTCACTACTGGTGCCAGCCAGGAGCATGCATGGTGAAATAAACATCGACCTCAAAAAGGTAGGTCCTTTAATATTGTCAGTTGACATGTATTTGTGAAGTTAGTTTAATCTTTTAAATTACTTTTTTATTCGTAATTTTTTATTTATGTTACTAATTTAATCCGAATCGTTCTCCATTTTGATGGGTATACTATGAATTAAATTTTGTTCAGATACATTCTGCAATTCAAATTCCACTGATTGTCGGGTACTTTCTACAGCTTCCATTTCAGCCAATATTAAATCTTGAATTTTCGAGCGTAACTTTAATTTACGCCTTAATGGAATATTTTCCATATAAGGCAAAAGACTTTCAAAAAATAGTAAATCGGCGCTTTTTTCTTTCATACTTTCCCTCTGGAGAACTTTAAGCTTCTTCTTTTCTATTTCTAAAAGTTGATCATTGTTTTCGGTTCTGCTCATACGAATTTTCTTGCTTCGTGATGTTTGATTTTGAGATTCTAGTGTATTACTTGTCATTAATTCGGAAGTAGAAATAGTCTGCACAGAACCTGGATTCTGCAACTCCTCTAATATCGTGTCGGTTGTTAAAGAATAATTACCATCATTATCAGTAAAGTTTGAATCTCTCGCGGAGCTCTCGCTTTGGGTCTTCTTGTTCTTCAAAAACAATAATTGATCATAATACTGCCACGTACTTTTACATATTTTATCTGCGCTAACTCCACGCTTATCATATCTGTCACATTCCTTAAAAAAGTACGCTCTCATATTTTTCCATCTTCCTTTCACTGTTTTGACTGAAACAAAAACCAGCAGTTTAAGTTTTTCAAGTATAAAGCTCTTAATTTCTTTTAGATATTTGGCTACTGGAGAATCTCTAGCTTTTCATTTCCGCTTAGTCGCACTACAGTTTCTGTGATTGTAAGCGAAACGTGCAACATTATGCGGAGCTCTGGAAGACGAATACATGCCAATTCCAACGACGCGACGACGAGAAATGGCTGTTAAGTACTATAAACAAGTGGAATTTCCCTAAGGGTATTTGACTGATTTTTTTTTATTCATTTAAAATGTTTATTGAAATATTAGCAACACAACATAGGTAAGTATTTATTTTCGAATATCTTTCATATTTTCAGCGATATAGAGCATCAAACTTTCTAAATAGACAAGGAGAGTGCTACAAGCAAGTGACGTCACATGCTTGTAGCGCCATAGTCTCGCTCGCCAATTCGCCATAGAAAATTTCGTTTTAGAAAAAGATAGCTATAGTATTATATTATCTGTGGCTATAGACACAATAAAGTTGCTCATGATTTGCTTTTTATAATAGAGGTTGCATTTCTTTTTTCACTTCACATTCGTTCTTTAGTAATGTTTTATTTCTGAATGTCATAATTAAATATCTACATTTCAACAACAGTCAAATACCTACCCTATCGCATTGGTGCAATTCACCCTTGTAGGTATGTACCTACCTGGGACACTACTCAGCGTTTACAGGTAGGTACAGTGTCCATGTAATAGTGGATCTTTGTATTCTTTGTACTAAACCCCTTAGCAGATAAAAACGGGCAATGCTTTATTTTCATACAAACATGCACACTTCATCATGGTCATTTCATTAGTACATTACAATAAAACTGTCAGTAAGTATACTTTTACAATAATCATCATCATCAGCCTATTAACGTCCACTGCTGGACATAGGCCTCTCCAAGAGTACGCCATCGAGTACGATCAGTGGCTGCTCTCATCCAGCTCTTGCCAGCCACCCTGCAAAGTTCGTCGCTCCACCTAGTCTGAGGGCGTCCTACACTACGTTTGCCGATTCGCGGTCTCCACTCTAGAACTCGCATACCCCTGCGGCTTATATGGCCGGCCCACTGCCACTTCAGTTTGCTAATCCGGTGGGCTATGTCGATTACTTTGGTTCTCTGTCGGATTACTACGTTCCTGATTCTACCCTTCAGAGAAACTCCGAGCATAGCCCTTTCCATAGCTCGCTGAGCGACTTTGAATTTATGAACCAGCCCTGCCGTGAGTGTCCACGTTTCGGCTCCGTATGTCATAACAGGTAGGACGTACTGGTCGAAGACTTTCGTCTTTAGACTTTGAGGAATAGGCGACGTAAAGACCCGACGAAGCTTCCCATATGCTGCCCAGCCCAGCTTTATTCTTCTACACAATAATGTATGTGTCAAATGGGTTAAATAAACGTTTGTTTATCCGATAATCATTTGAAAGAACTTTGAAGGTCTCCTCACATTTCGAAACTTCCAAAAATGTAAAAAAATAATAGTTTTATCCACTAATGAATTATTTGATGCGGCCTTTTTCAGTAAGAAATATTGAGAACACAAAAACTATTTACAACTACCAGCTCTCGAGAGCTCACAGAACTGGGGAGTGCCGTTTTGGTACATTGGCAGCAAAATGGAGGATTTTGCAGAAAGCAAATAGAAACCAAGGTCAATACTGCTGTTTCAATTACGAAAGTTGTATGTACACAACTTTGTTATGACGGAAGATCAATCTACGTTTCAACAAGACATGGGTTCTACTATTGCTACACTTTGTTTAAGCATGGGCCCTGTGACAGCTCATTTGTGCAAATCAAAAAGTGCTCTGTCATTCTTGTCATTCATTTTTTAATGCAGCTTATGCTAGAAAATTAGACCCTATATCTTGTGCAGAAGCAATATTATACTACGGGGTACTTAGCACTTATATGTGATTAGCCTTCATCACACTGGTGTTAAGTGAAGATAAGGCTGAATGTGGAAGCGCACTACTCCCGGAATCCTCAACCACTGAGGAACCTTTCTCTAACTGCCGAAACACAACAAAGCTGAAAACATCGTTGTTATGGTGTCAGATTTAGATAAGATGGTGGTAGCTAGTCAGAAAGACAGAATAAGTTCTACCACCAATCAAAACCGAATACAATATATGTATACCCCCACTGGGAATCGAACCCGGGACCTCTGGGTCTGATACCGGTGGTGTGTACCTCTAGACCACAGAGGCGATGAAAACTAGAGATATTTTGATAAATTATTTCAACAGAATTGGATCGATAACCTGGCAGAAAAACTCTGTTCCTGAAAACATAATCCAATATACCTACATTCACAGTACCTATTAACTTGTCATTGTAAAAAAAAAAATTTGGTACGTCATAATTAAATAAATCAGTTTTTAGTACTTACCATCTTTTCCTATTTCGACTGCTACCTCTTCCCATAGTTTCTTTAAGACAATAGCATTTTTATGGAGTTCATTATCTGAACTCCACAGAGGTTCTCTTTTACAAACTGATCCAATTAATATATCATCCATTTTTTCTTCTGTCTCGCGCCTCGTGGCAAAAAAACACGTTTGTTTACTTCGATGCACGCTAAGCAACTAGCTAGGCGCAGAGGCGCCAAGCGCGCAGTGCGGCCGGTTGTGAACATTTTCGAACGTCTGTTTGGCTAAGCTACTACACTACACGCTAGGTGGCTCGGCGCTAAGCAAGTCGCTGCTCGTCTGTGTAGACATAGGTGGCCGTAGTTAGCCCTCATTCGCAAGTGCGCCTTTGGAAACTGGAAATATATATACTAAGACTACTACTAGCTAGACTAGACTAGACCACAGCGGCAAAAAAGCTTAAACAAAAATGGGAGTTATATTATCAAAATGAGAGCACGACGTTCTCGTGGTGTTTGACTTTTGCCGAGTTATGTCCAGTGGCCCGATTCTGCTAACGTTAAGTCGTAATCGTGTCTCAATCGTGTTTCAATTGTTGTGCTTTTTTACACACTAGTTACAAGAATTGACAGTATGATGTGATGTGAATGTAGTGTATGGTGTGACCATCAGTAGTATTGTGAAAAAAGTTCACATTTCTTGTAACTAAGTAAGTGTGTAAAAAAGCACAATTGAAACACGATTATGACTTAACGTTAGCAGAATCGGGCCACTGTTCGCATGTCGTGATGTCGCGAATGAGAGTCGACTAAACTATCTCAGGGGTTTGGGCCTTTTGGTGTGCGGGTGGTGTGCGGTGCATGCTAGGCCTACTGATTTCATATCCAAAAAGGTATAGATTATTATTTGGCTGATATATTTAGGGGTTGTGATATTTGTGATAAATAAAAGGCGATATTCAATTAGGATTTTTTTTAATTAACAATAACAAGTTTTATTTCTTTTATACTAATATTTTGCACAATGATTTTGTTTATTAATAATATGTGTTTCGGTGACTCTTAATCTGCCCAGTTACGTATCGAAGTTTGTTAACGACAATAATTTAGTTCCCTTTTACTTTTGGTAATGCTAATATTACACGGTTCAACCAAATTGATTCACTTTGATTGAAAGGTGCAGAAATACAGGCGCACATTGACATTGAATGATTCACTTTTACGTTTAAGTATATTGTTCAATTTGGTTGATTCATCCAAATTGAAAGGCGGAAGTAAACCGTGTAATAAATACCGCCATAATAGTAACGGAGCATCCGTAGATATGTCGCAGGCGGATGGTTGAATCCGACGGATGGTTAAGTATAAAAAGATAAAAATATTCTTTATTCACTTAGACATAATAAATATGTACTTATAGGAAAAATGTGATAGTAAAAACCACGAGCCCTATAAGTAGCTTTCAGGCGGGATACTTATAGGGCTCGTGGTTTTTTACTATCACATTTTTCCTATACTTACAAAAATTGCATTGTGAATGCATAAAAATAATTTAAAATCTTAAATATGTACTTATGAATCATGGTATGGCATGGTATGGCATCATGTACCCCTCGGAAGTCCTGTAGAACACGTGATAGGTTAGAAATTTAAGGCGATCGCAAAGCGCAGCGAAGCGATCATCTTAAATTTCGTGGTTATTTTTTTTGTGACTCCGTCAACTTAAAGGAGAATAAAATAGCTTATGGAAAAAATCATCGGCCTAGGCGTTTAATTAGATGGCGGATTCAACCAGTTGGCTGCGACAGATACACCGCTCATAAATGCTTATGTCATATTATAACCATTCTTTATGATTTCGCAAACAAATGCTCATATGCATGTACAGTACAGTCAGCGTCATCCAAAGTGGTCAAATAGTTCGGCACACCATTCCAATTGTATGGTGTGCCGAACTATTTGACCACTTTGGATGGCACCGTATATATATATGACGCTGAATGTACAAACGTATTTAAAATGGGCAATTTATGATTTTAGTACACTCCCCTCAATCCAAATTACATTAGAAATACTTCATAATGACATAAGTATATCATGTAAATGAATCGCGGGTTCATAAAAACTTTTGCACTAATTTCAATACCTACATTCACAAGAGAATTCGCACATAAAATCACAGCAGGTATTTATAAATTTGTAAGAAAGTATGTATTTTAACTCTGATTGTTCACATAATATAACAAGTGTGTCAAACAAATTTATGGGCAGAACCTTTAAGTCACTAGTAATTATTGTATTAATAAAAATTAACATTGTATGGCTAATCTAATATAAATAACTATTTTAATTAATTCACTTTTATAAATTTAATTATTAGGAATAATGGGATATTTAAATGTCAAAGTCTTTGAAATGTCTTGAAGTGTTGAATTTTGGACAGGTTAAAATATTTTATGGACATTTGTTCACAATTATATGTAATTTTGCACAAACATGAAACTCTTGACAATATGTATGTAATGGACCTATTCAGTACCTACTTACAAAATATTTTAAAAGGAACTACTTTTTATGAACCTAGTTTGTTGGGAAGCTCATTTGAAACTTTGAGCATACAACCTGCAAAACCACATAGTTATTCTAAAATAAACAAAGCATTGTTTGTCGTAGGAAACTTGTTTTTTGAGGGATCTTCTAAAGCTACTTGAAGCGCTTCTAAACAATCCATCTGTATGTATAATAAAAAGCAATGCCTATTATCATAACATCAAAATGAAAGATACAATACAAGATTTCTGGAATTTCCTTACTGATATCCTTTTAAATACTCCATTCAATACATAAAATCAAGATAATAGTAGGTAGTTTAAATCATTAGATATATACAGTTATATACAATTATTAAAATTTTCAAATGATAAATAATTTAAAATCAATTACTATTAAGCATGAATTTTCATACCTGGGTTTCACCATAAGCATTTGCAGCTGTTACGTGTTGTTATGTTGGTGTTTCAGCTTTACAAGTATAATAAAATTATTACAAACACTCATAGGGCCCCAAGTATGTTTTGCTTTTTGTCGTGACGATAATGGGCCCGATTCTGTTACACCAAAACTACATTTTGGAATTAACAAGACCTCTAAAACTTACGATTTTAGTTTCGACGTTTCCAGAATCGGGCCCAGTATCGACTGTGACACATTATTTTTATCTGTTTGACCATCTTTCGTTCAATTCCCGGCTGTTCTCGGTGACAAAACTGGGTTACATCACAGAGGAGCGATTACAGATGTTTATACAAGGAATCGCAACTTAAAATGATCTGTGTTAATTAAAAGATTTTCCACAGGGAACCGTTACGTGGTTCCAGCACGAATAGTTGCTCCTGTGAAGTGACTAGTTAAGTTTTGTTCACCAAGAACCCCCTCACGAATAGTATAATCGTACTGCGTTCTGGAACGTCCTTCGGCACATAGGACACTTATCAGTGGAAAGGGCGCACTTCGCACAAGCCACCACGTGGCCGCAAGGAATAAAGACAATATTGCGTTCTTCGACGTAACAAATTTTGCACACTTTGGAATCGTCTATGTGATTTTCTTCTTCCGAATTCGTCGCAGCTTTAGGAGCGGGGGCGGGAGTGGGTGGCGATACAGTATTTCCGGTTCCAGTTTCATCCCCAGTGATCAAACAAGCTTCGGTCTTGACTCTTTGGATATATTCTTTTCCTTTTACAAGTTGGACATAGGCGCAACGATCGAACCATCTCGCGTGTTCTTCCCACGGTATGTCTTCGTTCTCCCAATCTTTCAAACCACCGTCGCAATAGTAGCATTTGGTTTTGTCACCCTGTCCAGTGTAGAAAAATCCAGCCTCCGCTAGATCTTCTGGCTTTTGTGGCATGCACCGAGGCCAATCTTTGAAGCTGGCTAAACGCGCTGCTTCCGATGCATACTGGGGATGGATGGGGCCAGGCATGCAGACGGCGGCGGGCGGCGCGCGGACGCCGCACTCGTCCCGGCCGCTCGTGGTGCCGGGTTCCGCGGGCACATTGCCGGCGCTGGCATGGTTCCTTAGGAAGGGACACTGAGGCGCCCACCTTTGATGGTCCTTAGCGGGGTCGTCACCTTCCTCCCATCGCATGATCTCGACCTTACAAAAGGCACATCGGACCTCATCGCCGCGGCCCAGGTAGTAGAAGCCGTTGCGTGCTAGCGACTCGGGGGTCAGAAAAGTAAGAGGCCATTTGTCGAAAGTTTTCAGTCGCTCTTCTTCGCGTCGCAAGTCGGCGGCATATTTAAACGTGTCGCGATTATCCGTTTTATCGTCAGATCCCACTGGTGTTGTCGATGCTGAGGGCAATGCCTTGTTTTTCAGTAAGGTCATCACTTGCGAAACTGCAGCATTGTTGGCCACTGTAAGAGAAAGAAAAGCAAATATTAGTTTGTGCCATAATGCCCATAATTAAGTGGGAGAGATTTTGATCGATGGGGTCATTTAACAATAGTGAGAGATATAGAAAACCAGTATGTATGCAATACAGGACTTCAGTGTGCGTTCAAAAACAGCTTCACATAACAACAAGTCGGCGGCCGGTCGGCCCGGCTGCGTCATCCACATTCCATTCCCACCGGTCCCCCTCGCTCCCCTCGCCATTCCCCTCTCTAAGTGCGCATGCACCCAAAGGCTACAATCAATTTTCTTACTCCTAGCCTGTTGTATGGGCAATTCTACTAAATGTTATACATAATAATGGTATTTTACGTACTTGATTGTGATATTGATGAAAAAATGCTTAGGTCAATTTATTTATGTATAAATAAATCGACCTAAGCATTTTTTTCATATACCTAGGTACGTAAACACCGATGGAATCATAATATAAACATTCTACGAAAAACAATATGGCGATGTCCATAATTGATTTATTTACCTTGTTTCTTATTTTAGAAATTAAAGGTCCTAATGATAGTTGGTAGTAGATAGATAAGATAGTTTAATTAAAATAAGCCCTACCAAAACGATAAAAATATGTTAAGTACCTAGTTAAAAATCAAGCCTACAGTAAAATATTATCTTCAAACATTTTAAGGCTACCAGCAAGGGGATCATTAGTAATGCAAATAGTCTGTGCACATTGCAGTTATTTTACCTAAGCATATTGCAAATAAAAGTTGCAACTTAGGCCCATGGTCTAACTACTTTGAGAAATGGCCGCAGTTAAAGCTCCGATCGATATTTACCATTTCTATTTTTGCAGTCCACTAACAGCGGCATTTTGATTGAATCGTAGACAAACACTTAAGTAACACTCAAAACACACATTGCACGAAGACGAACCACTTCCACAAGCAGCAACTTATTTTTTTCAGACTCAAAAAATGGCGTTCGTCTGAATTCAAGCATCGTTGGCCACTCGTTCGTTAGTTGTGTATCGTCTGGTGACGAATGCAATGACTACCCTATGGCGCATGCGTGCGTAGTTCTAAAGAGGGTTCGAAATTACCAATGTGGGGAGCCCAGCTGGAACCCATGCCATTTTTATTATTATTATGATATTAGGTATGTTTTTACTTGATACGTCCTTGTTGATGCCCAAACCATTCGAAGCTAGATCTAGCTTACTATCGAGTAGTCGTCGATGGGTATTTGCATACGTGGCAAGTAGTGTTTAAATCAAAAGCTAAGTAATAGGTACATTAGATAAATCACCGTCATTCAGGTGCAGATGACAGACGTTTAAATAAATATAGACCACCGCGATACAAGATCCTGGTGGCTATATGCATATTATTTCTATAAATGAGAAGAGGCGGCGAAGGGACGATGCGGGAGATGTAGTTCTCAATCAGACTAGCGTCTGAGGCAACGTTGCCGCTCCGTTCGCCGTCGACTGGATTTCATTCATATCTTAGAAGCGACGTTGCCGTCTCCAGCGGAAACCGCGACCACACAGCGTAAAAAAGGGCCTATGGAATGTGGCAGTACTGCTGGGCGGGCCTTAGATCAAATAAAAAAAGTAGACAAAAGTTGTTGCATGGAATGCGGACGGTACTTAGAGAAGCTCATCTCATCACGCTTAGTGTTAAATAACAAGAGATTAACCTATCTACTGACATGCCTATTTGCTTACAAAATTAAGTGTAATGCATCGCAAATGGAACTTAATAGAAAGTTAAGTCGGGGTTAGTGGTAATTTTGCAAATATTTTTTCTTACAATTTGCGTTGATAGTTAACAATCAAACTTGAATGATTGTTTTTTTTATTATCGTTAAAGTTTCTTTTACAGCCGCAGCCGCTTGCGGTGAAATGTCAAGAACAAATGGATTTCAGGATATGATTTTAAGAGAGCGGCGGTAAGAGGCGGCGCCCTGAGCGTGGGGAAGGGGCCGGAGCCGTGTTCTCATGCCTATGGGTGGTCGAGCGCTCGGCTTTCGAATTCCATTGCCTCGCCTGTAGCGCCTACGCGCTAGACTGCTATGCGAGATAATGAGGCTATGCAGTTTCAGCTTCGTACATTTTATGGGCACATTGACTTAGATGTTAAAATCTTTAAAAGGAAACAAAAAAATCTTGAATGAAAGCACCCCTTAAACAGATAACATGAGTAACAAAGAAACTATGAATGAGGTTTATGCTTGTTGTTTTAACCTAAACAATCTGGGCTATCTTTTAATGAAAGCTGAAAAAATAAACCCAGGGATATCCCGGAAATAGTGTCAACGGAAGCATGCATCCGCCAGATGGAAGGCATTAACAACAACAGCACTGTTGATAATTATAAAGGAGAAGGGTTTTTTTCAGCGCCTTTATAAAAAAGGCGCATAGTTTAACTTACTTCATACCTATCTAATATACCTACCTATGTGTCTTTTGTTTTGGTAGTAAGCTTTTTTGTTTTTTATAAAATTAGAGAAACAAAGAACAAAAGCTGCCATATTGCTAATGTAATGATGATGCTCTTGTAAAGCCAATCTAACTACCTATGTGTCTTTTGTTTTGGTAGTACTTAAGCTTTTTGTTTTTCATAAAATTATGGCAACAAAGAACAAAAGCTGCCATATTGCTAATGTAATGATGCTCTTGTAGCTACATACAATGTACTAAACTACGAACTTAACAAACAAAAAAATCTATATTAATATCAATTAATTAGCTTATCTGGGCTATTAATGAATTGGTGGTACACACGGCGGCACATCAGACTATACATGTTGACCTTGAGACCGTCTTTAAACCCTACGTAATAAAAGCTGTTATCGCAGTTCAACTGTTTAGCCTGATGTGCTGTGGAGTGTATATAGGTATCGTCAACCGCATTTTATCTTTACATATGACCTCAAACACGCTTTTATCACATACTTAGTAAGAGCAGTTTTCGTTGGGCAGCTGTTGAACTTGTGCTATTTACTGTACCTATTGAGTTGGTAAAGGTTTGTTTGATATGAATCAAAATTTACTTCATCTTAAAAATGAAATACCTATTAGAAAAAAATCAACCTATCTCACAACCAGCTCCGATGGGTCTCGAACCCATGGCCTTTCACTGTACCGGGCGCATTCGCCCGGTACAGTGAAAGGTCACGGGTTCTAGTCCCATAGGAGCTAGTTGTGAGACAGGGTTGGTTTTTTCAAACATTACATTTTCAATAAAAAAAAAATGCATTGGGGATGCAAAAAGATAAAAATGATGTACCTACTGCATCTTATCAAAAAGATTAAAAACTTAAAAGTCTTAGTTTTTAGAAATGCCTTTTGTTTCATATTGAGGTTTCTAGTCATCGTCGACAGATGGCGCTAGCTGTCACATTACGACTATTCACGCTACGCGATTGCCACTGCCCACACTTCGGCCACTGTACCACAGCACAGCACAGTGCACGCCCAGACGATGAGGAAAACATGTTAAAATAAAATTCTGGACTGAACCACGCATAAACAAAATGATATTATTTTCCTTATAACATATTTTTATTCGCAAGGCAAAACCAACCAGCTTTAGTGTTTGCCTGTATCAGAATGAATATGATTTTTTTATTATTATATTAGTTACATGGGCTGAACCCAATTATATAACTAACTTAATTTAAATTACACACAAACTAAACATAATTTAAACATTAGGTTTTTAAAAAATACCTGATGCCTAATAGGAGCAAGCATTACACAAAGAAGTGATTGAAGCTTATTTTTTTTACAGCAAAACCATGCCATGATGTCATGCTTATACTACCAAATCTATTGCTAGAGGCCCCACTGGGTAAGATCCAAGGCCGTGGGTTAACGCAATGTTATCTGCTTTAAAAAACAGAATAATGGCCTAGGAATATACCAAAAAATTTTAAAATAGCCTCATTATCATTTCTTAGAAATATTCCACTAACTGATATGAGGTACATAATAACAATGGTACCTAACTGTTATCATATCTTAATGATAAATGGCAAGCCCAGTCAATAACTTCTTAACAACTTCTTGGAAATTAACACCAGTCACTGTAGTGAATCATTTATACTTAACAACCTTATTAGCAACTTGCTAAATATTACTTTTTTGAATATTTTACAAAGAACCAAAGATTAGACTACAATTATTATTTTCTGTTTTTTATGAAATTTAATGTAAGTAGGTAAGTAATACAACTTTATTATATTCAATCTAAGTAAAATGCAAATCAAAGTCAGTTATAAATTAATTATAAAGTTATTATGTAGGTATATTTCTTTGCACTGAAATATTTTTTTGAGGTTAATAAAATTAATATTATGTAGGTACATACCTAAAACTATTTGTTACTACCTACTACACTATAGTTCACTTTATTTCTTCTTACTAAATTATTGATACAAGCAGTGGCGTTAGTACGTCATCGTTCCAAATAAAACCATATGGAAAATAATAAATGATTTTCACCTCTCAACGAATCCATTCTCTGTAGGTCTTTTTACAAGACGATTTTATCCACTGCTATGGACTTATGGAACATCCAAAACAAGTAGCACTATAAAATGTTTATCACTGACACTTGCATCCAGTTTTTTTACACTACACAACAATCCCTCATGAGTGCGAATCCCCAAGCTTCACTACACTACCGAACGTAAAAACGATACGACCGTCGACGTCTGTCTGCTTTCGTGTCGAATTTACGTTACGTCACACGCTGACGAGACGTTCAGAATCTGTCAGAGTCACGAATGAAAGAGTGAACGGAACGAACGGTCGGTCGGTTGTGTGGGTTGTGCACTGCACGCGTTGTGTTGTGTGGCGCCTAGACTGGTGGGGTTGCCACGTTAACTCCAAATAAATATCAAACCGATAGCTTTATCTTCTTAATACTCGCTTATCTAGCTAGACCTACTCGATTACTTCTTGATAGCCATTTATTGTACCACACACTACTTTCGTGTGCATTCGTTGATTCAATGTATTTTATGTACCTATAATATTGACTACCTATTTTAAAGAATAACTTTTGATCAAATGAGACCTTAACTTTGAAATAAAAAATTACAAGTAACCATTTCAAATCGCTATAAGAATAGGTACCTACTTATTTTTTTTAATTCAATTTATCATGTGTAGGCTTAAAATTTTATTGTAAATGGTAATTAATGGTGCTATTATTAGGCTTCTTGGTGCTATTTTATTTTAATATTAACGTAGAACCTTTTTAACTTTCAATAAATTAAACTGCAAAAATCTTAAGGATGTAATATTTGTAACAGATCATTGTTAAAAAAATTGTTTGTATTGATGGACACTATCATCCTTAATCTTTGTACTAATTAAAATTAAGAGCTGTATATTTTATATACCTACTATTCGAATACAAAACAAAAATACACTTTAGCCTAAAAATATACTGCTAGCAACACTCATCATATGCATTGCATTTGAATTTTGAATTGAAGGGAAGGGACTCTATGTCCGAGGAATAAGAGCTTAGATAGGTACCACGTTAATGAATCAAACTAGGTATCAGCTGTTTTAGAGTCAAGTACAGGCAATAATTATAAATTGTATATTTTTCTCAGAGCAATTAAATTTAAAGTTACTCAAAATTAGGAATGAAATAAAGTTAGATAAGTATTAATTTGTATACCTGCAGATGTAGATGATGGTTTATCCGTTGCCTTTTTTGAGTCATTTGTTGAAGGTTCTTCTTTATCCATTCCAGGAAATTATTTGCATTCCTTTATTGTAATCATTTTTGTGATTATATTGAATTTAGATTACTTATCAAGAAAAATATTTCCAACAACTACGTTTCACAAGTTGAAGTGACAAAATGAAAAGAAAAAAATTGACGTTTTACTTTTTTATCACGGCAATGATTAGATAGATAATTAGATAAATATGTATAGGTAGGTTTTCACTTTTTATAAAATGGAATCGAGTCAATAACTTCACTATTATTAATCCTTGAATTTTCCGAATTTTCACTGCAAATTACTAACGATGTGTGATGTCGCGAGCACTGGAGTTGTTACAATGCTACGCTACGCTTAGCCAGGCAAGACTGGATTGACATAGGTATAATCATAAATATTACGTAAATTAGACGTAGGTAGACAGTTATCTACCTTACCTAGTCATTGAATTCACTGGCAGAGTGGTGCGTGCACCGTGTGCAACAATCAGTGCTAAGGTGCCCCACAGACTATCGGTGCGCTTGCATTCCTAGATCGCATAGGTTAGGCCCTTCGATCAAATAATCGAAGGATAGGCCGTCTGCCGTTCGAGACCTCCATCGGCCTACACACTAGATCGATCATTCCCTATCGGCAATAGTCGAAAACCGGCTTTGAGGCCACACACTAGCATTTTGATAGTCGTCAGTTTTAGTTTTAGTCGGTCGGTAGTTGCTGTCCGGCCGATAACCTGACACCTGTCGACATTGGTCCGCGCCACCCAGCGGCCACACACTAGCCTGCGCATTAGCCGTCTCGGTCCTAAATAAAAAGTTTAATTTCCCTTTAAGGTTTAGGCTAAACCTTAAAGGGAACTGTGAGTGTGTGACCTGGGGGGCTACCAGCTACGAAATATGGATATGGGTATGGGCTTCAACTGTCATTTGAATTCCTTATCTTGATAGGTTTTTGCTGCTTTGTTCTGTTGAACGTTGCTAGCTAGTTATCGTTATACCCGACGACGTCACAAAACAAGGAACTGATAGGCTATTTTGTTTATAAAATTGACTTAAAGTTCCCAAAAACGTTTGAAGTTTATACCCATAGGTACGTTACAAAAAATATGGATATGGACATGGGCTTCATTTGATATTTGAAGCCCATATTTTGTCCTTAGGTATATGGGCATTATATGGGCTTCAAATTTTAATGTCAAATGAAGTCCATGTCCTTATTTACCCATATTTTTAGCCGGTAGAACCCCCTGTTGCGGCGAACTGACAGGCCCTTGCCAACAGGCGGACTGATAGCTGATAGTCTGCGGAGCCCTTTTAGATTTTACAGTGCGACAACTTTTCTGTTCCGGTGCCCAAAACTGGAACTAACGTGTTTTCTTTTTAATGTAATTTTGCTCCTCGGACAATGGCAGAATCGTCGCGTAAAGAAACGCAGCCATCTACAACCAAAAATTGATTGAATTGATTGTAATTTTGCTGTCAAGTTGCTGTCCAACATAGCGCCGTTGTCACCGGAACAGAAAAGATTGTCGATCTGTAGACTAATGTACACTCGACAGCATATCAGGTTAAACAGTTGAACTGCGATAACAGCTTTTATTACGTAGGGCATAAAGGCGGTCTCAAGGTCAACATGTATAGTCTGATGTGCCACCGTGTGTACGTCAGTAAGGTATTACTTAATATATTATTGTGACAAGTATACTTTAAATCAATACTGAACTTATTTATTTTAGAAGCAATGGACCTCCCTTCCTATCGTATTTCTGTGCACATGTACAGTGCCACAATACTTTCTGTTCCGGTGGTCAAAATGTGAAACTAACGTGTTTTTTTTTTAATGTCACTTGCTGTCAAGTTGATGTTGGTCCAACCATAGCGCTGCTGGCGGCTGAAGGTCTTAGAAGTCAGGGCCGGTTAAATTGCTACAAAAAAAAATGTACACACAGCGGCACATCAGACTATACATGTTGACCTTGAGACCGCCTTATGCCCTACGTAATAAAAGCTGTTATCGCAGTTCAACTGTTTAACTTGATGTGCTGTCGAGCGTACATAGCGCCGCTGCCACCGGAACAGAAAAGTTTGTGCCACTGTAATATTTTTACTAATTAATTCATATTTTTTTATCCAGTTAACGATTATAAAAAAAAAGACCTTAAGTACCTACCTAGTTTTTACATCCACCAATGGTACAAGTTAATAAATGGAATTGGGCAGATGTTGATCAAATGCTTTGTTGGAGGTAGGTAGTTTGAAAAAAACCCATTTTGGCGGTGCGCAGGTGCGTGCGAGCAGCTTGCTCGGCGCGGGCGTCAGTTCACATCTGCCGTTCCACGTGCTGAGCAGCTGTCGCCTTCATCCCTTCGCGTCACTACGGTTTCACCCCCACACTTTGAAAGCCAGTTCATTTCCTTAGTAGCAAAACAAAGTTCTTTGTTAGTTATCTTTCTTACAATATGGACTTGTCTTGAGTATTTAAAAGTGAAACAAAAGAATTATGAGTACCTATCGGTAACTGTGATGGTTAATTTGGAAAAATTCCAAAGTAAAACAAAATTTCTTGAGTCTTTGAGTTTGAGTACCTAGCTACTAACTTAGTGTCTGTCTATCGCAACTGTGGAATTTCAACAATTTATAGTTAGGTACTTAGGTAAGTACTTAATTGAGGCATAGATTTTCGAAGTCATGAGACTTTCCTTGAACTACCTAAATTACTACCTACACTGTACACAGGACTACCACAACGTCACTCCGTATGTCGGTGTATGAATAACATGTCCTTCTAACTCATGAATTGGTATTGTAATAGGAGAGGGCTGAGGCAGCAGACGCGCTGTTGTAATAAATGCATATTTTAATGAATGAACCCGCCTCGCCGCTCGGAGCCTGCGGCGGGCGGCGTTCACATCGTGACTTTTAACAATGCCAAAGACTATCGGAATTTCTAGCAGAGCTGACACTGGGAACAACACCCATCAAAACAACCAACCTGCCCCCTGATTCACAAACCGTCGGTAACGGAATCGGATTTGAATTCTGTGCTTTGTCTATTCTATAGTGAGTGACAGAGACAGTGCATACGTTCCGCTGTCGGAAGCGTTTCCGACGGTTTGTGAATCAGGGGGCTGGTCTTATCAGACTATCGGAGAGAAAAATCGGAAACCTATTCCCAGCCTAACGAACAACAGACATTGAGAGCGGTTTGTTTCATGGCCAGTCCCAATATTTTAACCTTAGGCGTTCATTAGACGGTCATGCAACCATCACTCATGACGTCATGACTATCTAACCAATCAATAGACATGTACCTATAGAGGAACTTCGGGCAACGTTATGAATGGTTCATCTTGATAGCTAAGAGCGAACGCGCACTTGTGATTTTTAATCGGGCGATAGTTTGATCGTTCTCGGATTCAGTATAGAGAGAGTTAATGGCAGTGCGCGCACTGACGATTAAACTAGGTGTTGATCGACCGATCAAACTATCGAAAATGACTGGCCGATAGTTGTACGATCAAACTATCGCACAAGTATCGGCCGGGCGGTAATGTGCATGAAGGACTATGTGAGCGCGCGCACTGCATTCAACTAAACTATCGCCCAACTATCGGTAGACTGCGCATTCAGTATCGAACTATCGAAAATTACTGGCCAATAGTTGTACAACTATCGCACAACTATCGGCCTGTGCATGAATGATTCAAACTATCGACCAACTATCGGTCGACTAAAAATCACAAGTGCGCGCAGGCTCTCAAAACCAAACTATCGGCCGACAGTTTGATCACGATCGTCTTACGATTCCGACTATAGGTAAACTATCGCCCGATTAAAAATCACAAGTGCGCGTTGGCTCTAAAAGAATCATGAGTCGTCGCTCGTGACAGATATTATAGCAAACTGACAGCAAAACCTATCGTCTAGCCTAATGGGCGCCTAGGCCTTAGGTCTGAGTTCATAAGAGCTCACCAACAGTCGGTTATGTTAACCGTCGGTTAGTTGGTTGGTTAGCTAGCGCGCGTGATTGGTGTTCGTATGGGTTAACCGACGATCAACCAACGGTTAGCGTAACCGACTGTTAATGAGCTCGGGCCTTAGTAATTTGCTTTGATATTTTGGTCAGATTATCATCCAGGCTACAAACGTCTAGCTTATATCTCTTACGGCGGCCTCCGTGAGAATAAAGCAATTCCTATCGGATAGGAAATGTCACGACTTTCTTGTCGTTTAGTTCTTTATTTAGGTACCAACAGTCAGTCCTGTCTTTGTCGCGATTACTTTCAATTCAATAATATGTTTAATTTACCTCCATAAAAGGTTCTAAATACCTAAACCCCTTCGCAGGAAAAACAGGGCACGTACCTACTTATTTTCATACAAAGTGAAAGAAAGCAAATGAAAGAAAAAAAATCTTATTCAAGGACCCATCGAAACCCCCTCCTTATGCAAGAACCAGTACCTACCAACATTTTATCAGATTCCAAGAAACAATTATAATTTTATTTCTGAAAAAACTACTTAAAACTATTAATTACTAGCGGCCGCCCGCGGTTTCACCCACGTGGTTCCCGTTCCCGTGGGAATATCGGGATAAAAAGTACATATAAACCTTCCTCTTGAATCACTCTATCTATTAAAAAAAAACGCATCAAAATTCGTTGCGTAGTTTCAAAGATTTAAGCATACAAAGGGACATAGGGACAGAGAAAGCGACTTTGTTTTATACTATGTAGTGATGATGATACCTACTTAAATTAGGTACCTACTGGAATGAATAATTCTCAACTGCAATAGACGAACAAAACAAACCTTCGGATATTGTCGTTTTTTGGCGAACACCAAGCTTCCATTTCTGGAAGGATTCCGTTTCTTTGAGTGCGGTTCTGCGGCCCATCGTCTATGGTACTCAACCGGCGTAGGCGCAGGCCAATGGCGGCGCGCGGCGTGGTATGCGGCCTGCTTTTCCCAGAACTCTTCGCCGAGACTGGATCACTTGTATATAGGTACCTATGTAGAAAGCCAGCACAAAAGCCTGCGCGCCCGCCGGATAAGTATATATTTAGTTATCCCGTGGACTCGGCGGAGATAACAAGTTTTTCTTTTTGCTCCTAGGATGTGTTTTGCAATTTGCATCAACTTTCGCCAAGGTAAATAGTTATACGTACTTATGTGATTAAAATTAAAATAAACTCCTACCTACTACTTATATTTCAGGTACCTAGGTACTCTACTCTAGTAAGTAGGAAGGTAGGTAAAACATTTTTTTGCAGGGAAGGCTAGGTTTTTTCTTTTATTAACAAAAACCGTGAAAAGCTGTATTAACTTAAGTAGGTACCTATTTCTAACTAGTGGCTCCCCGCGGTGTTACCTGCGTAGTACCCGTTCCCGTGGGAATATCGGGATAAATATAGCCTATGTCATTCAGGAAGCATGCAGCTTTCTAATGGTGAAAAATTTTTAAACTCGGTTTCATATGTTTTTGAGTTTATTCATCACAAATAAAAATCAAATCTTTCCTCTCTAAAATATTAGTAAGTAGGTAGGTATAGATAATTAGGTACTTATGTCATTTGGTGAGGACATTGAAGTAAAAAAGTATTTTCACTTCTCATGCTCGTAAAGTTCGTCTTTATGTTGGGTATAGGCTGCATAAAATCGCTTTTTATGCTCTAGTGCATAAAGTAAAATCTTCGTCTAAGTCTCAGACTCTAAGACAAAGGTCGTCAGGTAAACAGTCACACACCCCAACAAGCAAAGTAATCCTATAAGGATTGATTATAAGTCTGCCTCTACTAATAACGTTCTTGTAAAGGATTTGTTGTAGACTCTTTTACTTATAATAACATTTGACAAGTCGTAATATACTCCAGGGCAACAGTTTTTATATATCTAGCTAATAACTCTTATCAATCATTATTTGATATTGTTGAAAAAGAATTTAGTAACAATTTTAAACAAAAAGTTATAAAGTGTAATGATCGTAAGAAGTTCAGTGACTGGGCCACACCTGGTATTTATAATAGTAGAAGAAAGTTATTTGAACTCTATGCACAAAAAACGACCTCCTGTGATCCTAGCTTCATTGAATATGTCAAGAAATATTCAAAAACATTTAGGAAAGTATGTGCTTTGGCAAAATCTAGGTATATTTCAAATAAAATTAAATCATCTGAAAATAAAATAAAAGCTACCTGGAGTATTATAAACCAAGAAACTGGCAAAACAAAAAGCAAAATTAATTCATTTAACTTAAAAATTAGTGATCAGACTTTTGAATCGGATATTGAGGTGGCTAGTGCTTTTGAAGGTTTCTTTGCTCGAATACCGTTAGAAACTACTAGCAGACTTAATTCTTGCCCCAACACCGCTGTCTCTCTTATGGAATCTAGTGTGAACAAGTGCCAGGAAACATTTAGTTTTAGCTATGTCACTACCGAAGATATTATTAAAGCATTCAAAGCAATAAATATTAAGAAAACAGAAGATCTCTGGGGCATATCTACAAGTATCATCAAATCAATAATTGATGTGATAGCTCCATCATTAGCAATAATTTTTAACCAATGTATAAGTGAAGGGGTCTTTCCTAATTTAATGAAGAATATTAAAATTATTCCTCTGTTTAAAGCTGGTGACAAAAGTGACCCAGCAAATTTTAGACCTATATCCATACTACCAGCAATAAGTAAAATATTTGAGAAATTAATTTATGCTCAACTTTTAGAATATTTTAAATTAAATAGTATACTGCATGAGAAACAGTTTGGTTTTTCAAAAGGTAAAAGTACCACTGATGCTGGGGTTGCATTTCTAAAACATGTACTTGATGCCTGGGAGGACAAGCAGGATGTAATCGCTATTTTTTGTGACCTTTCCAAGGCATTCGATTGTGTTGATCACCAAACACTATTAAGGAAGTTAAAACATTATGGTGTTTCTGAAATGTCAGTAAGCCTTATGCATTCATATCTGTATGAAAGAACTCAGAAGGTAGTTATTAATAAAACTGAGTCTACCGGAGCTCCCATTACTATGGGCGTACCCCAAGGATCAATATTGGGCCCGCTGTTGTTTTTAATATACATAAATGACCTTCCTTACTACGCGAAGAATTTATGTGAGACGGTGCTATTTGCCGATGATACATCTCTAGTCTTTAAAGTAGATAGAGGTGATGACTGTTCTGACGAAGTAAATAGTGCTCTTTCAAAAGTGTCACATTGGTTTAATAGTAATAATTTATCATTAAACTCAAAGAAAACTAAGTGTTTAAAATTTTCGTTACCTAATGTAAGACAAGTTGATTTTCATATTAGACTAGACGGCGATACGGTCGAATTCATTAACAATACAAAATTTCTAGGTATTATATTAGACTCGCGACTACAATGGGATCCTCATATCGAAGCCTTGGCGAGTAGACTCAGTTCGGCTGCATTCGCAGTTAAGAAAATAAGGCTCTTAACCGATATTGAAACGGCTAGAATAGTCTATTTTAGTTATTTTCATAGTGTTATGTCCTACGGCCTTTTGTTGTGGGGCTCAGCCGCTAACATCCAAAGTATATTCGTGCTCCAAAAAAGGGCTATTCGCGCCATTTACAACCTCCGATCGAGAGATTCTTTAAGAGATCTATTTAAAGAAATAAACATTTTAACTGTTGCAGGACATTACATCTATGAAAATATAATTTATGTGAAAAAGTATTATAATACATTTGTAAAGCAGAGCGATATTCATCGCTTTAACACAAGAAATAAAGATAAACTTGTCGTTCCCAAGTTTAGGCTAGAAAAATCCAGAGCCTCATTTCTGGGGAAAAGCATAGCCTTTTTTAATAAAGTTCCACGGCATATAATTGAACTACCATTGCATAAATTTAAATGTTACATTAAAGAGTCGCTGATGAGCAAAGGATACTATAATGTAGACGATTATTTGAATGACCGCAATGCATGGTCATGATGTAACACATAACATAATCACTGTTTAATATGATGTATTTTTATACTAAGCAATTGTTGTATTAGTAACGATATGTTTTTTTTTTTGTAAATGTCGTTACCTAACTAAGAAACGCTGGCAAGTTTCTTGCGCCCATTCTTCTTGTCAGTTAAAAAAGTCTTGAATGGGTGGTAGGAAAATATTGACGATTCATAAGTACATATTTATTATGTCTAAGTGAATAAAGAATATTTTTATCTTTATCTTATCTTTATAGCTTGCTACAAGACTAAAGTTTAAAGCATTTATAGGACACTTTTACTAGTAATAGCATTTCACAAGCATAGATATTCTTAAGAGCTTTTGCTTTTATATCTCAGTCTTGTAGTTAGCTGCAAGAGTATGTTATAGGACACATTAAAGAATAAGTCTCGTATAATTGTTTTTGCTAAGACTATATAGTCCTGAACAATATTTTGATCTAATAGTAGCATTTTGTAAGTAGAACAAGATTTATAACACACTTCTCTGAGATTACTATAAGTTTGAACTGCTATAGTTTTATTTGAGACTTTTTTAAATCTTATTATACTCAATAAGAACGTTATGAGATCAAAAAAGCTTACGAGCCACTAGGTCAAGCACTTAACTAGTAAACATCTGCCATTTTGTTGATTTCTCCATTCTCTTGAGGAAATAAGTTTAAATATAAATTTAAATTATTGGAAACGATTCAAAAGGAGCGGTGGTTACAAAAGAATAGTGACAAAAACGTATGATTAGTTAGTGAATAGGTGGTCATTTGGAGAATAAATCCGACAAGATCAGAAAGCAAACAAAAGCTTTTCAAGTGCGAATTCAGGTGAACTGAAAGAGGGTTCTGCATATTATTCTATTAGCAATATTTTTTTTCTTCATCTCACCACTCAGAAGGTGAAGAAGTTCAACATTGGAAAGAAGAACACCATTTCAAATGAATGAATGAATTCTAATAAATGAGTCCTAAAAAAGTGAATTAAAACATTAGTGTAAATAGATTTCAGGGAACCCTAACTTGTTTCAAAATGGAGAAGAGTTATCTGGACTAAAACTACTACAAGCACTAATTTACCTATAATGGTTCTACAAAGTACTTAATGCAGAGCAATTTTAAAACATGGCGAATATACATAAGAATTTGATTAAATAAAATTTTTACAACATTGTACTATGTGCTTATTTTCGAGGGGCATTGGTGAAACTAACCAAATTACTGTACATATTTACAGTAAAAATGAGTTCCCCATCCTCCCATTCACTCACATACTTAATTACAAATACTTACTACAATGTATTATTATTTCTATAATAAAAGCAAGTGTATTTACGTATACAATTTAACTTTAATCAGAAAATAACTAGGAACAATATTAAGTTATAAAATTTACTTCTAAACACATTCGCTAATTACATTATAAACAATATTGAATTAGTAAGATACTTGTGTAATATAATAATAAGAGCGTTTGTGCTTGTAATTGTTTCGTCTTAGTTTATTATAGAAGCAAGTTTGCGAAAAGCAATTGCTTTTCGCAAACGCTTCCTCAAGTATGTTATAGGGCTTAGCGACATTCTTCAAGCTGGTTATAAGATAATTACAGAAATAATAGCTCCTATAACTGCGCCCAAATCCAGGTTTGTAGCATACTAAAAGTTTCTTATAAGAGAGGTTAGAAGTAGTCTTGAAGATTGTTATTTATTTTCCGCACACTCGAAGTGAAAAGCAGAGTGTATAACTCGTACATAAAACCCATTTTACCCATGAACTGACTATCCATCCTCGCCTACGGCTCGGGTGGATATATACGTCTCGGGTAAAATGGTATGTTTTATGCACTTGTTGTACAATCTACTATTTTCACTTCTCATGCTCGTAAAGTTCGTGTTTATGTTGGGTATAGGCTGCATAAAATCGCTTTTTATGCTCTAGTGCATAAAGTAAAATCTTCGTCTATGTCACAGACTCTAAGACAAAGGTCGTCCGGTAAACAGTCACACACGCAATTAAACTTCGTTAAATAAACTTGTTGTTTCATTTTGTTTCTTAAATTTTCTACATAATCCATGTTAAATTACTAAATAAATAAAACTAGGCAAAATTAATTACTTTTGTAAGAAATAAGTATTTCAAGAGCATTATGGACTACGATCTATGCTAAGTAAATGTGCTGCCACTTCCACGTATAAAAAAAAGAAAAAGAAAGTTTTCCTGCCAATATGGCGAAGTCTTTATTTTTTCTTTTTTGCAATATTGTAATTTATTTTCTTCATACTCGAAGTGAAAAGCAGAGTGTATAACTCGTACATAAAACCCATTCTACCCTCGAATTGACTATCCATCCTCGCCTACGGCTCGGGTGGATATATACGTCTCGGGTAAAATGGTATGTTTTATGCACTTGTTGTACAATCTACTATTAGGCTTAATACAGAAACATAATAAACTGATGAGTTTATCAATTGCATTGAACTTCTAAAACCGATAAAATATCGATGTAGTTGCGACATAGAATTACTTTATGTTGCCACCTCATCTACTTATTAAATTTTTTTCTTCATTATTTGAATTAATTTAACGCTGAAATTACCACTTACGGTCGTTCTTATTCAGTTTTTAAATTAGAAAACGCCACGACTGCGTATTACAATAGCGGGCGACACACAATACTATTTTTTTCTTACCAAATCCGTTACATTCCATTCCATGGTGCCGCGAGTTGGGCATGGGTAGGGCAGGGCTATCTCAGCGAGATTTCGAAATTCTGAGAAAGGCAAAGCCTTATAAATTATCTCAAAAGAGCCGACGCGGGTAACAGCCAGAAATACTTTTTTTACAGCACAGGTAGGCTGGCGCTAAGGCGTTGGAATTTACAGCGCACAGTAACCGACTTGATACTTAAAAGTAATATATTAGGTACTTTGTTTGTTATGTTTTCCTTATGTATATATTTTATTTATTTATTTGAATATAGCTGTCCATAAAAACTCTCAATCTCCCTGAGATTCAGGTGTTGACGGAATGATGCTTCCTCCGTTCTTCCTCAGTTTTCAGCCTCGTCAATTAACTTTACCCGATACATCTCTCGCGGACACTTTGGAGCCTTTGTTCCGCTCAATGGCTTTCTTAATACCTACGCTCGGTTCGGTATTAAATTGGCAAAGGATGGCTTCCTTAATACGCTCGGTTGTCACTCGTCAAAGACTTAGATATCTGTCTACTGAGCTGCCGATAAAGAGATGGGCTTCCGCTGAGTTCTGTAGCCTCATTTCGTGTCTCTGATCCGTACGTACTCAGTTAGTAGTAATCAGTGGCGGGTTTTCATAAAAATTGGATTTGGTCAAATACAAGACGAGTAACTACCTACCTTTGAGCACAAAAGTATCAAATCGATAGCTACGATGTTCCCTCTACACAAGTTTTATACAAAAAAAGTGCGTGGTGCACGCGTGGAGCAAGGTTCTCGGAACATGGCACTCTTGAAACACCCAACGCATTCCACGGTTGTTCCTGAAGGTCGTCCTACTATTAAAAATGTTCACCCATTGTAGCCATGGCGCCTCCAGATATAAACAGGACGCCCTGCAGAGTGATTGTAAAAAATTACAAAATTTGTTTCGGTGCAAGCTACAAAAGAATTCACATTTTTGTGGTTTCTGCCAGCAATATCACAAAAAAAAGACTTCTGCTTTCAGAAACCAAGTCAAGTTTGTTGGCAATGTCTTCAACGACATATTAATTTCGTTGAATCAATTATCAAAATCCATAGTTTAATTCTGAGAAAATCTGTGGATAAAATCATTTGGGTTAGGATTGGTTCAGAAACTTCAGATAGGGCAGGCGTACCGGTTTTGGCCACTTTTTGCTCTAAAAGTTTTCTAAACAACTTTTAGCCATTTTTGATAAAGGCAATTAAAATAAATTATTTTAAGGTAATAATAACAACCGTTAGAATTCCTTATGTCATAAGATTTTTTTTCAATAAATTCCATTTTCTGTTTTAAAAAATGTTTTGAATGGAAGTTTTAAGAAAATTGTTTTGGATGAAATACTTTATAAACCTTTGTTTTTTATAATTAAATTGTTGTTTTGCAATTGACTGGTTTCTAGCGCATTAGAATATATTGATTTTACCTGGGTTTGGTTTTGATTTTTCGCTTTACTTACAAAAGTTTAACTATCAGTAAGTGGCCAAAACCGGTACATTTGGCACCTCTCACACACTGTGTGTAATATAAAAAAAAACTATTTTACTTTTATAAATTTGAAAAATGTACCTTTAAAGGTAGATAAATTATCTATAATTTAAGATATAATTTGTGTTTTAAATACCTAAGACCATTTAGTACTTAGTGCTTAAAAGTCAAAAAATCCTTAAAGTGGCCACAAAGGGTACCTCTGCCCTACTACCTAAATATTTTGAGTATTTTAACACCCTCCATTACAAAGCGAATTGAAGAGATCCGTGGATGAAGGTATGTGTGATACAATACGAGTAGGTACACTAATAATAAAATGAAAATTTAAACGTCCATTTCGTCAATTTTATAGGTACTTAATATTTTTAAGTTTTTATTAATGTGAGGTAAAGGATTTACACCTACACTACAGTGATTCAAATATGTATTCACCAGTTATAATATGCAGTACAATAGGCAGGGTCATCTTGGGCCTGTTTCACAATGTCTAGTACTTACCTAAGTTCTCATGAGCTGATACTTGACAGAAAGTCTATACAAAACTTTCAATAAATCTGGAAACTATCTCCTAATCGGACATTGTGAAACACTAAGTTTCAGGAAACGAGTAAATCAAGAAAAAAACTGCCACCTAAGCAATATCGATGAACTGGACGTTTTGTAATTTTCCACTTATCAGCACTGCAGAGTACGTAACGCTATTATTTCAACAGGACTGTTGCAACAACCGATTGGGTCTATAAGTAACGACCATAAAGCATCTGCTAGACATTACAGATCGCGAGAACTATGGAACAACGGATCTTAGCTCATGGTGACAGTGAAATATGGTTCTACGGCTGAAGGTTTTCTAGTCGGTATTGCCTTGGTAGGCCACCCAGCGGATGCTGCTAAGGAATTTGGGGCATGGCGGTGACTCAACGCCGATCTAATCCCTTCCATACGACTCTATGGATAATCTCGATAGAACCAACGCGGATGTGAATGGTAATAGAGCTCCAACAAAGTACCTACATCGGTAACCTTTAACTGTATCTGAGGTCATTAATCGTTAATTGCAGCTCTTTTTAGTATTTACTGCTAACAGAGAATTGATTGTTTTTGGTGGTTTATAAGTACCTAGGTACCTAATTCTCAGAGCAAAGTTCTGCTATGATTTTGGATACTTACACTAGTTTAGGAAGGTATAATTTTACCTAGTTAGGTAATTATCAAATAGGTACCTACTTAATTAATAAAAAAATGCATTTATTTCAGTAATCCAAAAACGTAACATTTCTGAGACTTCTCTTAGTTATCAAAATATAGGACCTACTTGTCACAGAACACGGAAAAAAATTCTCTGTGATACTTGTGTTGGGACTTGGGATTGTAAAAGAAAAGACCAGTACCTAATTCCCTACCATAAACTTATTTATACTTTACTAGAGTATATGATAAGTTTATGTTCCCTCTATCATGCCCGTTACAATGTCGATATTCAAATTGCAGCTCCAACATAGGTACTCTTATTTTTGAAGCTAGATAAATAGGTATGCCACCGGAAAATAACAAGAATCGCAAATTTATAAATTTCCTAGGAAAATGCGGAAGTCCTGTAGAACACGTGATACGTTAGAAATTTAAGGCGATAGCGAAGCGCAGCGAAGAGACTGCCTTAAATTTCGTGTTTTTTTTTTGTTTTTTTTTTATTTATGGTTTTTGTTATTTTCCGTTGACATACATAGCTCTGCTATCAATCATAGCTGCTGATACATAAATAAACTATTCATGTAAGTAATTAGTATATAAACCTGATAGAAAAAACATTTTCGTGATCTTCTGACACCAAATTTTATTACTGTCAGAATGAATCAAGATTCCTAGAACAATTTAAGCGGTAGTTACGCAAGGGTATTAAATTGACCTAACGATGTTCTCATATTGTCTAGGAATGGAAGTAATAGGTTTTAATTTATTTGACCTTCTTACTGGTTGACTACTAATTACCTTTTTACGAGCTGGCTTTATCCTGGTTATTGGAGAAAAATAATTTTCTTTTAAAACTTGCAAAAGTTAGCCAATAATAATCCGTAATTAGGCTTCTTCAACTTTAAATAAGTAAGAGGTCTCCAATGCCAGTGATTAAAATTTACAAGATAGTTTAATAAAATAACAATATATTATAGAAGAATTGTATTGAATAATGTCTATGTATAAATTAGGGTATAACTTATGTAAACAAAAGTATGTAGGTAGTTACTCCTTGAATGTTCTTATAAAACTATCACTCAGATAGAAAAAAAAAATCATTATATGCACCGCTTTTGACCATCTCAGCACCTAGGTAACTCTTTGGATTGGTAGAGAATGCCTAATAACATTTAGTCCGTCATATATTTGTGCAATAAAGATTACATAAATAATAATAAATCGTAAATTTCTAATAGAACTAGCGGATTCTCGCGGTTTTACCCACGTGGTTGGTACCAGTACCTACCCGTTCCCGTGGGAATATCGGAATATAGCCTATGTCATTCGGGAAGAATGTAGCTTTCTAATGGTCTAAGAATTTTGTAAATCGGTCCATTAGTTTTGGAGCCTATTCAATTCAAACAAACAAACAATCATCCTCTTTATAGTATTAGTACTTATATAAGTAGATAGATATTATGAAACTTATAATTAAGTAGTAGGTATCTTAAAATTCTTTGCCTTTCGTTTACCTTTGCAAATCATTCAAATAAATCGAGAAACTAGTCAAGTGAAATGCCAGAATTTTCTTCTGGTCACGAAAGCCTAACCTAAGGTGACCTAAATATACAATTTACTAATCGTTTACACTTTGGCAGTTCGTAGAATCTACTACAATTTCGTCTACGCTACGTGCTACTCCATTGCGTAGCAGAACGTAGTACCTACGTTAATACTATAATTTACTCCAAGGTACTACTAATCGTAGTAGGTAGGTAGGTAGTTCGCCTCACGTCACACCACTACTGTGGTCGTGAGAATCAGTTCTCAAGCCAGACAAAAACGGTTGCGCAGTTTCTTTCGAGGTCATCGCCGTTGCCAAATTTGAATCTACATGACGTCACCACAACCACACCAAACGAATCCAATGCCGTTATAAAGAAGCGACTTTCTAAAGAACCCTATAGCTGAGCAGTAATGGATGAGTTGGATTGAGAAAATGTCTTTGTTGATGAACATGACGGGACATTAGATACTAATAAGAGACAACGGACAAAAACGGTCACGTCTCGGTTGTTCGTATCGATCGTCACACTCACATCCTTTACATTATAGCGAGACAAAGAAACTGCTAATTTTCTCATTTTAATTTTATATGTACCTACCTACACCTCTAAATTTTAATTAAAAAGTACAAAGATTTAAGGGGATGATAGTGTCCATCAATACGATTTTTTTTACTATGGGACAATCCACAGAATCGCGAAAAAAAAACAGCTGTTCCATACATTTCAGTCTAGTCGATGTTGAACTTTTGTATGGAACAGCCATGGAACAGCTGATTTTTTTTCGCGACTCCGTGGTTGGCCCCATAGTAAAAAATTATCGTATTGATGGATACTATCAACTTTTAAAATCTTTGTAGGTACTAATTAAAATTTATGATACGATAAGTGTAGGTTCCTCTTTCGATAATCTTAAACTTATTAATTCCTGAACATTTTCCTCATTCCAGAAAATAATATAATTATATAACAGTAATTGATTCCTACTTCTTACTGGCTGAAACAATTTATGTTCAAATGCATTTTGAATATAGTTTCTTCACAACACATTTTTTTAACAAAAACAACATACTTACCTAGTCTTTTGAATTAATTACTTAATTATTAAATTAATTAATTCACAAATTCCAAATTCTTTCATGCACTTCGATATAGGTAATACGTACTAAATATCGTCAATATTTTCCTACCGTCTTTTCACGACTTTTTTAACTGACAAGAAGAAAAGCGCAATAAACTTTCCAGCGTTTCTTAAGTACCGACATTTAAAAAAAAAACATATATCGTTACTAATTATTATGAAATAACATTTTAGAGGAAAATTTTATCATACCCAAGCTTTAGAATAGCTTTGTTAGGGCTCGTACACATAAACACGATACGATGTCGCATCGTGCGTGCTACGTACGACGCAGAATCGTTACACGATGCGACACGGCGTCGATTCCGCGAAAAAGAAATCAGCTGTTCCATAGAAAAGTACAACTTTGACTCGACTGAAATGCTCTTTTCTATACTTCTATAGGTACTAATATTATAAAGAGGAAAGATTTGATTGTTTGCATCGAATACATTCAATGCAAACAAACAAACAATCAAATCTATAGGCTCCGAAACTACTGGACCGATTTAGAAAATTCTTTGACCATTAGAAAGCTACATTCTTCCCGAGTGACATAGGCTATATTTTATCCCGATATTCCCACGGGAACGGGTACCACGCGGGTGAAACCGCGAGAAACCGCTAGTAATTATATCTCTCAGATTGTCAGTCAAATATCAGCGATGTTTTTGATCGGTGTGGTGTGGTGTAGTGCGCTTCCACCTTCAGCCTTTATCATCACTTAACATCAGGTATGATGAAGGCTAAGTTTTACTCCGTTTGTGGATTAAAATAATATACCTACCGTCCAAGCCATATGTAGCAAAGCTTTTGCGTTATTGTTTGCGGCACGTTTCGCGGTAATTGTGCGTCTGCGCAGAGGGACAGCACTCTGTTTGCCCAATCAGTCGCCCTATCGGGTTTCTCTGATCAAATTTCTCATGGGCACCAACAACCAACAGGCCACCTAGGTACTTATATTGCCTGATTTTAACTGCATTATGAAAAATACTGACATTTAAAAACACAATTTTACACAACAGCATAATATGCAATGCAACACAAACTTCACCAACAACATAAATAACAGAAACTTACAAGGTAGGTACTTATTTGCAGAAATTAATTAGATTTTTCTTGTATTGAAAATATTTTGAACATAAAGACAGAGAGTAAAAAAAACAACATTTATGTTTGACTATTATAACAATTACACATTTATAGTGTTATTTTTATTGATTTTATAACATGTTTTAATTAAATATTTTTGAAATAGTTTGGTACCAGCATGTGTAACCATGTGGCCTGGCCATGTTAGTGATGTCAATCATAAACAATTAATTATTAGGCTAGTTCTTAGATGCGCATATGCAGCGATACCAAACGTAATTCTCGTTGGCACGACGTGTGAGGATTCAGTTTCAAAGTCTTTTGCGCCGTTGCACACACAATGCACATTGTCTGGAAAGAATAGTTTCACATTGTTTTACAACAAGGCTACATAGTATGGTATATGTGGTATAAGTATGCTTAGGATAATATCAGGGAATTTTAGTTACGGATTCATACCTTGAAGTTTTGAAAGGAATTCTCAAATGGTCAACCAGCATGTTAGGAAATCAATTTCCATGAAGAAGCAAGTACAGCGCCAACCTTTATAGCGCCGAACTTAGGTGCCGAAAAGCGCCAGTAAGTAGGTAGTCAGTTGTTTTGGTTTGGCTTCATGCAAACCGACCATTATTCTTAATAAGTAGCTTTGACCGAGTGGAGACCGAGACACGGATACAAAAATAGGGGTCGTCCACTAGCCGGATAGGTATTTGTCCAGACCACGGAGTCATGCAGAGTGTAAGAATCGCCGTGGACCAAAGCGATTGTCATAAACTTGGGAGGCTTAGGTATGCAGTGGGTCGTTATGGGCTGATACTATGTTCTTTATTAAGAAAATCATAAAACCGAGATAGCCGGCGCGGCGGGCAAGAGAGCGTGGTGAGAGTTCGTTAAGCAACTCTCCTCGAGTCTTGGTTGGTCGATTCGAAGTACAGTGGCGATGGCGAGTGCCTAGCCTCGCGATTCACTGCCTGCTCGATCGGCTTACACCTGTACGTACTCACTCACAGTACTTATCTACTTCGCTAAACACTAAATCGATGTAAAAAGAAACACAGACTTACCAATTTCGCAAATATGGCGGATTGAGAAGATCAGACGTTTGTAAAACAGACGTATTTTTGTTCATAGCCTGAAAGTGATTCATAGTTTTCTCCCCGCAATGCAAATTTTTAACGAAAAATGTCACATACACTGAAGGGGCTATGGAAGTCAAGGAAAGCAGTAAGAATAGTAGGAAGAACAACACATTTCCTTTTGAAAAGATGTGTCGATTATTCATTTTAAATGTGCCAATGGTAATGGTATCACGAATCACGACCACCTCGATTAGACGTTACCTTTACAAAGACATACCTATGAAATCAATACTAACAATAATAACTTATACCTAATGCGATATTTATGAAAATTCCAGGATTTATTATTTCCCTATTCTTAAGATTTTTATTGAATTCAACATTTCACCATGCTTCTTCTTCATCGGGTCAATAGTTCTAATATCTAAAATTTTAGATTTAAACTTCCACGCTCTTTGCGGAAGATACTGGATGCAGCCAGTATATATATATATACACCTAGGTATCATGATTAAATACTGCTCATGTCAGATTTTAATATACATAAGTAGGTACCTAACTCATATTTGTAGAAGCTCGATTTTTGCCCGACTGACTGATAGCCGTGCCGGTAGGAGTTAGAAATCTGGTTTAGTACCTACCACTTGAAAGGTCTTGCTTGAGCCTATGGCGGAAATACACGGTTCACTTTTGCCTTTCAATTTGGATGAAGCAACCAAAGAGAACAATGTAAACGTAAAAGTGAATGATTCAATGTCATTGTGCGTCTGTATTTCTGCGCCTTTCAACCAAAGTGAATCAATTTGGTTGAACCTTCGATCTTTATGACGGAAGGGTTGAACCGTGTAATATTAGCATTACTTAGAAGTGGTGAAAATTGTCAGTCAATCAGTTTAAATATCAAGAGACTCATTTCTAAAAGACTAGGTACTTTTAATACCACTATTTCTAAAATCAGAATATTTTTACTAATGTAATAATGACATTACGTAGGTATAATATAATGCTTCTGCAACTTTCGCAAACAGAGACAGCGGATAGAAAGCGAGCGGCTGATTGGGTCGACCTCACTTTCACCAGCTAGTTCACCACTCCTGCGCGGAAAACGTCATCTATTAGCAATACGAGTATTGCCACCACCTCCGGATAGGTAGGACCTACCTACCTAACTATAATAATTTACATTTGTTTATTCAAAATACCCATTACCTACATGCAATGGAGAGAAACAAGCAAAGCTTTTTGTGGATGGCACTTTTGTTAACTGAGGAGGTAGGTATTAGATAGGTAAGTATATAAATATACTAGCTTCCGCCCGCGACTTCGTCCGCGTGGACATTCGAGACAATACTTAGGGGCTTAAAAACGGCTGATCGGATTTTTATGAAATTAAAGCATAGAATACCTTTTATCCTGGTTATTTGTCCCCTAAGTATTGTCTCGAATGTCCACGCGGACGAAGTCGTGGAAGCTAGTAAATAATAAGTGTCTGTTTCACAACCAAAAAGTTTGTTCTGAGTAGCTAAGGTACCACGAATTTTTAGGGTACTTAAGATGATTTAGGTTTCTATACCCTATTTACCCCCTGGGTTTGATTTTCGGAAAACTACGAAATGGGTTGCCTATTTGTTTTAAGAAGTAAGCCTACAAAGTTTCAAGTTGGAATGTCTATTTTACCCCCTGATTTTTCATTCAAAACTTCACCCCTATTTCAACCTTTTAGGGGTTGAATCATGTTCAGCGAGTTAAACATCAAAATAAATGCCATTTTTGCAATCGTCATCCCATAAAACCCCAATAACGACATCCATATCGATTTTTAGGTATATTTATCCCATTTAACCTCTAAGGGGTTGATTTTCGAAAATATACGAAATATGTGTTTGCTTATTTGTTTTACTTTCCGACCATAAGCCTAAATAATAAATTTAATCAAGGACTTTCCAGATACAACATTTCATCTCCCTCTTTACCCCTTCGGGGGTGGAATTTTCAAAAACGCTGACACAGGAAAATATTAATTTTCAATTGCCAGTCTAAATACAAAATTTGAAGATTCTTACTTCAAAACTGACTGACTTTTATACACATATTCATCCCCTATTTTACCCCCTGGGTTTGATTTTGGGAAAATTACGAAATGTGTTGCCTATTTGTTTTAAGAAGTAAGCCAACAAAGTTTCAAGTTGAAATGTCTATTTTACCCCTGATTTTTCATTCAAAATTTCACCCCTATTGCAACCTTTTAGGGGTTGAATTATGTTCAGCGTGTTAAACATCAAAATAAATGCCATTTTTGCAATCGTCATCTCATAAAACCTCAATAACGACATCCATATCGATTTTTAGGTTTATTTATCCCATTTAACCTCTAAGGGGTTGATTTTCGAAAAAATACGAAACATGTTTTTGCTTATTTATTTTACTTTCCGACCATATGCCTAAATAATAAATTGAATGAAGGACTTTCCAGATACAACATTTCATCCCGCTTTTCACCCCTTCTGGGGTGGAATTGTCAAAAACGCTGACACAGGCAAATATTAATTTTCAAGTGCCAGCCTAAATACAAAATTTGAAGATCCTAACTTCAAAACTGACGGACTTTCATACAAACATTTATCCCCTATTTCACCCCCTTAGGGGTGGAATTTCCAAAAATCCTTTCTTAGTGGATGCCTACACTATATAACGTATCTATGTGCAAAATTTGAAGTCTCTAGGTTCAGCGGTTTGGGCTGTGCGTTGATATCTCAGTCAGTCAGTCAGTCAGTCAGTCAGTCAGTCAGTCAGTCAGTCAGTCAGTCAGTCAGTCAGGACTTTGAATTTTATATATATAGATTGTCTGCTTCCGAGCTTAAAAGTATATTTCTTAGAAGGACAATTACTTACAATTACTTATATTACTTACCTACTGAAAAATCTCGTCGAATCCAGCTCGGATGGGCAGCGTTTGGGAAGCTCCGGCATATATTCGCGTCCGAAATACCTCAATGTCTCAAGACGAAAGTCTTTGACCAGTGTGTGTTGCCAGTAATGACCTATGGAAGTGAGACGTGGTCTTTTAATATGGGTCTCATAAGAAGGCTCAAAGTCACCCAGCGAGCAATGGAGAGAGCGATGCTTGGTATTTCCCTGCTCGATCGAATCAGAAATGATGAGATCCGCAGGAGAACTAAAACGACCGACATCGCTCGAAGGATTGCATCATTGAAGTGGCAGTGGGCGGGACACATATCGCGGAGAACTGATGGCCGTTGGGGCGGAAAGCTTCTCGAATGGCGACCGCGTACCGGACGACGTTCCGTGGGCAGGCCCCATACAAGGTGGACCGACGATCTGGTCAAGGTCGCGGGAAGCCGCTGGATGCGGGCAGCGCAGGACCGATCGTTGTGGAGATCCTTGGGGAAGGCCTATGCCCAGCAGTGGGCGTCGTTCGGCTAACATGATGGTGATACTGAAAAAAAGCCGAATTGATAGAGCGGTAAGTAGTCATTTCAAACATGTAGTTCTATTCCATTTTGTTAGTTTATTTATTAGGATTATTCTAAGTTATTAGGATTCATTTGGTGTAAACTTTATGATATAGCCATTGATTATATACTTTTTATGTCAATGAACATAGCACAAAACTGAGGTGAGGTAAGTATATATCAGTGATCGGAAAACCCATTTATAAGGTTAACAGGTATAAACGGTTAACAGTTCATTCGGTTAACAGGTAAAATCGGTTAACAGTTCATTCGGTTAACAGGTAGAATCGGTTTACAGTTCATTCGGTTAACAGGTATCATTGGTTAACAGTTAATTCGGTTAACAGGTTATCAGTTCATTCGGTTAACCTTTTAAAAGTGTTAGGAGTCGGCTGTAAGCCAGCGCGTAGGTATTGACAAAGCTAATGTGTGTATTTGTGCCTTCACGCACACGAACTTCTCCGCTCTAGCACGAAAAAATTGTAATTCAGAAAATTAATAAAATTATTATTTTTTTTTGTCAGAACGTAACCTTACGTAGGTATTTGTTGCGTTTGATTTGCCATGTTCGACATCTGCGGGCTGATGCAGCATCCTTCAACGTCCCTCAACGTAACCAGTTCAATTCTGGGCTTGTTTAAATCGTCTTGATGAAAACTCTTGTGTAAAGTAGTTTCCAAGATCTGGTACTGGAGTCAGGAAGTGGTTGATGGAACTCTTCAACAATTCAACATAAACACTTCGAGTTTGGGCTCGCTTGAATTGTCTTGATGAAAACTCTTTGTGCCAAGTAGTTTCCAAGATCTGATGCTGGAGTCAGGAAGTGTTTGATGGAACTCCTCAACAAATTAACGTAACCACTTTGAGTTTGGGCTCGTTTGAATTGTCTTGATGAGAACTCTTGTGCCAAGTAGTTTTCAAAGTCTATGGAGCCAGGAAGTGGCTAATGGAACTCTTCAACGATTTAACGTAACCAGTTCAGTTTTGGGCTCGTTTGAATTGTCTTGATGAAAACTCTTGACAAGAAAACAGCGACGCTTAGGGCATGGATACCGGTATACCGAAATACCGGTATACCGATAATTCTTTTCGGTATTTTGATACCGGTATTTGAGGATAAAATACCGGTGTTTCGGTATTTCGAAAAAAGCTATCTATATTCGCAAGGGTGTTTAAAAACTGTGCAGTACGCTCGATTTCTATGATTCACAGTGTTGTTCATACTGCAGACATTTTATATGACACGAATCACGAAAAATCACGACTATAGAAAAAAATCACTACAAAATCAACTACGCAAAACACTGCATGCATATAGCTAGTACGGTGTCAAGTCTCGGAAATAATTTCGAGTCGCGGGACCGAGACGAGATTTCATGGCTAGTCTCGGGCGGGGCAGGAGTCACGAAAATTTGAGACTTTCGAGACAATCCTTTTTCGGGTAATCTAAAAACACTTTTGATCCCCGATTTTGCTCAATCGCTTGATCGATTAATCCCGAGTGTCAGAGCATCGGAGGTACCAGTTTTCCAAGCCTCTTGATGTGAGTCCGTTGTTCAAAAGAAGTGGTAGGTGAGGTCTTCACGGCGTTTATTGATGGGCCTGAAGGTTTATCCGGTTAGTCTCCCATGACAACGTTTTAGTGGGCCTACATTATACGTGATACCACAGTACCTGGGTACTGTGGTACCCTACCTTGTAGGGCCTTAGATATTATATCACCGAACATTATCTTCGACTTCATAATCTTCACCTGAATAACCTTGAGCCTGTAACTCTCGGTTAGCTTAATTACGAGGTATGTATCCCTGCTCGACACTTCTACAACGTTGTCGTCACAAAGGGCATTATTTATCAGAAATCATACGCCACCATGGGAGGGTTAGCTGCTTTCTCTATCGGAAATGCATATGGTGGCCGATTCAAGGGTGGCAGTGTCCTCTGCCGCCTTATACCGTCCAGTTTCTCTTCGAGTGACTCCAGGTGCTCATCAAGCCGTAATGTACGTCTGTTATACGTAGCCAAGGTCAGTTGTATTAGGTAGCCTTCCTTAACACGGGGATTCTTCATACCTCCTGCCGTTAACATTACCGCCGCCGCCGTGATCAAGAATAGCAGGGCGGCCGGGAACTGGGGGAACTCTGTTTAGTGACGCCATGGAGAGTTTGCCCATAATTTTCACGCTGGGCATGCGGGTTGGCAATCGCAGTGCGTTGCTTAGTCGCACCGATATCGCTACTGCCCGACATCGGCCCGTGTTTTATTATGTCGCTCAAAATGTAGTGGTTATCCCGCCAGCGGCATTGATCGGTCGTCATTTCTCCGTCGATTACCAGGGTATACCACTTGGGCCCCGAATTATTCAAGTAGGGATGGGACCCCTTACCCATTTTTTGGCATAATTACTTTACTTATGTTGTATTATTGACTTACCTATTTACCAATCAAATAACGTATTTACTTTAGTATTCATAATTACCTATACTATAATAACTCATTTTGTGTAGGGAGTTGATAAATAGTTTGAGTGTTTATGCCATATAGCGTAGTCACTCTCCGCAAACGATACTTACTAATCGTTCTTGGAATCATTTAAACAGTAATTAGTAGTATTTAAAAAAATACCGAAAAAATATCGAAATTTCGGTATACTGGTAATTGAAATTTTAATACCGGTATCCATACCGGTATGAAAATCATTTCGGTATTCCATGCCCTAGCGACGCTGTTTTGTTTGTGGGCCGGTTTTGATGAAACTCGGACTCGTACTATTTTGACAAGAAGACAGCAACGCAATATTAAAAATATTTAAAAATCCAATATGGCGCCAAACTTTATTGTTTGTGGGCCTATTTTGACAAACTCGGTTTTTGGTACTTTTTTGTCAAGAAAACAGCAACGCAATGTTAAAAATATAAAAAATCGAAGATGGCGGCCAACTCTTTTGTTTGTAGGCCGATTTCGATGAAACTCGGTTTTTCGTACTATTTTGACAAGAAAACAGCAACGCAATGTTAAAAATCACAATAGGTAAAACAATAATAATAATATAATAAATTTCTTACAATCACACCAATTATCTAGCTCGTAAGTAGTTATTATTAAGAAACTGTGTTACAGAAACTAGATAACGGATAAATATATACTTATATATATTTTTCATATATACATACTTAATATTCATAGATAACACCAAGACCAAGACAAATAAACATGTTCATGCACACAAATATTTGTCTTGTTCGGGAATCGAACCCGAGACCTCTAGCGCAGAAGGCAAGATCCTACCCCTACGCCAAATCGGTCGTCGTCAAAATGGTGACCAACTTTGTTTTCTTCTCTCTCTTTTGCTGTTATTAAAATGTAACAAGTTTTTATTTGAAAGCTTGAGACAGTGACTAGTACACAAAGATATGATATGAAATTTCAGGGTTTGAAAATATGTGATTTTGATATAGACGAAGGAGCTTTAACTCTTTGTCACGCTTTTACATTAAGAATATTTGAAACATTTTTACGTTAGTTTAAGCATAATTTACAACTAAAATATCAAAGAAAGTTGGAAAAAAATCTAGGTATTAAGGCTTTCGAGGAATGCCTACTTACCTAATGAAACCTAACCTAACGAACTAATGAACACTAACCACCATGATGGATGACTATTGATAAAATACAACTGTAAGGAATTATGTTTATTATTTATTAAAATCACAAGTTTTCATAAACATTTCCATTAGAAAAACCAAAATAAAATATTACTTAGCATTAAAATAAAAAAAAAATCCTCGTTTTCTTCTAAGGCAAAGGGGGAAATTATACGTATTTTACACTGTTTTATATTGTGGGATTTTCCCAGAAGTGGCAGCTCGCTTGTAGGCTTTGTAGATACAGGATTCCAACATACAAAGCTAAGAAAAGGGAAGACATTATAATAAATCAACGTTGTTTTAGTCGTTTACTTAGACTTTTCCAGTAAAATCGCGTAAAGTCGTAAAATCAGCGGATTTCGCTGATTTTCTGTATCTCTTTCGTCATCATCATCGCTACAATTACTCTGGCTATCTGAAAGAATGTTTTCAAACATGTATTCTAATTCTCTATTGTTAAGCCACAAAAAATACTTCCAAAACTATAAAAAAAGCACTAATAGTAACATGCTTAAGCTTCATGTAGATTATCACCATAAGTCACGGTGATTAGTTAACTAACCACAAAATTTTCGCTGTGCTGTGATTGATTACACATGCGAAAACACAAAAGTAATAGTATTTTTATGTAATCACGCATAGAATAGGTATGTGACAGTACATTGACTTATAATAATAAAGAAAAAGGCTATCATAGATCATAGCCACTTTATTTTTTTTTATCCCACACTCCTATCAATATATTGCATTGATGTAATATTCAATTCAACGCAAATGAACTAGTATTCATTGAACATGCTGCCAATTATTCCCATCATGTCAAACATCGTCCCAAATTGTATGATAATTGAAAAAAAAATCGAAAATAGGTGTTTAGTAACACTAACCAGCAAGACTGAAAGAGTTAAAGGCTAAGAAATATAAAACGGCGTTTTTCAAATCTGAATTAAATTATTGTTTAACCTTTTAGATTTTGTTATTAAAAAGTAATAAAAGCTTGTGTATAATTTTTTGTAATAATGATTTAATTTTAACTGTTGAACTAAATCGACGCCATCAGGAACTTTGAACGGGCCATCATAAAGGATTGCTTATATAAAACTACATGGCATTGCTATTGACCGTTGCAGAGTTCTCCCGTCTGGAGCCAACCTTAGGTGCATAAACCAGTAGGTCACCATAATTGAATTCATATATAAAATTTCGTGTCAGTGCTGTTGATCGTTGAGGAGTTTTCACATCTGAAGTCAGTGTTACTGTTTTCATGTTAAAGTAGTACCAAAAATCAAGTTTTATCAAAATCGGCCTACAAACAAAAAAGTTGGCCGCCATCATGGAATTTTTAACATTGCGTTCCTGTTTTCTTGTCAAAATAGTACCGAAAACCGAGTATTTTCAAAATCGACCCATAAACAAAAAAAATTGAGCGCCATCTTGGATTTTTTAATATTTTAACATTGTGTTTCTGCTTTCTTGTCAAAATAGTACCAAAAACCGAGTGTCATCGAAATCGGCCTACAAACAAATGAATTGAACGCCATCTTGGATTTTTTTATATTTTTAACAGTGCGTTTCAGTTTTCTCATCAAAATAGTATCAAAAACCGAGTATTGTCAAAATCGGCCCACAAACAAAAAAGTTGGGCGCCATCTTGGATTTTTTAATATTTTTGACATTGTGTTCTTGTTTTCTTGTCAAAATAGTACCAAAACCCGAGTGTCATCAAAATCGGCCTACAAACAAAAGAATTGAACGCCATCTTGGATTTTTTTATATTTTTAACAGTGCGTTGCTGTTTTCTCGTCAAAATAGTACTAAAAACCGAGTATTGTCAAAATCGGCCCACAAACAAAAAGTTGGCCGCCATCTTGGATTTTTTAATATTTTTACACTTACGTTCCTGTTTTCTTGCCAAAATAGTACCAAAAACCGAGTTTCATCGAATTAATTCTATTACATATTAATTTAATTTCCCAGTACCTACCTACCCGGGGTAGATCCACCTTCACATTTTTCAATTTGTGACAACCGTACTTACGTAATAGTACATTACAGCCGAGGGGCGAGGGCTTTAATCATTCGAGGCAAGGTAATTTGCTTACCGTACAAGGCTTGTATAGTGCTTTTCTCAAGAAATGCGAGGAAATAAAAAAAACTGTTTAACTAAATAATATTTATTAAAATTTATATCACACATGTTCGGGCAATTATTAAATGTAAATGTTATTGTTTTCCCGGGCACACTTATGTATAAATCGCCCATAATAATATTATTTTAATGATGTATCATTAAAATACGCCAACAACACAGATTCCGAAAACGTATGCGCCTTTTTTCATTTTTCCAAATCAGATCGTAGGTTTTCATATATCTTTCTTTTGATTTTGCTGGCAGTAAGTTTTCTGTTATTCATTTTGCTTCTGCTCTCAAATTTGGTGGAGTAGGTACATACAATGTCTGTATATGTTTCATTGGCAGAACTCATTTTGATAATTTATTACACAATAAAATAAACTGTATTGATATCAAATCAACCGCTGAAAATCATTCCCGCCGTTTTTTTAATATTGGTTTGTGAGGCCAAGTGGAACGGTCATACAGCCTATTGATACTTAATACTTGCTACTAAAATGCGCAACTTCAATACCCGCTTCTGGGCGGTAGATGGCGCTGTATATATTTCCCATACAAAATTACTCGTAAAGGATATTTTGTCTATGATAAATCTCATTTTGTTTTTTCGATTGATGTTCGTGCTAAGCATGAAGCTCGACTTAATACTGAGGTAACTGGAGTTCTCACCCTGAATAAAAAAGTGAACACCAGCAAATTTGACATTTAGTATGTAGTGGCTGTCAGTTGTCTCTTATGACCATACGTATTTTTTTAAAGTGTAGGTGAGACGGAAGACAGCCACTGTGTAATTTGTGGTCACAAAAAATTGTTCGTACTGCACTCTCCAGTTACCTCAATATTAAGTCGAGCTTCATGGTGCTAAGGGTACATAGCGTTATTACTTCGTATTGTGGTACAATACGAAGTAATATACTCTGTGCGCACCGTATTTAAAAAAAAGTTAACCTAATTATGATATAATAATAATGTGGCTGTATGGTGCAAATGTTCCTTTGCTTTTTCTGTTTTTATACACAGGAATAACTAAAGAAAAAAAGTTGGTAGTACCATAGAAAATCACTGCAGTAATGAATTTCAGTACTTACTTACTGCACTAAAATCAGTGCAGTAAGTAAGTACTGAAATTCATTACTGCAGTGATTTTCAAATTTAGAATGTTTACCGCGGAAAAGTGCCACGTACTGCATTCTTTTCTCAAATATAATATTAACATTTCAGAGCATAAGTGTGAAAATACCTATACTTCTTCCTACCTAACTTCAAGGGCATCGTCCTACTGCTGCTCTATGGAAAAATTGGTTATTATACTGTGGTGTGGTAATAACGGTAATAAGGTATCTAGGGAAATACATAATTAAATTACTTGCACCATAAATAAATTAAAACGAAAAAAACCCCAGTAGAAAGCATCATTCAGATTTTCCTACAGGAATGGGTATAACCGCGCGAAGCAGCTAGTCGATGTTAATTGCAATCATGATTAACGATTACGATTGATAATCGTAATTATTAAAATTATGATTACGACAAAGAAATTTTTATCGTTAGTCACGCACGACTAACGTCGTGTAGTGGACTACACGACGTTAGTCGGGCAAAGCCGCGAGCGAAAGGCTAGTTTAGTTAGCTATGAAAGAGATGCGTGGCGCGCGCGTACGGCCGGCTAGCGCTCGGAGGCGCGTCGGGGTGGCGGCCGGCGCGGCGGCGTCCAATCAAACGAAACGAATCGGCTGGCCAAGCGCGGCTCTTGACAGGAGAGATGAGACTTGCAATTTTGAACTTTATTTGCAATAACCCTTATCAATTCGGTTACGAATACGGTTAACCGATTGACGAATAAACCGAAATTATTCTGTTAACAGTTGTACCTGTTAACCTATATTTTAAACGGTTATTAACAGATACATTTCGGTGGGTTAACCCTAACCGTCCGATCACTGGTATATATATAGATTCAGAATCTGCAATAAGATTATTCGAGAAGACATTCGAGGAGTTCTCGTAGAAATTCTGGGATAAAAAGTAGCCTATGTGTTATTCTGATGTTATAATGTACTTCTAAGTTAATTACTGTAAAGTTTTCTTCCGTTCTGTAGTTTTTGCGTGGAAGAGTAAAAATATACATAGGTACATCCTTGCAAACTATCGATTTAAATATATTATCAGCAGAATAAAGGAAAAGTTTTGATCCGTCAATTCCGTCATTATTAAAATGACTAAATTAATATTGTTTGGTTTTACAATAATAACCAACAAAACATAAGTGAGTAACACATTTTATCAATAAACTACCATAAACCTGTTTTAGATGACAAACAACATCATGGTGATGTTTTTCTTTGGCGTTTCGTAGGTACATACCTAATACGGAATAGTAGTTTGTTACACAAGGAATGTAAGCGAGCTATTACAGAACAAGATCCAATTTGGCGCCTCTGCGAGCTCAGCTCGCAAAGGGCGCTAAAATATCGAGTGCACCCGAGATATTTAGACGCCCGAGTGAGCGAAACGAGCGAGGGCGAATATAGTTCGAGGGTGTAATAGCTACTTACAACCGAGGTAAGCATTCTACTTTACATCATTCATAGGAGGTAAATAAAACATTTATATTGGTATGACAAAATGATTCTTTTATAAGAGAGAAAATATTTATTCAAATCTATTTGCAAAAACTTGTAAATGTACTTATTTTAAATTTTAATACAGTCTTCGCAAGTGAACAAACATTTAATTCGATGAAATGCCGCCATTTTCATTGTTCTCTACAGTAAATAGTTTTCTTATCATTTTATGAAAAAATATTGTTTGCCTTAGGAGTTTTGCATAGCTTGAATGGTAATAGTAGTTTATGTGCAGTCTCATACACTACTTTATCTACACTCATTATATTTATCATATATTTTCAAATTTAAGCAAAAAAAATATTAATTATAAAACCCCACTGATAGGAGTCTATACGGTCTATACCTTCTAAATTCATAATTCTAATTTAAAAAAAGTTTCTATTGTTGCCGGATAAAGAAGGGCTTCAAAGAGTTGGAAGTCAGGGCCGGTAAATCCTACGGTTGCCATGGAGATTGTAAAATTAAGAAAAATAAGTGTTTTATAATGAGTGAAAGCTGTATCCGGTTGTATCATAATGACCATTATTAAACACTTTTATTTTTTAAAGTTGACTATGGCATAAAGTGTATCAATATACGTTCAGGCATGAGTTCATAATTCGAATATTATAACATTTGTGTAGATAAAGTTACTTTACAATTAAAGCATTCACCTGCTTGAATTGAAAAGTAATTTGAAAATGGAACGTTCTATCTAAACAATACACTGTGTTGCACTTGCCAACTTACACAGCCTCTTACCATACTAGTAAATCCTAGTTACCGAGCAGTATGATGTAAAGTACCTTTACATTTTGGATCTTGTTCTGTAATAGCTCGCTTACGTCCCTTGTGTAACAAACTACTATTTTTTCTATTAAGTACTTAAATAGAGTTCAGACATGTTCAGATTAGAACTTTTATATTCATCACAGTATTTAAAATATGCTTTAATATTGCTGTGGTTAAAGGGTTATGGTGAATAAAATAAATACGTTGCAGTTTCCTATAATATAATTCCAAATATTACCTAAAGCTGATTAATCTCATCTGAAATCGGAAATTTCAGATGAAAACATTTTCTTGTTTCATACTTTTTATAGCGTGATTTTTCAGTAGGTAGAGGTAATTTTTTTATGTTATGTACAAGGAAAACTATTATATTGTAAGTTTTAATCCTATTAATATTATAAATGCGAAAGTTTGTGAGTTTGGATGGATGTATTGATGTTTATTACCCTTACACGCAAAAATTACTGCATGGATCAGGATGAAATTTGCAACAGAGATAGATTATTGGATGGAATAACACATAGGATACTTTTAATCCAGAACCACGCAGGTGAAGCCGCGGGCGGCCGCTAAATATGTTTAAACCCTGTCTCGCCTCACATACAAAAGAATTAGGAACAATTTGGTTACATTTACATAGGAGTACATAATTTAGTCAATTCCGACAAATAAATTATGGCGTTTTAAATTAACATAAAACTTATCTTTCTATTGGCAACACGTTTTCGAAACACTTGTCATGTTGTTGCATAAAGCGATCGGAAGTTTTTCCAACTGATGCAATAAATGTATGTGCAAATGTTTATGTAGTGTAGGGGCTCCACACACCGAACGCAGTGCGGCGCGGGGCGGTGACCGCGCGCTGCTGTCAAATTTTGCGCATATGAAGCACCACAACGCCAACACACCGAAAGCGACGCCACGCGGCGCGGTGCGGCTGCCAACGCAAACAAAATTCAGCTCACCCGGACGCGCCGCCCCGCGCCGCATCGCATTCGGTTCGATGTGTGGAGCTCCTAAATGTATGAGCTAATGTTTATGTTAAACTTCGTCATTCCGACAGCTCGTTGGATTGTTCTCGCTCGGTGTCAATTGATTTCCAATAACAGTTTACAATTGAGATGGACGGCATGCGGGACCTCCATTGTTCAATCAATAATCATCGAAGACAATTTGTGACGCCAGCGGCAGCGCAGTTTACAAAATAAAGTACCACGGGAATCCCAGCGGGAGACTTTCAAACTCGACAGAGGAGGATATTTCGAGCTAAAATAACATTGTGTTAAAAAAAGCAACCCATAAACCTACCTACCTAACTAGTAACTACCTACCTAAGTACCTACCCATTTCTGACAGTGTAGATATCTTCGGCTAACCTAACCTAACTAAGTAGGTACCTACTTACCTACCTACCTAACTACCGACCTACCCATATCTGGCGGTGTAGATATCTTCGGCGTCCAGGGTTGTCAGGCGTCAAAATAGCTGACTAGTCTGGTTTTTCGATTTTAAGACTAACATAACCTAAGTACCTACTTACCTAACTACCTACCTACCTACCTACCCATATTTGACGGTGTAGATATATTCGGCGTCCAGGGTTGTCAGGCGTCAAAATAGCTGACTAGTCTGACTTTTCGATTTTAAGACTAACCTAACCTAAGTACCTCTTACCTAACTACCTACCTACCTACCTACCCATATTTGACGGTGTATATATATTCGGCGTCCAGGGTTGTCAGGCGTCAAAATAGCTGGCTAGTCTGACTTTTCGATTTTAAGACTAACCTAACCTAAGTACCTACTTACCTAACTACCCACCTACCTACCTACCCATATGTAGGTAGGTGGGTAGTTAGGTAAGTAGGACCTGCTGCCCCCTGATTCACAAAACGTCGTAAACGTGTCGTAAACGAAATTGGATTCGAATTCTGTACTTTGTCTTTATTTATTCTATAGCGAGTGACGGAGACATTGCATACATTCCGCTGTCGGGAGCTTTTCCGACGGTTTGTGAATCAGGGGACTGGCAACCCTTTGGCGTCGGATGCATTATCTTAAAAGGAAACTGAAAGCTTTCGAACAAGGTCGTACAAATAAAACGGTGTCTGGTTATGAGCAAATACAGGCCCTCCTCGTATTGAAGTCTTGTTATTTGACGAAGAGTCAATAATTTGCGATAAAATCAGACAATAAGCTTACTGTAAAATGCTAAGAACAAATTAAACGTTTTGATAGAGTAAAATACTCGGAAAATTATACTTTGTACGAGGCAGGATGCACGCACAGCGGAGCGCAACCGTTGCGCGCTGCGGCTCGGAACACTCGCGAACGATCACAATTTGGAGCAAATAAATCAAGTTGGATTTTAAACCTTAACTAGCTTACATAAAGCTGAAGTAGAAGATTCTAGACTTAAGACGTTTAGTGGTGCTGTTTATATACAATTTCATTGCATTGTATAGCGACTAAGCTGTATCAGAGATAAGATGTAAAGTAGATTCTGCTGCCGAGAGATAAGGTTGTTTTTGTGTTGTTGCTAGAACTTTCTAGCGACGTTCTGGAGTCTAGTGGCTGGTTCCATGAACCGCTTCCGCTCCTTCCGTCTCGGGTTGCTGGATGAGGGCGACTGCAAGCATTCCTAGGGCTGCTGAATTCCATATTTAAAATTAACTACGTCCTTGTAATTACTTGACACTATGTAAGTTAAGTAGGTACCTGACTTCCAATTTAGATGGCTTCCATCAGTTTATTGATTCCAATCAACCAAATACATATAATAGTTATTTGATGTACTTTACTTACCTAATAAGGATAATATAAGTAGCTTTATAGCGCTTTCAAATTTTATTATCCACGATAAGTTGGCAAAGATCTCGCATTATATTAAGCATAACTAGCATTCCTTTTGTATCTTCGTTGTTTTGTCCAGTTCCTATTATAACCCTGAAAATTCCAGAACTAGACACAGGGTAAGGCAAAGAATGCAGTTCAGACCGGCCTCAGAGATGCGATAGCTTAATGCACTCGGCCGTTCGTTCCCACTGCATTCCTGGCGAGATAGCCAAGGCTGTTCCACTGTCATGTGATCGCACTAAGAACATACGGGACTCTATTCTGACTTTTCTGACTAAATAACCGAGTGTTACATTCTCCATACTTCTTGATATTTCAATTCTATCTGATCTAAGAGTAGACGGAGTAGTATAGTACTCTAAATACAGTAATTTAAAATCTATCGCTTTCAATCGGTGTTTTTGTAACAAAAATTAAAATTGCCATAGTAATGGATAGATAGTTTAAAAACGACAACGAAAAATGATAGGCTAGAGTAGCAAGTTGGTTTAATTACCTTATATTCAGTATTTTAAAGTATAACGCTTTCAATCGCTGTATTTGTAACATATTATAATACAAGTAATTTATAAATTGCCATAACAATGGATAGACATTTAGAGAGCAATAGGATATACATATAGGAGGAGGAGAAACATATATGATAGACATAGAGTGTAAAAGCGACAACCAAAGGTGATAGGATAGAGTGGCAAGTAAGTAAATTGGTTTTTATGATTTTGGAAAAATTTGCATAACGTTTTACTGAAAACATACGAACGAACTAAATGCTATTAAAAGTTATCAATATGGACTAACTGCATAAATTCTTGTCTAGGACACTTGTAAGCCCTGGCATCCTTTTATTAAGAGTTATCTGTTGTCTTAAAGTCTTTATAAAGTTTAAACCCATCTACATTGTTTAGGTTCTGAATCATCATTTAAAAGGTTTAAGCCACAATATGAGCTTTATTTCGTTTAATACTCCTCCACAAAAGTTCCAGTGTTCCGTAGTTTTCTTCAAACAGATTTACGGATAAACAAGTTAATAAGTTAAATGTAGTCAGTAAACAATATTACGTAATGTAAGTATTTCTCATTAAATTCCTGTATTTATCAAAAGTAAATATTCCAATGAGTTCATTGGATAGTATTGTATTCATCAACGTTATGCATCATAATGTTCCGCAGTTATCTTCATTATGGTTATCTTACTGAACTTTGACTACAATGACATTGCATTCATTCATGTTCAAATCGTTTTCAGAAAAGTTTTTATCTGGTATGTTGGGTTTTTGTCGGTCACATGTTTTGCTTTGCTTTTTATCTGTTTCTTGGAAGCGTGAGAATAGTTATGGCGCTCGGTCCCATAATACTGCGCTCCATTCATGGTAGGCATGGGTGCCGGTCCCACGCAAAGCTATCACATGCGACCCATATGTGTAAGTAGAATCGGCCTAAAATTCATCCATATTGTCTCGCATTTTTAAAATTCAATAACGTTTAAGAATTAAAATATATTTTTGACACGACATTGCACTTTTTCACCAAGTGCAATTTTGGCACTTTTGAATTTGCCTTGTAATAACTTTTGTTGTTGTTGTTGTTGTCTCGTTTGTAATATTTTATGTTTTTAAAGTCTCATAGTAATAATTATGTTGTTATGTTTGTCGTGCAAAGTTAAAATAAGCTAATTACTTCACGGTAATTACATATTCGTATAATAGTACTGTGAGGCAAACTTTTAAGGTAAGTTTGTACAGAATTAGTCGGTTAGTGGATGTTCAAATACAAAATGCATAAAAACATGCAGGAATTTTAATTGTATCAAAGAATGAATGTCAAATACAAAATGAACTATGGTAATGGTGCGTACAGTATGTACAAACGAAACCTAACAAAGAGATGAAGACTAGGGGTCATTATAACAGATTTCTGAATGAGTCTGATACACATTCATACGTGAGTTTTATGGGAACATTTTTTCGGGAGCATAACGGTTTTTGTATGATTTTTTGTCGCCTTTGACCGTGAGACCTCAATGAATCTCATATGAGAATAACCAATTACAAGAGACCCTTGGTTCAACATCAGGCAACCCTCCTGAGAACGATGTAACAAAATAATCAGAGAGGCAGGGTAGGTCTGTGAAAACTAGTTTTTAAATCAACGCTTTCAATGACGCGATTCTTTGAAAATTTTCTCCCACAGAGGATATTGTAGACAGCTTTCACACGATGTGGTTGCTAGAATTGTGCAAGAATATTATATTTTCCCACGAACAAGAAACACAGGTAAAGTGAGTTCTGTGTGACTAATCAATCTAAACATGGAATCAATTTCCTGGATAGAATTGCGTAACGAGAATTTAATTTTTCAACATCGTTTCAGTATTTTATGTTGCTTAAATCACTTCCTTGGCAATTAGGTAGGTACTACAATCTATAGTTATCATCCAAATAATAGAGGTAAGTACCAAAAATAACACGTGACTAAACTAACCAATTTAATAACTTGATTTGTCTAATTTAATTACAGACATTCATTTTCTTAGTACCTAACACTGCTTAAGGACGGCTAATGGTACACGGGTAGAGAAAACGGTAGAGTAGAGCGGTGTAGAGTACCTAACTTGCCCGCGGTACTAGCTACTCTACTCTAACAAATTTCAGTACCTACTCTACTATACCAATGATGTCTACATTAGTATACTGGGATAGTTAACAGTACTCTACCACTCTACTATCACGTGTACAGCAGCCTTATGAGGAAAATGAGAGGAATATTTTGTTCTATTTAAAGAATAGAGTTGAACAATAAAGTGCAACACCAAATACAAATAGTAGTTACTTAAAATTAAACTACCTACCATTAGGGTTTATCATAAAGTGGTGTAATATGACCTTAATTGATTTTAAGTGAAACATTTAATTACTTAGTAACTATTTAGTAATCTGTGATTTAACACTTTATTGTCACAAGACAACCCGCCCGATCTACAAATTTATCCAGTGATAGTTCAATACTGAAGAGACGGACGTCTCCCAAGGACGTGATGCTGATGACCATAAAAAAACAACCTAACCTTCGATGCGTCGGAATGTCGATTCGATGTCGGTCCGTCCGTCCTTCGAGCGATTAACGGACACTGACTCGTCCTAAATTACTATAATGTGGACGAGCTCATTACGCGTCAATTAGAAGATGGTTGGGAAATACAATCGACTTGTGAAAATTTCATCAAAACTAGTTTATAGACCTAGACATAAAGGATAGGTACATATTTATTTTTTAAAATGGCAATCAAAACGGCAAATTTCGGAATTTCATAGTTTGCGGTGTGCCCCGTTGTCTGAAACATGTGGAGCGAATGTTCTTTAGATAGAATGTCATCGTAATTAATTAAGAATAGCAGTTAGTTTTTGTAATATAGTGAGTAAAATTAAAATTTTCTCTCGCCCTTCTGAAACTGTTCATATAGACAACGTTCTCGAACAGGTATTACATGAATTGATGTTCTCTAAAAAGCACTTTAAATAAATAGTCGTTCTGAATAAAATTTAAACAGGCACTCGTTACAAAATAAATTAATAACAAGTCAAGGATGTATTCCGTTAGTACGACAGTTCTGGTAAACTGGGCTATTATGGACGTCATGCAATTAAAAATTCATTTGGAGATTAACCAGAACACCTTGTCAAAAATGTTGATATAATGTCGCTAGTCATCAGCGTCACCAACGACCGCAATAAGGAAAAATATCATTTTAATTCCCTTTTAATTGACGATTTTACGACACTTAATGGATGTTCTAGAGCTATTCAGCTGATTGTCATTGAAACCGTGTGAACCAGCTGAGGGCTGGGATGACGCATTGGTTTAAACAATATCCTATTGTTTTAATCTACCTGGTGATTTCATCAAGCAAACGATAGATTGCAATAAAAAACTTCAATCTTTTAACGTCAATCTACTTTCTCGCTATACTTTTCACCTTATAAGATTCCAGGTTCATTATTGTCTTGTTGGTAGTTCTATCTATTGTGATGTGATGGGTAGAGAAGCATCATGGATGGGCGTGGAAGCCATTTGGGGAGACCTTACGAGAATAATCTCGTCAAGGCTGGTCTAACTCTCTCATTTTAATACTTTTATTAAGATTCTAAACTGAAAATTACATTAACATTTAATGTTTTGCAGGTAATGAAGTTCAAATCATATTATAAATGCGAAAATACGAATCTGTCTGTCTGTGTGTTACACAATCACGCCTAAACTACGGAACCGATTTGAATAAAAATTGGTACAGAGATAGTCTAGAGCCTGAGAAAGGACATAGGCTACTTTTTTATGTGAACAAAGGGCTGTAAGGGGTTGAAATAGGGGATGAAAGTACGTCATTTTTAAAGCTAGAAGCTTCAAAATTATTTTATAAAATTATTTATCTTATCTAAGATTATTTATCTAATCAAAAGCCTATAGGCTTTTGATTAGATAAATAAATACGACATTCAAAGTTTGTAAAAAAAACTACCATAAAGAGGGTGAAAACAGGGGATGAATTTTTTCGTGTGATGAAGTCGGCAAAAAAGTTTACGGAACGGATTTTGATGTAAGTTTTTTTGTTATACAGCTATTGGTCCTTGCCAACATCCATACTAATATTATAAATGTGAAAGTGTGTTTGTTTGTTTGTTTGTTTGTTTGTTTGTTTGTCCGTCTTTCACGTCAAAACGGAGCAACGGATCGACTCGATTTTTGGTATGGGGATAGTTTGGGAGCTGGAGCGTAATATAGGCTACTTTTTATTCCGGAAAATTATAAAATAAAAATGATTATTTTGTATAGAAAATCGATAAACTGTCGTACTATACAAAACTGTCATTTCTTCCATAGCCGCTTCCAAAGAGGTATGTCAAAGAGTATTATAATCACTGACGTTTTAGCCGCTTTGGATTACCTGCTTTTTAATAAGTGACATTTGTTGCAGGCAGTGTATAAAACTTCTTCGCGATCATTTATTTTCATCTATCTATAATAGATGTTGGTGATACGAAGTTAACCGGGTCCACTATAATATGGCAAAACAACGTTTGCCGGGTCAGCTAGTATAGCTATAATTTTTTAATCGCAATTTCTGATGGGAACCATAGCAGTCCAGCCAAACTATGAGAGATATAAAAATACCGTTTTAAGGAAAATTGTTAAACGTGATGAGCACTTTCTATTGACGTATAAAGTTTGAAGGTCTGGTACACCTGATGTGGAACCCTAGCAGCCAGATTAAACTATATGAGATACAAACATAGCGTCTTAAGAAAAGTTGTTTAACGTCATGGACATTTTCTATTGACGGAAAAATATCGAAGGTCTAGTACTCCTGATTTGGAACCCTTACAGCCCAGCTTAACTATAAGAGATACAAATACAGCATCTTAAGAGAAGTTGTTCAGCGTGATAAGTATTTTCTTTTGACATACAATATATACTAATATTATAAATGTGAAAGTGTGTTTGTTTGTATGTCCGTCTTTCACGTCAAAACGGAGCAACGGATCGACCTGTTTTTTTAGGATGTGAATAGTTTAGGAGCTAGAGAGTCCCATAGGCTAATTTTATCACGGAAAAATATCACATTCCCTCGGAAAAACGTCGTGTAGTACACGCGGCAAAACCGCGGGCGGAAGGCTATGTGATATAAATTTTTAATGTGTTAATACGTAGGTACTGTTTATGTAATATACACTGTATTTTTTATCACCCCGGATATTTTTAGAGATTATTTTACTCATGAAAACAAACAACTTTTATTAAAGGACCAACACTGAAATCGCGAAAAAATATCAGCTGTTCCATACATTTTGATTAAATATTTTTGCACTTTTGTATGGAATAGCTGTTTTTTGCGATTTTAGTGTTGGTCCCATAATAAAAATTTATTGTTTTATGAGCAGAATAATCCTTTTAATTTTATCCGGGGTGATAAAAAAATTACCGTGTAAGTATATTAAGCAAATAAATAAAATAATTCATACTTATTATAAAACTGTATGCGATTCTATTCAGGGGGCTACCGGCTAAAAAATATAGGTACGGACATGGGCTTCATTTGACATTTGAAGCCCATATTATGCCCTTAAAAGCACAAAATATGGTCATCAAATGTCAAATGAAGTCCATGTCCATATCCATATTTTTTTGCCGGTACAGGGGCTGTATACATTGAAAAGAAATAAAAAAAATACCACCAAGGGTCTTCTTAAACGGAACTGATACCAAAAATATCGTTTTTGAATTTTTTGTCTGTCTGTCTGTTGTCCACGTTTCAGGCAAAAACTACTGAACAAACGGATTTTAATGAAACTTTTTTTGTTATATAGCTATTAGTTGTCGCCAACTTATAGGTAGGCTATAATTTATTAAGAAGATCGAAATGGCCGATGTGGAACCATAGCAGTCCAGCCAAACTATGAGAGATATAAAAATACCTTCTTATGGAAAATTGTTAAATGTGATGAGCATTTTCTTACGACGTACAAAGTTTGAAGGTCTAGGTACATCTGCCTGGCTAGCATTACCATCATTATATCATGCGATATGATATAGCACGTCTTGCTGTCTTGCTTCCACCTTAGTGGGGTAGGTAAGCAAGACAGCATGACGTGCTATATCATATCGCATGATAAAAGCCGTTCATGCTAGGCCAGCTGATGTGGAACCCTAGAAAGAAAGAAGCCAGGTTAAACTATATGAGATAGCATCTTAAGAGAAGTTGTTCAGCGTGATAAGTTCTTTCGTTTGACATACTGTTTGTATTGTTTTCACGTCAAAACGGAGCAACGGATCGGCGTGTTTTTTTAGTATGTGGATATTTTAGGAGCTAGAGAGTGACAAAGACTATTTGATATCCCGGGAAAATATAACTTTCCCTCGAGATAACGTCGTGTAGTACAGGCGGGCGAAACCGCGGGCGGAAGGCTATGTGAAATAATTTTTTAATGTGTTAATATGTATCATAGCGCTACACTAATATATATACACAAAAAAACGAAAAACCTTATTAGCTAAAAAAATGAAAAATGCTGCCGAAAGTCACTATTCCACGTGAACGAAATCGCGGGCACAGCTAGTATATTATATTATAATATTATAAATGTGAAAGTTTAGATGTTTGGATGTTTGTTACTCAATCACGCCAAAACGCCTGAACGGATTTGGCTGAAATTTGGAACACAGATACTTTGTAGCCTGGAGAGGAACATAGGCTACTTTTTATCCCGGAAAAATGTCACATTCCCGCGGGATAACGTCGTGTAGTCCACGCGGGCGAAGCCGCGGGCGGAAAGCTAGTGTCTAATTATGGCTGATTCCATCACAGGTAGAACTACTTACCTGTGATGTGGCTGAGTTTCTGTGTCTTTTTTGCAACGTTGACCCCACTTTGGGACAAAAGTATAAAATTACCACGTGAACGCGATATTTTAATTAAGTAGGCAACATTCCGTTTAAATATTCTTCTAATTAAGTTAGTTCCGTGTTTGATAAACTTCTAGTACAAGAATAATTTAATTATGTGTTTATGAGCACATTTATCATACTGATTTGTAAAAGACTTTGACTTTCTTTGTTGTGAACAAGAATCAAAGTTCGACAGCGTTCATTGACATTTGCTAATAGTAACAGTAGGTAGATAAAGTGGCATAATTAGGGTAGAATGCATTCTGCGAAGTGTTGCGACCTTTCGCGGTGGCTAGCGGAGCGTGCGCGCCCGGTATGTTCTCACGGGAACGCAGTGCAATCGCCGCTGCACCAGTGTGCAGTAGGCCAACAACCACACGCCCACTACGAACCGTGGACGTGCTGTAACAACCGTAACAAAAGATTTTGAAAGGTGTTTATTTGCCATAGGAACCAACGTAAACAATGCCTGCAACAAGCTCGGCAATAAGCAATTTGAAATTCGCACTGCAATGCTTTGTTAGAAATTTTACGTTGCTTTGTTTTAGGTAGCAAAGCTTTATTTGCTATGTTTATTTAGAAGTCCGACGTTAAATTGAAAGACACAACCAATATTGAGATATTGATCTGATATGATGTTTAACGCCAGCAATATGAGCAAATAATATTGAAGCTCGACCCATCACTTAAAGAACATCTGGGTGATTATGATTAGCCCGACACAAATAAATTAATTTAAAAGGTAATTTTAAAAGTAAGTAATTTTATTTACCAAGTTTGAAAAATGGTAAGTAAAATTGTATGCGTTTCAAGAATTTTCCTCATTTCGGTGGCTTGACTCCCATCTCATGCCCTCGTAGCCTACGAAACAGTACTACTTACTAGGCGTCGGCGGGCGTCAAGCGCGAAATCAAGTGCACTGCTTTCTGCGTTTTCCCACAATAAACGTAAGTAGGTATGTTGTTTCAGTGTCACTTTTCGTTTTTTTGTCATAATTAAGTACCTGACCAATTTTTTGTTTCTAGCTCTCCAACACTTCCCATGCAGCAAATCCCATCAGTTATATGCTTCTTTTCGACAAAAAAAAATACGGATTAGTAAAACACATTTTTACATTTATATCCTAATATACCTACAGCAAAAAAGTATATACCTACTTAGATTAATGTTTTCACTAACTTAATAATAAAAGATTCATCTGAAATGATAAAAAAATGCCTTATGTTGAAATTGACCCATCTAATCGCAACAGTAATAAAGGAGTGAGTGAATATGACTGTTGTCTCATTATTTTTTAAATCGATGCTGCTACAAAAGTAATTTTCGACTAATGACCACGATAAGTTAGTTAAACCCTTCTCAATTTCAGCGTGGGTATTTATCAAATTCCAACAGCATTTATTTTCTTTTATATTGATAAAATAAATTGTGCTTTGGCACTTTTCCCATATACCTACTGACTGAAATGAGATAATATGGCGGAGGTAAGTATTTCAAATGTGCCAGGTCCATACTTTCTTTGCTGCATTAAACTTCTATAGTGGGACTTTTCCCATTGGCGACCGCGACTTGTTCCAATCAACAATGGAATGCGGCGACTTTTTGGTCTGCTCCCTCTTTACTCGGAGGTTCCAGTTTTTACTGTCCTCGCATTATGGTAATTCAATTGAAGGCAATCTTGGGAATAGCTAACGTGAAACTCGAGAAGGGATTGATCACTATTTTTATTACTAGCGCGGTAACTGTTGATCTAGCTTAGTGTTAAGTATTACATGAAGAATGTCAAGGTATTTGAATATTTGGAATATAAGATGTCTTATATGGGTATGTTTTTCACATCAGCTTTTACAAAAGTGACAAAATTCGACAGGTTTATGATTTTAAAGGTTTGGAAGCTCAGTTTAAAACTGAATAAGGAAATACAGTATGCAGTAGTAACCAATAGTGCCGTTGATGATACTCACATCTTTTTTTCCTCACCAAGGAAACTCTTGAGTTCTTGACCTTTGTCACGTAAACATGAATCATATAGTGACGATTATTAAGTGGAAAACTATATTATGTTATTCCATTCTTCTGAAGCATCAGAGGTCGTATGTCCAAAACTGTCGAAAATAAACTATGAAGTTAATTCTCCGGGACTTCATTAGGCTTATGGTACAAGACTTCAAACAACTATAAGCTAAGCACCCTTTTCTGGAAACCAATCACAGGACCAGAAAATTTATTTTCAACCCTACGGACACGGCCATAGAGTTGGTTTCGGACATGAGATTTATAGACATAATAAGCCTCCGTAGTTAGATAGGTCCGATAATCGATGCTTCAAACAGAAGTAAATAGCAGAAACTCAATCTGTAAATATTAAGTTCTAGGCTCTTAAACGCCTTAATAAAATAACAATAGCACAGGAAATCGTAAAAACAAGCTCAAGATATTGCAATAATTTATAATAACGCTGCCTTCCAATTACGTGAACTAATCTATTGGAATGATAAAATAGGTATTAATGCCTTTGCCTTGCCTGGTATTACCTGCTTGTTATTGCGACCAAGTCGTTAGAATTTGTTAATAACTAGGTACCTACCCACATTAAAAGAGATCTTATAAATATTGATGTTTTGCTGATTTTGGAAAATTGGCAAGTTTCCCATGACCGTCAATCCTTGAGAGCCACTAAGCGAAATGGTTGTTCTTTCTTTCAAGCTCTTCCAAGCTCGATCTACCGCGGTTGAGGTTCTGATAATCTTACTCATAATCAACGTAAGTCTACTCCACTCCTTTAAGATCTATTTTAATGAGTTCTATTGAACTATTAGAAGATATTTTACAAGATTCTAATATTTTTGTTTCATCAATATGTAGAACGGTATCGGCTTCTTTATTATCTAACTCGAAAGTCTATCGCGATCGCTTCCAGTTTGAAAGATGTTGTACCTACAACTACAATCATTGCTGGCAGTAGTACCTACCTACAAATATTTATCAAATGCCTTCAACACCATGTGATGGATGTCTCAGTGAAAATGATGTTGCAAAGGATGTTGAATTAGAAGTTTCATCCCGGGATCTATTCTGTTGACTATTTCTTTCTCCCTTTAAGCGTTTCTAATTCAATAACAACCAGCTTAACACCCGGCAAACAGGAACCAATGGAAGAATGGGTTACTAAAGTACAAACCGTCTGTTATAAAAATACATTTATTATCTACTGTGAACGGTTTTTTTTATCTATTGCCACCAACATTATTATCGTGGTGGTAACGATGTCAGGACAATTGGTCCCACCCACATTGGCGGGAACTCATAACCTGTATCATAAATAATACTTATTATAGGTATTATAAATTCGATTGGTACTAACTCTGTCTGTCTGTTACCTTCCATGCCTGAGCTACCAATTTATTTGTGAATATTGAATTGTAGAGGAGGTGGACCATAGGTAAAAATATCTAGGGGATATGGAACAATGTCAAAGCGGACGTAGTAGGAAATAGCTACTTATCCTTACTTTATCCAAAGAATACTATAATATTTTATCCTTACTTATATTCCTTACTTATATTATAAATGCGTCTCTGTCTGTCTGTGTGTTACACAATCACACCTAAACTACTGAACCGATTTGAATGAAATTTGGTACAGAGATAGTCTAGAGCCTGAGAAAGGACATAGGCTACTTTTATATGTGAAAAAGGGCTGTAAGTGGTTGAAATAGGGGATGAAAGTTTGTATGGAAATTACGTCATTTTTCAAGCTAGAAGCTTAAAACTTATTTTATAGGAAACTTATTTAAGGAAAATTGTTAAACGTGATGAGCACTTTCTATTGACGTACAAAGTTTGAAGGTCTGGTAAACCGGATGTGGAATCCTAGCGGCCAGATTAAACTAAGTATATGAGATACAAACATAGCGTCTTAAGATAAGTTGTTTAACGTCATGGACATTTTCTATTGACGGAAAAATATCGAAGGCCTGGTACACCTGATGTGGAATCCTAGCAGCCCAGCTTAACTATAAGAGATACAAATACAGCATCTTTAGAGAAGTTGCTCAGCGTGATAAGTATTTTCTTTTGACATACAATATATACTAATATTATAAATGTGAAAGTGTGTTTGTTTGTATGTCCGTCTTTCACGTCAAAACGGAGCAACGGATCGTCCTGTTTTTTTTTGTATGTGGATAGTTTAGGAGCTAGAGAGTCCCATAGGCTAATTTTATCGCGAAAAAACATCACATTCCCTCGGAAAAACGTCGTGTAGTACACGCGGCAAAACCGCGGGTGGAAGGCTATGTGATACAAAATTTAATGTGTTAATACGTACTGTTTATGTAATATACACGGTATTTTTTTATCACCCCGGATATTTTTAGGGATTATTCTACTCATGAAAACAAACAACTTTAATAAAAGTTACAAATTACTGTTTATGTAATATACACGGTATTTTTTTATCACCCCGGATATTTTTAGGGATTATTCTACTCATGAAAACAAACAACTTTAATAAAAGTTACAAATTACTGTTTATGTAATATACACGGTATTTTTTTATCACCCCGGATATTTTTAGGGATTATTCTACCCATGAAAACAAACAACTTTTATTAATATAATAAAACTGTAATCCATACTTATAATAAAACTGTCAACGATCCAATTCTGTACATTGAAAAGAAATAGAAAAAATACCTCCAGGGGTCTTCTTAACCAAAACAGATACCACAAATATAGTTTTTGAATTTTTTGTATGTCTGTCTGTCTGTCGCCGCGATTCACGCAAAAACTACTGAACGGATTTTACTGAAACTTTTTTGTTATATAGCTATTAGTTGTTGCCAACAAATAGGGAGGCTATAATTTATTTTTCAACACACTTGCTCATAAAGTGAGCCTTATTACATCGATCTTAGGGCCATAAACCGAACTATAACCCACGCGTGCATAATAATATTACAGTACAAGTTGCGTAATAGAATTATCCCTACAAAGTTAAGTAAGTACCTAACTGCAAATTATATGCGAGTAAACAGAGATTTTTCTATTTTACCGGGTAATACAGTATCCCTACAAAGTTAAGTTAGTACCTTACTGCAAGTTATATGCGAGTCAACAGTTCTTTTTTTGTAACAACAAAGAGGTTTTATACGGCTGAAAATCCATTTACGTTTTTAGAATAAATAAATGTGTCCCTAATTAAGACAAAAAACATAATTAAGTATATTATTATCAAATTATTTATAATTCACAATAATTTGTTATAAAACATTTGCATTTTATCACTATTATCATACTTAATTATTTTGAAGTAGGCTGTATGGCTGTATGTAATAAATCAACTCACATTTGGCGCGTGCAAAAAAAAAAACTTGCGCGCGTTTTTTCCCTGTGTTAATATTAGGTTAATAAAATATGTATGCAATAAATGTTTGTTTTTCCTCGCAAGTGTGTTGAAAAAGTGCGTATGAAACTCGTGAGCAACTTACTCACTAGACACTCGGCTGATTTACGCCCTCGCCTGCGGCTCGGGCTGCAACCCACAGCCTCGTGTATAATGAGCAACCTAAGCTCACTTGTATCATAATATACTATAAAAGATCGAAATGTCTGATGTGGAACCATAGCAGTCCAGCCAAACTATGAGAGATATAAAAATACCGTCTAATGGAAAATTGTTAAATGTGATGAGTATTTTCTATTGACGTACAAAGTTTGAAGGTCTGGTAAACCTGCCTAGCTAGCATGACCATCATTATATCACGCGATATGATATAGCACGTCATGCTGATTGCTGTCTTGCTTTCACCTTAGTGGGGTAAGCAAGACAGCATGACGTGCTATATCATATCGCGTGATAAAAGCCGCTCATGCTAGGCCAGCTGATGTGGAACCCTAGCAGCCAGGTTATTCTATATGAGATACAAACATTATAGCATCTTAAGAGAAGTTGTTCAGCGTGATAGGTACTTTCTGTTGACATACTGTTTGTATAGTTTGTATGTCCGTCTTTCACGTCAAAACGGAGCAACGATCGGCGTGTTTTTTTAGTATGTTTTTTTTAGTTTAGGAGCTAGAGAGTGACAAAGGCTCATTTATATCCCGGGAAAATATAACTTTCCCCTCGAGATAACGTCGTGTAGTACAGGCGGGCGAAACCGCGGGCGGAAGGCTATGTGATATAATTTTTATGTGTCAATATGTATCATAGCGCTAAACTAATAAATATAAAATAAATACATAAAAAAACGAAAAAGCTTATGAGCTTAAAAAATGAAAAATGCTGCCGAAAGTCACTATTCCACGCGAACGAAGTCGCGGGCACAGCTAGTTAGTTTTATAAACAACTAGCTTTCCGCCCGCGGACTACATGCACGACGTTATCCCGCAGGAATGTGATGTTTTTCCGGGATAAAAAGTAGCCTATGTTCCTCTCCAGGCTACAAAGTATCTGTGTTCCAAATTTCAACCAAATCCGTTTAGCTGTTTTGGCGTGATTGAGTAACAAACATACAAACAACCAAACATCTAACTAAACATCCAAACATCTAAACTTTCACATTTATAATATTATAAGTAGGATAAGTATCGATGAGGTTTTAACGTGTTTCCCTGTTTATTAAAACTATGAACAGAACTATTCTTTAAATTACAACGTACCAAACTAATCGCATGGCCAACTGAAAGTGTAATAAATACGATCCTACTTTTCCGTAAGCGCTTTTAGCTTGTTTGTCTTACTTTACTGATGTGGATTGGCTATATTGAAGCTAGTATATTGATTTTCAGTAAAAGGTGTGTTTCATGAATCATGAAAAACAGACGCTCCCACTTAGATTTCATGACAACAACCTTATCAGTACTGTGAAGTTTTATCAATCATCTGGCGCCTAGCCGGCACCGTTGCTTTGTCAACAACGTGGTACAGTCAACAGCCACACCAGTTGCCACAATATGAGAAATTTCCCAGTAAATCTTTAACCTTATGTCATACACAGAAGGTTTAGAATCAATTGGAGAAATATGCCAGTATTGCACAACATGATGCTGCTGTTAGCTGTACATGACACAAATCCAGATTTACTAACCTACTTTGTTGAGATAGATACAGAAGATCAAAGAGATCATTTTAATAAAACAAAAACAATTTTTAAGCTACTGGCTGCGACTGAGATTGAACGTACAAAACAATTTTTTTTATAAAACCAAACTGCAAGTCGCAGTCGGTACTAAAATCAGCTTTATTAGCTGATAGAAAAGAAGGAAAATACTATCTTTGTTTAAGGCGCCGATTCCCCAAAATAGGGTATTTTAAATTATGGATAACTCGCAAATCACAAGTACTTAAAATTTGGAAAAAATATATGTTATTTTACAATTATTTATCTAGTGCTTCCGGCCGTTTTTTTCGATTGGTGATATTTTACTGTGTCAAATAAAATCCGAAACATCCGTCTAATAATAATTCAAATATCATATTACTTGCAGTATAGGTACTTGGTTTTAGTAAATGAAAAACATTTGAAAATAATTGTCTTTGAATAGCCGAGGGATTCCGGCCGTCATAAATTTAGTTTATTTATTATTTAATTTTTAATTGAATTTTAAGTGATCTTCGATTCGCGGGGCGCTCGCGAGTTCACAGTTCACTGCCGGTTGCCGCTGGGTCCGCGCGAAGTGTATAGAGCGCGGCCGAGCAAGCGTTAGCGTGACAGCTCATTTTGTACAAAGCAAAATGTTGTTTCCTAAAAAGGAATAGGTAGGGCCAAATTTTCTAGCATAGATAAGCTGCATAAAAATGTCTTATGCTGATTTTCTTGAGTTATATTCCTATAGCATAAATCAATTTTTGCTTTGCACGAATGAGCTGTCATAGGAGTTCATAGGACCCATGCTACATTGAACAAACAAAGTATAGAGGTATAAAGCCTGACCAGAAAAATAAAAAGCCTAAAAATAAAAACTTAACCCTAGACACCTAACCTTCGTCGAATCGACGAATACCCGTCGGAAATATAGCTATATCTTTTTATCGAGAGCGCCGATCGTCGTGCCGTCGCTATTTAAATCGGTGCTCGCCGAGCTCTTTCCGGTGGAGGCCGTGTCGCCCAGGTAAGTGCGTTGTTTTTAGAATAATTGCTTAAAAACTCATAAATTAAAGTATGTGCTCATTGCATAAATTAAAGAATGTGCTTCAAAAAATTAGTTTTTATTTTTTCTTATAAATAAGAAAACTATTATAATTATGTTTCGCCAAAGAAGAATAGGCTATTTTTGTTGATTTATTTTTAATTTTTTTTTTAAGTAAGTGATCTCATGTGGCCTAGTTTCATAAGTGCCTTACCAAAAATTGACCTTAAATAAATATATTGATCTGAAACACTACTTATTGTTTTATTTACTAAAATAATACCTTATTAAACTATGTATGTATTAAACGTAACAGAATAATGTATATATATATATAATTTTGAACCACCAAAAATAGTCGTCGATTCGACGAATGGTTAGGTATAAAGGGGTACGTTCGAACGTTAGGTGTCTAGGGTTAAGGCTCGACCAGCACTTTTGCCTCTTCATTGTTACAAATGTCGTCACATTTCCGCAACATGGCTAGGTTTTTTATTTTTCTGGTCAGGCTTTACAGCTACATATCTTATAGTTCCCATCCCATATACATATATAAATTTTCTAAACTGTAAATGAAAACTATGCACTTATAGTCTTCTTCTACATAAGATCTAAAAAGTCAAATGTAGAACGTAGGTATTAGTTTCAAGTCAACTTTAGTCATTCCACTTATTAGCTGACCCATAAGACTAGGTGAGTCTCGATGACTTGTAAAAAACATGCCGTTGGCATAGCCACAGCCATAGAGAAATTGAACCACCATCACGAAACTATGCCAAACTAAACTGTATTTTCTATAGCATAGAAGCGCAACCTATGTTTTTCTAACTATTTGAAGTGATGCCAAAAAATGACCGTTAGTGGTATCTGCGGTCATCAACCTAGAAGTATCTATTCGCTAGTAAAAATTCGCTATTGAACTAAATACGTTTTATGTTACATACGTTATTATATTATTTCCAGTGACTATTTCTGATTCAGGTCTATTTTAGTAAGTATTATGTAGTCAGGTTTATTTTTTTGCAATTTTATTTTTTATTACAAGTAAGTACTTTATTTTAATACAGGTTGTATGGTTTGTAGTGAAGGGTGAACATTGAAATAGTTTATAATTTTAAGATTACAATCTTCTGTAGGTTTCTGATAACAGTACAGAGATGGGGTTGGCTCTTTTCACTTTTTGACATTCAGACAGACAGGACCAATAACACCATCATTCATCAGATAAGTACCTAATGGCGGTAAATTTATTAACTGACTCCCAAACACATTTAATCTTCTCAACCAATTTTGAACATAATAGTGACAAGCAATATGAGATGCTGATGAACTTTATCAATAGCTACCGGTTTAAGGCATTTTCAATTATGTTTACAGCAATATTTTTCATATACGGCCTATTAATCGTCTATCTGCCTTAAGTAATGCAATTTGAGAGCAGTTAACCTACATAACGAACGATCCATGTTTGATTTCCAGAGGCAATTATTCACTATGGCCCATATTACACCCACTCAGGATCGGTCCGATTAGGGGAGTCGGTTCGGTGCTTGATCAGGGCTATTTTGGGAGTGTGACTCCACTGCCAATGACGAGGCATATGAGATCACCAGTTCTCATTTTAATCATACCTAAACAGAAAAAGCGCTTGCATTACATACGAAGTAAATATCACTGCTCTCTTTTGATCATAACAAAGGCACTGAAAAATTTCGATGAGCACTCATAAAAGTTAAAGAAATAGTGAGAATAATAGCGAATAGAGTTTTTATAAATACACAAATTTCCAAAATTAAAATAACTTAGTCGGATTCTAGTCTCTCCCGTGCATTGCATCTGAGGCCATTTAAGTTGCACTATTATTTTGGCACTAAATAAAAGTGACTAAATTTCTAATTCAAGTACTTAATAATGAATCTAATAAAGTTGAGCTACAACTTGAGCGCTTTTAAAGTCTCATGTTTTTCCACAATAATGAATTTTATTTTTATTTTTGTTATAATATTATGCAAAACATTTAAAAACGAATAATCTATAACCACTCAGTTGCGGTGAACAATATTGTTATTTAATGGCACATTTCTTAATTCGGTTTTTTAAGATTCCGTATATTTATTTTTGAAATTTATTATAAAGTTATATTTAATAAGTAGGGATTCTATCTTTTGAATTCTGCATAGTAAGTTATTTAAATTTTTACTTTTTTGCATTCACAATGCAATTTTTATACTTGAAAAATGGAAAATGAAGTATTTCAGAAAAAATCGACCCGTCTTACAACTAGCTAGTTAGTCCCATCGAAGCTAGTTGTAAGACGGGTCGATTTTTTTTTAAAATAGGTACTTCATTTTCCATTTTTCTGCATAGTAGTTGGATATTTTTTAGAGAAAAATATAAATAAAATACAGGGTCTAGAATGGATCCCTGCGGTATCCCAAAGGCATTTAATGGTTATAAACGAGTATGCAGTAATAAATCGCACAGACGCATGTGGGTTCGACCCCTGGACGAGTACAAGGTCATGGGTTTGTATCGACAAACAAAGTAATTTGTGTATTGTTATTGTTATATTTTTTAGAAGACATCGTCTTTGGTATGGTATATTATTATTAGCCTTCATGGGTAATAAGAACATATTATTTCGAGGTGAACGTTATGTACTGTTCTAACGTGACCATGGAATGCAATGGTATCTCCAAATTCGACCTTTCGTTTCATTGTACCGAGTATTTGTAAGCGCCGCCTAGATACTATTTCGTAAGATCTTATTTCTTCACTAAATTCACAACGGGCAAGTTGATACGTTGGAAGATGAAGACTATGAGAAAAGTATTAATTTTAGGTTCATTAGGTAGGTACTTTTCGGAGTCTCTAGGGTGCTCTCCTAGTGACGCCCTTGAGCAGTACCAGCTTATTGCTATCAAAGAAGTATGGCTATGGCACTTTGACGACGTTTTTTTGTGTTTGTCGTTACACAACGCTTTTTATTCTCTTGATCTGATTTAAGTGAAACTCCACGTGATGTAACAAACATCTGTGCGGTTCGTGTCGGAACAAGTTCAACTCTCATTGTGCAATTAAAGGGGGCCCGATTGAACACTATTTTACATTTTCGCCATCCATTATCCTCTCCCTAATTTGGGGGCCGTACCGAATTACGTATTAATGTATTCCGTCCAGTTCCCATTCATATGTAATTCAATGTGTGAAGATCCCTTTTTAGAGCAAGAATTAGGTCGCAGATGCGCTCTGGATTGAGAAATTTAAATAAAAACTTCGTGCGAAAGAGTGTTAAAAAACTGTTGAAGATCTTTTGAAATTGAATGGTCCTTCAAATTTTATTTATTGGTGAATAAAGAAGCAATGTGAAGGGACATAATAATAAATCGCTAAAGTATGTACATAAAGGATTAGCTTTTACTCATTATCATAAAATTCAATATGTCGAAACACATCTTAATTCAAAATTAATATTTTAGGTTTCAACAAAAACGTTTAAACTTTAAAAATATGTCAATGACAAAGCAGTAAGAAAACTTAAAATAGGTACTGTAACTTAACATTTCTTTAAAATATAAACAAGCACTTAACCTACTCTATATATTGATGATGGTAAGGAACCAAATAAATAAGACAAAACTCCATGACAAGTTACAATTGTTGACAGTTACCTAATCTGAGTATAAAGTATATAATTGTTTTATCATATAATATAGTCTTTTATTGTGGATAGATGGTTGTATTTACGATTCAATCTATCATAGACACGGAAGAGGGATTAGTACTAGAAGTCATTATGTATATCAATACGTTCGACAGAGACTAATCATAAAACTATTACGTTTTAAAGTATTGGAGTCGTGTTTGTCATCAGCGTTATTGGTAGTTGGCTTGTGCGACGCTTGTTCTGCTCGTGCTCACGATCCAGCCATTGTCACCCATCAATGGCTATTGTTACACCATGCGTGACTAGGACCATCTGAGTGAAATATTAATTAACCTATTACACTTATGATGCATAAATTACACTATGGATGAACAAGTGTCAGATGCTTGATTAACAAAACCAAAAAACTACTAAAGAAAGTCCTTATCCAACAAGATCCTATGACTTAGTAAAAATCCTAAAAATCTACATTGCTTCAAGAATCGTAGTTAGGAACTCTAACGATACGAATGATAGAACCACAGAACACGGAAAGATTTTGTAGATAGAACCATTGAGTAATGTACCTAGAACATAGAACTCATAATTTTATGCGACTCCCAAGAACTTTTATTTAACTAATCGTAGATATATCTCAGAACAAAACAATACCTACTCGACTTATACAGAACCTGAGGCTATTTGGAACATTTAAACTAGGTACTTATAGGTATATATACAAAGTAACACTTTAAACTTACATGGTCATAAACACTATACTTAAATATTATACTAGGTAAATGGGATTTGTAATTTTTTTTATTTTGTTTACGACTTCCCAATATTTTGGCGAAGTTAAAACCCTGTTTTGCAATAATAACAAAGTTCTTTGTATCATAATAATATGGGTCTCAATATTTACCTATTTTCGTAGGTGTTTTAGATATTCCACATATGGATATTTTTTCATCTATTTTAAGTTAGAGAACGATTAGGACATCATATTAAATGTAAATTAGTTTAACCGGTTAGGTACGTGAGTCATTGTATCAAAATCATGATTGTTCTGTTTTTCTTCTCATGTCCTTGATATGCCAAGTTCAACAATCTACTAGGTATAATACTACTGTTTCTGTTGTCGGAAAAAAGACTATTCGAATAGATGTTGGGTAAATCCAAACTTCGAAACCAAAAAATTTTTACTTCCAATTCAAGTTTATGTTTGGATTTGGTATTACAAGTTAATTTTAAACGTCATTAAGTACAAGACTTTGTTTGTAAATATCTTTCTTTCTGTTCTTATCGCGAAAGATCTTTTACTAATCTCTCTTAGATCTTTTCTATAACGATGACACTTCTATTTTACTTTCTTATAAATACATTAAAAATAAGAAAAGATGTATCTCCAGTCCCTCCCAAAATTAAATATCATTCGGAAATTGAAACCATTAAGTATTACTACTTGCTAGTCGTAAAATTCAAGATGATCGAGATTACTTCGCTACATTTATTAGATCGATACCAATACTACCGAATCGATAGCACATGTAGGCGAGGTGAATGGTTGTGATTGTGAACTTGTGATGTACCGATAGAGCGGACGTCCTCATTCCTATGGTAACGGGACACCAGCGGCCGGTCGCGAATACCTTCAAACTGTTTCAGTGACAAATCACGGCTATCTGTAAGCTTGTTATGGGTGGAATAACACCGCAGTTAGACTCGGTGAAGATCGCAGTTAGAGTGGTATAGGAACTTTAAGCTGTTGATCTCAGCAGCTGTTTAACTTCACAACGTTATTTTATTACACAAATGTTTAACAAAGTTTGTGGATAAGAATAATAAAAGAGAACGCAATCAACGCAAATCAATGTTTAAGTAATACCTACTTACAAACTTTCATAATAAAACGTAGTACTTACATCTTCCCGTCAATTAAGTAGGTTGTGGTAACTCTGGAAAGTTACCAGAGTTACCACTGGAAAGAAAGAAAAATGAATTTAATGATTTGGCACTTTTTCATAATATGACATATCTTATAAGAATTAGTTTTAGATCTCTTAAAAGACCAATTAATCTTATTGGGCTTATAAGACTTATGGAATTTTAATCTCAAATGAATATTCAGTAAGTTATTTAGTACGGCACCATTTAGATAAAGGCCCTGATAAACATTCCAGTAATAGGTTTTTTTTAAACTGCTGTGAGCAGATGCCGCAAGTGGTTACTTAGTAATATCTAACACTGAAGTCTCAATAGGGTTTAATAGGTGGATTCAACAGAATGCTGACAAAAAGCTGGTCTGCCTTTTGTAGCGTGTGCGAATCGAGCGGCGGAGACGTTCCCAGTGCGGGGGTACTGAGTGGGACTTCCTTCAGCAGGGTTGCTTCGGGACTTTAGGCACTATTAGTTGAACTTATTACGACTTAAGTATCTTTAATAACAAAGTTCTCGTTTTATTAGTTTTGTTAAATGTATACGTCTACTAATAGATACATGGCTTAATAAGGTGGCGATTCAACAGAATGCTGACTAAACGCTGATCTACCTTTTGGTTATTTATCCGGTAATTTCAAAGTAGACATTTAAATTGTGCTGCTAAAAATGATTCTGAATGTTTATGACTGCTAAGAAATATATGTATGTATACCAGCTCAGAAGCTACTCTGAAATGTAAAATCCAAAAAATCGGCCCTTTCACTCGATTCTGGGAGATTGCGAGGAATGGGAAAAACGAAGTTTTACATTTTGCGTTTCGGAGTAGGCCCTCAGTTTTCGATGTACAGATAACAACACATCGGACTTTACACAATCATCTTGTCCCAATTGATTATCAACACAACATCTAGTATAATTTTAAAGTTTTGTAAAGAATTACCAGCTGTTCACCTAACCTAAAAGTAGACAGATGAAATGTGAAATGACAGGTAAAACATCAAATTAAATGTACAGTGCCACAACCTTTTCTGTTCCGGTGACAGCGGCGCTACGTACGTTTTTCTTTTTTAAGTAGCAATTTAACCGGCCCTGACTTCTAAGAACTTCAGCCGCCAGCAGCGCTATGGTTGGACATCAACTTGACAGCAGAATGACATTAAAAAAAACAACAGCTAGTTTCACATTTTGGCCACCGGCACAGCAAAGTTTGTGGCACTGTAAAGTGCTCGTCAGATAAGTCTGCGCGCGGTAAAAATCGAATACTAATCTTTTCTAAAACATTGGAACAAAAAAATGCACTGTAACAAGCGCCAAAAACGCGCCAGTCACGCGCAGAGTTATCTGACACAAACTCTAACTCGTTATCTACAACACAAACGCCCGAATTCTCGAACGCAAATCATCTTTGGGAGCGTCTCAAACATCATGGCATCTCTTTCATACGTTTGACATTTAAAGTGACAGGGCGATGTTTGAGACGCTCCCAAAGATAAGTAGCGTACGAGTATTCGGACAAAAGTTGCATAGTAATAAAAATGCTGCTTCAAGAATTTGACTTGCATTATGCTGACATTAAACCAGTTTACATAAAATTATCTAACGCATTCTTTAGGAAAGCTCCCAGTACGCCCACGGGCTTCTTTCTCCGAATTAATAGTAAGTCAACGAACCCGCGTGTAAAATTAGCCGCATACCTGAGAAAAAGCATCGTCAGGTGTCAAATTGGACCCAAAACCAGACCACCTGTTGATCGAACGTCGAGTTTCCATTCCGATGAGTCAGTTCTTGGCTCCAAACTCGAATACTTACAACATTTCTTGGAATATGTGGAGTGGACGACGAATTTCAATAAGGAACTTATGGTAAATGTTAATATTGAACAACGGTTTCTTGCGATGTCAACTTTAACGGAAATTCTTGAAACATTTTATCAGTTATTTTAGCTTGTTAAAAACTTCTTTAACCCACCTATTTTGTTGGGATGCCTTTAGCCAACATAATAAAGAATTCTGAAAAGCATTAAGCACTTAGTTAATTAAGTTGTTTTTGTTTCAACAATTTGTGAATCAACCTTAACTTGGGGAAAATTGTGATACTTATATGAAATGCAAAACATGCCAAAACACAGGCGTTATTTTTTTACCGCAAAAAGGAGTCCTTTTACCTTAACTCCTACTTTCCGTGGTACAACTGTATCAGTTACCGACATCTTAAATTTTCTAAGTATGAAGTTAACATCGGACCTTTACTTCGGCGACAACATTGAGTGTAAAGCTCAAACTGCTGCCAAAAAGCTCCTGAATAAGGTTAAGCGATACTTCACTTCGGGGCAGCTTCTGACTCTTTACAAAGCGCAAGTCCAGTCATGCATGGAGTATTGCTCTCACATCTGGGATGTTTCAGCTGAATACCAGATAGCAGCACTTGACTCAGTGGAACGCAGAGCCAGAAAACTAATCGGAGACGATGAGCTGGTAAAAACCTCTACAAGTAGGTACCTACGTATACTTACCTACCTGAATTGTTCATTAGAAAGGAAGATATTGCTAAGTCAACCAGCCTTTTGAGTTTCAGGTCATAAACGGGTTGGAATTTTGTGGTTGTGGTTTACCGGCCAGTCACAGCCCTGCTCGAGCGGCGATGCTCGGCCATTTAAGGCGAGGCCGTCCGTGAAGGAATGTTTCGTTATATGTACTTCGCAGCGAGGCGTAAGTGCTGCCATCTCTGTCAGTGAAAAACAATTTGATTGAATAAAGGTAGCAGTGATCAAGCCATTTTTTAATTTTTCTAGATGCGTATAAATTACTTATCTATCTTCAGAGTTTCCAAACGAATATTTGAGTAGTGATTTAGAAAATTCAGGGTTTCGAAGAGAATTTAATAAAATGTGGTATCAGACAGTCAAATGCTTGAAGTTTTACCACCACCATTTAAGTAGGTAATGGGACAAACAAGCCATATTTTCAATGATTCAGCCAAGAGCCTTTTCTGCATTGAACCAAAACGAAACGGCATGTACACCCAAGACAAGATACAAGTCGGCAGGAAGCAGCTCCGAGCCATGTAAGGGTCAATGCACAAAGGCACCGACGACTGCAGAAAGGCGAAGGAGCGGTGCAGCTAACGGTGCCCCGATCAAATATTAACATCGCACCCATATTTTAGGGGCGTCATCCAAAGATATAGGTACTAGAAATACTTACAACAAGACGAGAGCGTATTTTATAAATAAATATTGGACACCATCACATATATTGTTCCGATAAGTACCAAATAACCAACCAAACTTCCATTATGGAAATAGGAAACAACGGCGGTTTTATTTACCACATAAAATTTCGAAAACCGGTGCTTACACCACTCGGCCACGGAGGTCGTCTCGATTAACAATAATCAGGTAATATTTATTGAATATAAAAATCGCAGAACATCCACCACTAGCTTATAAAGGTCTATCTTTACAACAAAAGTTAGAAAGTAATAACAGTGACAATTACTGCATCACATCAGTGTAAAACTATAATACATATTATAACGAATTAGGCACCGAAAAATGGTCACAATACCAACAATACCTACGTCAAATTGCTGAATTGCACATTAACCTCTTGTACGTCCGAGAGCTTTTCGACAAAATGGCAGATCTGTTAAACTTCCAAAATAGCGGCCAAATTTCGGCGTTTTTGCAAAAAATTGCAAGTAAGTTTTTCAATAATATGAAGAATACTTCGATTAAAGAACAATAAATAACAGTATCATGCAAATCATGTATTTTTCCCCAACACATGCCTTATAAGAAGGAAAGACTTATCGACAAAGCCCATTAGTAGTATATATAATGAGTATTCAATATAGCTAGAAAAGGCAGGCTTAGGTACCTACTGCTCGGAAATATTGCATACTAACTTATACAGGTAGCAAACCTAATACTTATGTGGAACGGAGCGGTCTCCTTTCATGGATTGTCAGGTCTTATAAGAACCTAAATGGAAAAGCCTAAAGTGGAAAATTTACTCGAAGACCTGAAATGGGAAATTACTTCCATGACGCTCAATACACGTATGTATTTGAATTTGTTTGATTGCATAGGAATTTTTAAGATAACAATTTTTAATATCTTAACGATGTTGAGTAAGTACTTGTGACATTTAAACAAAAGAAACCACTAGATAAAAATTGTGAGCTTCATCAATAACTTTCAGCAGGCAGCCCTAGAATTTTATAGCTATCATCGTTTACCAGATTCTAAATCACTTTCATGAAACAAATGACATGTGGCTTCGATGTGGCTTTTGACCATCGTTAGTACAGGAATCGGCCACTCTGCGGCGGCGGCGCCGGCGGCGCAGCAGTAAACAACACATAACAGTGTTTACTCATTGTGTTAAATAGTAACGGTTCAAATTGAACGGTGCGTGATAAAATGCGGCCGATCGATTCCGAACAGATTTAGCAAGAGTAAACAACTTAACACTCAGTTTAACTATTAGGTAGTTAGTTACAATTCGGAAAACAAAAGACGACATCCGTGGTCGAGTGGGCTTCGAACCTTCAAGGTGGAGCTATCTTTGAAGTCCCGGGTTCGATTCCCCGTCGCGTAAATGTCGTAAACTAATTTTAAAATATTTTCTTGTTTAAGTGGCACCTAGTTACCTACCCCGATTTGAACACAAGTGGTTATCTTTTGACAATTTCCAGGGAATTGGGAGCTACGCAGGTAAAGTCGCTAGCCGTATATAAAACATATACCATGACCACGACCAAAGGAGCCCATAGCGTAATGGTTAACGGGATGGGTGACCAAAAAATTATAATCTCCTTATCAATATATATGTGGTCGTCCAAATCAAAAGGGACCTTGTGGCGCTCGGCATTTACGCCTTTATTGCTGTTGCTCGAATACAAAACAACGACAATAGAGCCGTATGTGCCGGCCGCAATAAGGTCCCTTATGATTTGGACGACCACATATTATAAGGAAGGCCTGTGCCCCAGCAGTGGGGACTGCTAATGGCTGTTGATGATGATAATGAAACGACCATGTCGTCATTCACCGATGTGAATGTGATGATGATGTGTGTTATCGACACTATCCTCATATGACAGCACTGTAATCCTAGGAAACCAAAGTTTAAGCGATGAGTTTATCCGTCCACGCTATCGTTGAGTCATGCGTTTCAAAGAAGCTTATTCCACGACACTGAAAGTAAACAAGAGTAAGTAGTAACCTACCAACCTCTCTCTACTGCACTTAAGAATTTTTATTATCGGTCTTATTTCCTTACTAATATTTATTTGAGTAACTTTACTCGGCCGCGGTATACATACAACTTGCATTCAGCCCTCTGGCTGACTAAACAAAGTAATCGATTTTTTATTTTATTTTGGAGGTTTACAATTTGACAGATATTAAATGTAGTGTCTCCAAAGTACAGTAACTAAACTTATTAAATATTTATCAACTATTTGAAAAACTATGCTTCAGATTCAGTCTCTGGACTCTCTGGCGCCTTTCTTCCAAATGGTCAATGCGTAGGTAGTTATTTAGTTTGATAGCAACATTTATTTAATGCAAAATATTAAATGTTGCTATCCTGCGTTAAAATTTTGTTTGAAGTGATTTAATTTAACCGTTTCAATTTGCCAAAAATAATGCTACTATTAAAGCGTTAGACTCTGATCTGTCTGCGTAACGCGTTTAGCAAACATACATATTTCGTGACTACTTCAGTATTAAGTCACGAATTGCAATAACAAAGAAGTTACTGCAGTTGGTAGTTAACACAGATGGGACTAGATTATTTTGTAGTTGAATATCACAGGGTTTTTGGTAAATCGATATATTTTTGGACGTGTAAATGACCGAAAAAAGAAACAAGACTCCTACTGCAATACAATTGTTGTTGTAGAATTTTAGAGTTAAAAACCATCATCATCATCATCATCAGGTAAATAAGTTGAACTCTTAGTTTCTAAAAAACGTATGATTCTGCCTGTGAGTACAACGTTTACATCTATATAACTAAACAAAATTAAAGAAATAATCCTTGATATATCCACGGAAGCTCTAATTCAGTTCAACTTCTTTGTTACTCGCCTAAATATGCAACCTAGGGGCCATCTTTTTATTGAGTAAAACAACACAGTTTCTCTGTAAATGTGCAAATAGCATCAATTTATTACTCGTCTCATGCGTCAAGACAACGAGGGTGACACATGGTTATGTTCAAGCATCTCCACCACGTTTTGTTTTGTTGAACAAGATACTTAAGACCGCAAATCCAGGCCACATTTAACTGTTGAAAAGTTTAAGGCACTTAAAAGATGCCGAGGATTCTTTTTAAATAGGCACAATTATTCTTATTGTAACCTTATTTTATTAAAGTGTGGGACTGCGTTTACGAATCACTTCAGATTCATCAGTCGCTTGCCTCGCTTCATTCTGTTTAGACAATAATTTAATAATATACAGGGCGTCCCAAAATTAACTCACATGGAGGGAAAGTACCTTAGATACTGAAGATATAAAATTTTACTGAAACGAGACTTCATTTTTATTTTAAAAAGAAAACGAACTGCATTCAAAGAATTTTAAGTAATCAACTGTCTGAACTGGGAATCGAACCCGCCGAATGTAAAAAAAATATTTCTCTAATTTAATTGTACCGATCGAAAGGCTCGATCATACCTTATCATTTTTTCTTAATAACATAGCATCTTAAATAAAAGGAAGACTACGAAATTTAACATTTAATGTTGAATAACAAGTTTGTGCAGCGTTATGGATAGCCTTTCCTGTGACTGTCGTGCTCAAAACTTTAACATTTCAATGTATTACTAATGAGTGAAGATTATCAATTGGTTATCATAAAGTGTTTGATAAAGTTATAAGTAATGTGTTTAAGTAACACCAGCTCGATTGGTTTAAAAATGTTTGAATAGTTACTTTGGTGCGGTCTATTCCAACATATGGCATAGTCTGGGACGCCCCCAGGGCTTCCAATGACTATGTGGCATAGACGTGGATGAACGCCAGCATGAATGAATCTCTTTTCTTCCACTTTGCACATATCATCTCTCGTGCGAGCCCCTCCAGATAATCTGATTGAATAATCAGCTTGCTTTCCAAGGATCAGAGACCCAAAGTAGATCTTGGTCTCTAATATTCACACCCGCTATTCCTTCTGGCCCTGTGCTGTGCTGTTTGTTGCCAGTCAACCACGCCCAGCAGCTTCAGATTATGATGAACTAGAACTGATTACGTGACCTGAGTGTCCTTCTTACTGTGAACCGCGTCTCCTCATCCAGCCCAAAAGGGCTCGATGAAGAACAGCATAAGGCAATACTCTAATTTAAGTACCTCACTCATATTCGTTGGATTTAAAAGTAGCCCAGTTAATCATAATTTATGAAACAATCATTGCTTTGATAAGGTACGATTAAAGTTGTTATTGTCGAAGGTAAATAGTAGAACGCAGAACAATAGTTCGTTATCAAAGGGCCTAACCGAGATGTTGATTGACGCTGGTGCACTGACCGCCTGCCGACTCTGATAACCCTGCTTTGTTGCTTTATTTCTATATTCTCCCCGGGGGCACACAATGTGCGTCACCCCGAGAGGTCTTCGATCTACAAATACTTATTGCATATGGTCTGTATCCCAAATGGGAGCGTCGAATGACGCTCTCATAAACTTTTTTAGCAGCTGTTGCTCGCAGTCTCGCTAATGAGATTTGAAGTATTTTGCGCTCCACATTTTTACTTATAAGCGGTCTGTGACAATGTTGCCGCGATTATCCCCTCATAAATATCTTTTAAAATGTTTTTTTAAAGCGGCCTTTAAAGTGCGAGAACAAGCTTGCTATTTTGCTAAATAAGAAAGACGGACTGATCTTCGTAAATAAATGAGCATGCATTATGTTCCCACAGGGACTTGAGTTAATACAGCCTATATCACATCAAACTTTAAATGTTGTACTTGAGTGGAACCTTATTACGCACATAATAAGAGCAGTTTTCATAGTGCAAATGTGAAACTTGGTGTTTTGTTAACTGTACGAAAGGTCGCGCGTGCCCGTGCAATTTATATTCTGAATTTCAATGCTTTGCGCGCGAGGCATATAAATCTTTGGCACTCACGCACCGAACATATAGCTAAAGAAGTGCAATTTTCATATTTTCAAAAGTAGCTAAATGTCATTGAGATTTACTCTTGTCTTAGGCCTGAGTTCACCAACAGCCGGTTACGTTAACCGTTGGTTAACTGTCGGTTAGTTAACCAATCACGTGCGTTAACCAGCCATCCAAGCACCGATTAACATAGGGTTAACGTAAACAACTTTACTGTTGGTGAACTCAGGCATTAGTCAAGTCATAAAAATCATTAAAAAATACGAGGTCATTTTCATAGATTTTAAATATTTGCACTTTAGTGATTTCATACAGAGCAAAAAAAAAATGACAATAGTTTTAAATCTACAATGAATATTAAAAAAAAAAACAAAACGTACAGCCCTAGTTCTTATGCATTTCAACAACATACCGTCGGCGGGCTGTGAAAACCTCGCATGTGCATTACTCCAAATTTTACAGGAGATGAAAAAAACCGTACAGTGAAAATTTTTGAATGAAGCCAAGTAAAACATTTAGTGGATTTTTCATGTTTAAAACATTATTCAATGATTCTGAAGACAAATATTCGCAAATAATTTACAGAAAAGTGTCTAATGTTACTTGAGAGGTTTTCATAGACAACAAAATATCTTAGTACTGTCGTATACTACGTATGATAAACACGTATACATTCTTACAAGCTCTGCATTTTTTTCCATACTAAATATATTTTTTATAAGATGTTATGAATAAAACCACGGGATGAACCGCGTAGCCGAGCTTTTCAAACCACACTGGTCAACGCGACTTTTTCACGAGGTTCTCATTTACTTCAATAGATGGCGCTACAATTATTGAATCTGAGTTTCGTTCCGTGTAGACATGTATTACGAGGTTTTCTCACGAAAATCAACTAAAAGTGTTTTTCACTAAATTTGTGACTTACAAGCTTTTCACAGCCCGCCGACGATACCGAAAATTCTTTGCTGTATGTTATGGTTTAGAGGGTGGAAAACGTTATCGCCGTTTGTATGGAGACCGCTTGCTACACAAAACACAATAGTACTAGGTCTTATGGAAAAAAAGCTGCACCTTGTGATAAAGGAAAGCCGCTTTGCACAGTGATACTAGGGACAAAAAGAATCGATTTCACCCGCAGCAGCGAAAGTTTCATCCCTTAGGAACAGAGATGGCGCCACTTCTTTAAAAAAATAATTAAAAAATTCTACAAGCCAAACCACCGCACCGATTTTGATAAAGTAGGTGTCAAATGAAAGATAATTACATAATCTATCAAAGAAAAAATATATTGTAAAATAATACATTTAAAAATGCCCAAATATTAGCTTTGCTTGGAAAAATATTGAGAATTTTTTCGGAATTTACTCAATTTAAAAAAAAAATTGTTGCGTGGGTTATCTTTTTATCCACTAATATTGTTGACAATTTAATAGAGTATTTGATAAGAAAAACTGCTTGTTAATATCTGTAATAATTATGGAGATATAAGATTACTAATGAGGGCAGTAATTTCTCGGGCGCACCGATTTCAATGATCTATGTATGAAACGATTTTTTTTTGTCTTTATGCAAATTGCATATTTCTTATATGCATTTAAAAATATATTTTAAAAAGTATGTGAAAGTTTATTTTTGTGAAGTTTACAAAAAATATGTCAGAAGTTTTACTTTAGAAATACCTAATGCAAGTAAAATACATAACAAAATAATTTTATCATAATCTTCTTTAAAGCCGACGATGGTACTATTAAAAAAAACAAAATCTTATTATTTAGTGCAAAATGCAATAGTTTAATGATTTTAATTTAAATAATTAGTATCTACTGTATGATAAAGGTAATTGTTAAATTTTATTGGAAATAATTTTGAATTGTGTATCTTTTATACGATGGGGTTTTAAAGCCACTATTAGGCCGGTGCATCGACAGCTACCAGCGCATAGTATTGCAGGAAGTTCTGCACCCGCAATTGTGGAGAAGGTTTAATTTTGGCCCTACTAAATCGGCGTAGCAGTGAACCATTTAGGAGTCCATCCCCCTTGTGATTTTTATGCCATTCCCAAGAAGATAGGAATGAGGCTCTTGGAATTGAGGCTCTTAAATTCAAAGCGTTACCCCATATACGGTCTGCTTCGTAAGCTGCACGCAAGGCATGTTTGTTGAGTGCGGCTAATGTTGGGCGTAGGCTTGTCACTAGCCTATTTTTGCCGGCAAACATGTCTTTGCGTACAGCATTGACATTGTTTGAGCATCATATAATTTGCCAGTAAATTTCGAAACAACCTAACTATTGTTTATATGCATATATGCTTTCCTCTTTTAAGCATGAAATCCGTTCCAATTGAGCCATTGCCTCTTTGGAGAGGGTATCTGGTGGATAAGACATGCTAGCAAAAGCTGTTCTTACTCCAGGGTATGACCAGTATGACATCCACGTCTAGAAACAAGATTTTTTTCCCTTTCGAATTAAAGTAAGACGTGATGTCACACCCTGTAAAAGCATGAAACCCTCGGAGTGCAGTAGACATATTGGGACCCAAAGCATTGCTATTAATTTCTTGGTTTCAAATTCCTAGATGGATTTTCTCACACTTTTTTTTTTGGACACAAAAATAGGCTAGTGTCAAGCCTTCCCCGACTTATGCTGCACTCAACAAACATGCCTTGCGTGCAGCTTACCAAGCAGGCGATATATGGGGTAACGCTTTGAATTTAAGAGCCCCAATTCCATGTCCAGCTTCTTGGGGATGGCACAAAATTTCACAAGGGGGATGGACTCCTAAATGGTTCACTGCTACGCCGATTTGGTCAGGTCAGAGTTAAACCTTCTCGATCATTGCGGGTGCAAAACTTCTTGCAATACTATGCGCTGTAGCTGTCGATGCATTGGCCTACCATGTACTCTAAAATGCAAATTTTGCAATCGTGACTGTGAAAATCCAAGGTTAATGTATAAAAGATACAAAATTCAAAATTATTTCCAATAAAATGTAACAATTACTTTATCAGTAGCTTTCAGGCGGGATACTACTTCTACGGGCTACTTATAGGGCTCGTGGTTTTTTTACTATCACATTCTTCCTATAAGTACTTACAAAATTGCATTGTAAATGCATAAAAATAATTTAAAGTCTCAATTACCTTTATCATTGAGTAGATACTTCAAAATCATTAAACTATTGCATTTTGCACTAAATAATAAGATTTTGTTGTTTTTTTCAGTTCAAACAGTACCATCGTCGGTTTTAAAAAAGATATTATGCTTAAATAAAATTATTTTGTTACGCATTTTACTTGCTTTAGGTATTTCTAAAGTAAAACTTCTGACATATTTTTTTTAAACCTCATAAAAATAAACATTCACATACTTTTTAAAATATATTTTTAAATGCATATAAGAAATATGCAATATGCATAAAGACAAAAAAAGTCGTTTCATACATAGATCATTGAAATCGGTGCGCCCGAGAAATTACTGCCCTCATTAGTAATCTTATATCTCCATAATTATTAAATATATCGACCAGCAGTTTTTCTTATCAAATACTCTATTAAATTGTCAACAATATTAGTGGATAAAAAGATAACCCACGGAACAATTTTTTTTTTAAATTGAGTAAATTCCGAAAAATTTCTCAATATTTTTCCAAGCATAGCTAATATTTGGGCATTTTAAAATGTATTATTTTACAATATATTTTTTCTTTGATAGATTATGTAATTATCTTTCATTTGACACCTACTTAATCAAAATCGGTGCGGTGGTTTGGCTTGTAGAATTTTTTAATTATTTTTTTAAAGAAGTGGCGCCATATCTGTTCCTAAGGGATGAAACTTTCGCTGCTGCGGGTGAAATCGATTATTTTGGTCCCTAGTATCACTGTGCAAAGCGGCTTTCCTTTATCACAAAGTGCAGCTTTCCGACGAAATATCGCCATAAGACCTAGTACTACAACGCACATTGTCCGCGGCGAATGGCGGCGAATGCGCCGAATAAAACGAATATTTTTGAATTATGTATGAAAACCGCGTGGAAGATTCGGATGATTCAACTCCGGCAAGTGTGCGAAGTTTCATAGAATTTTAAGAAAGAAATAGGGGACCGGAACTATTCTAAAATTCGATTCGTTCGACGTGTTCGGCTCGTTGGAGTTGTTCGGCTCGGATAAGTGTGCGGAAACATACTTAGCGTCTGTTTGAGGATTGTAGTTTTTACCACACTTTTATTAGCTTCACTTGTAACTAAGTCACAATGTAAGAAAATCTTGGAATTCAATTTTAACCTAATTCTTTCTCCAAAGGAATGAGGGCGAAAGGGATTGACGAAACAACTACCCGTTGGATCGAATCTATGCTTCTTAATAGAACTATCAGTGTAACTTTACACGGAACCACAAAGAGCTTCAAAACAACTAAAGGCTGCCCACAAGGAGGCGTTTTATCGCCACTTCTATGGCTGCTTGTTGTTGACCAATTGCTGGTTGAATACTAATAGAGATTTAGATGTACAGAGCTATGCTGATGATGTGGTGGCTTGTGTTATCGGCCCCTGTCAAAGCACGGTATCATCTATACTACAAAGATCTTTAAACACCATTAACAAATGGTGCACAGAGAACAACTTATCGGTCAACCCGAGCAAGACTACAATAGTCCCCTTTACAAGAAGGCGAAAGTTGGATAAACTTGCAACGCCCATCATAAAGTGGACTCCCATACCATTCTCCAATGAAGTCAAATACTTGGGCGTAATTATCGACCAAAAACTGACTTGGAATGCTCACATTAACAATGTGATCCAAAAGGCTAAAATAGCTTTAGGAATATGTTGTCGCTTAGCAGGGACGAAATGGGGCCTAAACCCTAAAATAGCCCTGTGGATGTATACCGCCATAGTCAGGCCGATAATAACGTATGCCTGCGTAGTATGGTGGAGGAAAACAACCCAAGTGACAATCATCAACAAACTTAATAGTTTGCAAAGACTAGCATGCCTTATAGCTACAGGGGTCATGTCTACTACCCCAGGAGCTGCTCTAAATGCCCAGCTGAACCTACCGCCACTTCACTTATTTATTTTGAAGGAGGCGAAAGCTGGCATGTATAGAACAAACAGCACTGGAAAAGTAAACTGGCACTCTCAAGCACTGAGATCTCTACATGAATCAGTGCTTGAACACGACCAACTTGCAATGACTACAGATGTCATGCTTCCACAATGTAATTTCACAAGGAACTACTCAGTGGAGCTGCCAAGCAGAGAGGATTGGTCAGACAGCCTCATTTCCTGCAAGGCTGGTAGCCTGATCTGGTTTAGAGACGGCTCCAAAATGGGTGACAATGTAGGATGTGGGGTATTTGGCGTCAGTCCGAAATTCAGCAAGAGCATGAATTTAGGAAAATATGCCACTATATTCCAGGCGGAGGTATACGCCATCATAGAATGTGCGGAAGTCAACCGTCAACGAAACTACATAAACCAATCAATTCTGATTTTCTCAGATAGCCAGGCAGCTCCTAACGCCTTAAATTCGAATGTCAATAATTCGAAATTGGTAAAAGACTGCGTAAACAAACTGAATGACCTGGGCCAAAGGAATAAAGTTATACTGAAATGGGTACCAGGTCATTCGGGAATCATCGGCAACGAAAAAGCCGATGAACTTGCAAGGACTGGAGCTCAAGGCCATCAGATAGGACCAGAACCCTTCTGTGGTATCTCAAAGAACCATGCCATGCAACTTCTCAAGGGCAACCTATTTGGCCAATCAAAAAAGTACTGGTTGATACAACCAGGACTACTACACGGCAAATCCCTTATAGATGGCTACTCGCAAAGCCGAACTGCCGAACTCCTGGAGCTTAGCAGGACGAACATCTGTGCGATAGTCCGCGCCTTAACCGGCCACTGCAAACTAAACAGGCACCAATTTCACATGAAATTGAGTGACACTGATGTTTGCCGCTACTGTAAATAGGAGAGGGAGACACCCAGGCACCTTCTGTGTGACTGCGGGCCCCTTATCCACAAACGCAGTATCCATCTGGGTCGACACATTATGCGCCCGGAGGAGATTAAAACTCTCAAAGCTAGGAGTATTCTAGACTTCCTGGAAGCCTCCAGGCTAAAAGAGTTACTTTAACCAGGTGGCGAGTCACAATAGATCTTTTAGGTCGCAGTGACTACATCTCCTACGGGAGATGCATAGCCCCTTATATTCAAATAATAATAACCTAATTCTAATTGTCGTATTGATTTGAAAGTTTGCAAGTCTATATGAATCCGATGACAATACAATAATTTGCTACTATCGAGCTGATCTGATGATGAAGTCAAGAGGTGGGCAATAGAACTCTTCAATGGCTGCTAGGAAACCCCTCGAGTTTAGGCTCATTTGTTTTGTTCTGATGAGACCTATTTGCTACACTTGGTGGTGAGGGCCTGATGATGGAGCAGGTAATTCAATCACGCCTTTGAGTTATAATGGGGTGGGCAGACACATGAATGGACTGTGAAATCGATTACCATCTATCCACAGCTTTCCATTTATTAAACTAAAAAGTAAAAAATAAATATGTAGTTTAAAAAACTAAAAACACACTTTTATAGGAACATACTAAAACTGTCTATTCAGTAACTGAAATTAAAAAGCGTGGTGCGCCCTTTGCGAAGCATGCATTCAAGTAAGTAATTAATATTGACAACGCGCACCACGCTTTTTAATTTCCGTTACTGAATAGACGGTTTTAGTATGTTCCTATAAAAGTGTGTTTTTAGTTTTTTAAACTACATATTTATTTATCTATTAATATGATTGCAATGGAGTTGTTTACGCGCATCGTATACGGAAAACTTTCGAGTTTTATACGAGAAGGCTTAACCGATTATTATCTAAAAATAAGATATCTGCCTATAATTGTTATTGTTTCAGCTATCGATCTGAGTACATAGGTTTATTGAAGAGATATGGCTTCAACCTTGAGGACGAGTGGTTTCAATCGAGATAACATCATAGGTACACCTACACTCCTCTTAGCCTGTACGCTCGGATTAGGTACACAGACGTCCTAAACATTATATCGTCATATTACTCGGATTAGGCACACATGTGTACCCAGCCAACCACTCGAAAAATGCTGTTACAGTGTAATTAATACAGTTTAAATTTCGAATTCCGCCACCACAAGTTCGACACTGACGCGGGTGTCAAGTTATTGATGCAACTTGACACATCTCCGAGCGTACAGAGGTCGCTTTATTAATATAATTTTATTATGAAAAGCAAACAAAACCATTTTACTTATTATTTTTATGTAATAAAATAAGTAACTGTGCCTTCTGTGAAAAGTTATAGGTACATGTTATTTTTACTTTTTTGCATTCCCAGTGCAATTTTTATTAGTAGGTACTTACCTACCTATTGAAAAGGAAAAATTAGAAAACGTTACAACCCATCCTCCAAGTTTCCGGGCGGCCAAGCTACTTGGAGGATGGTCATCTTTCGCAAATATTTCCTTTTCAAGTTATATAAGTATCTTAAAAGAGTGAACTTGTTACGCTCGTAAGTGTGCGTCATTTTATCGGTGAAAAAGTTATATGCCCAAGGTCTAATCTATCTGTAGGTCAAATTTAATTAAAATTGTTTTCGTTTAGGCATAAAAGCCATAATGTAGGCTTGTGCCCCAGCAGTGGGAACATTAAATGGCTGATGATGAACAGGTACTTCAAATAGTTTTAGACAAGTCAACGAGACTTCGAATAAAAACGTCCAGCATAAAGCGCATGGTCAGCGTTAGGTGCGGCGACCGACGGCCTCTTAGGAATGTGGCTTTTTGTGATTTCTGTTATGAAACTCCAATTACCTATGATCGATTATCGTGCCGCCATTACAGTTACATCATAAATCATGATCATCGTTCGGAACCAGCAGCGGCGTGTTTTGATCGGAGGCGCTCAAAGCTAACAGATTTTTACTTGATTGAATCGTCTTCGAAAGAAATTGAAAGATTATGTTGTACCATCTTAACAAATTATAACTGCTGTGAATTTAAATTTTATGCATTCAAAATGCAATAAAATGGTTCGTAAATCTACTATGGGGTTGGTAAGTAGTTTTTTTATAACAATTTTTCCTATAAGTAGGTGTAACTGGAAATAGAAGGAAATTAATAGAAAATTAACAAAATAGAATGTCTCGGAAACTATTGTCCTAGCGACATGACAACTTATACAAAATGAAAGCTGATTAAAGCTACAAGTTTTATTAAGTCAAGTTTTTCGATATCTTGTATAGTTTTTGACATATCCGCTCTTGAAAGTCTGTAATGTTGGAAAAAATCATTTTTATCTCAAATCGCCAGAGGTTCAGAAAGCCGCAGCAGCAGTTTTTTCAGACTCTTTCTCCACCACCGCCCAAGTACAAAGGGCAGGTGATATGGGGCTCCATCGAAAGAGGTCTCCCTCAATGCCTACAAGTATAAGTAAGTCATTCTTGAAATCGGTGGCCACCACGAAACTTGATATCTCTTATTTTCCTCCGAGGGAGCAGTAAAACAGCATTCCCTCCAAACATTCCACCAAGTTCAGCTGTGGCTGGGATATGACTTGCCTCCTCATAGAGAAATAATAATAAATAAGAGGTTAAGTAAATTAAATAAAAATATGCTCTCTAATGCTACAAAGAAAACACTTAAAACCCAAAAAGGAGGTTATTGTTAAACTTTCTAAGCAATGAAACTGAAAACAGTTTCACAAACAAGTCTGAGTCAAGTAAATAGTTTCACAGCCGTCCTTTAACCAACTGATCTCTCTCAGAGTCATTACTCAACGCAAAGTTATGCGTTCCGTTCACAATGATATGCAGTTTGTCAAAGCCGAAGAGCATATGGGTTTGCTCAAAACACTCCTCGAGTGTAAACACCGAGCAAGTCATTTGCAAAGCAAAGGTCTGGACGTCGAATAAAAATATTTACGCTACCAATGCTGACTCAGATGGCTTTGTTTGGGAGCTGGAATAACCCTTTTGCAACGAAATACGTTGTATTATCTTGTTTTAAGCTAAATTTGAATGTGGGTGAGATAAGGTTTTCAAATGGGAGTCTTTAATTAGGGTCGGGACGGTTCCGATTTGTAAATTGCAAGCTTATTAACACAATACATGCATAGGGATATTTTTAATATTTAGTAAATAATTTAAACTTTTAATAAATATAATTTTGCGTCTAAAATATAACTCTGTTATTTGTAAGTACTCTAAACACAGTTAACATTGATCTGATACTTGTTTTCTGGACCATAATGTACATCCAAGGGACAAATTCAGTGAACCACCTCTTACTTAGATTTTATATTATTTTTATGCATTCACAATGCAATTTTGTAAGTATAGGAAGAATGTGATAGTAAAAAACCACGACGCCTGAAAGCTACTTATAGGGCTCGTGGTTTTTTACTATCACATTTTTCCTACACCTCTTACTTGCAATGCAATGCAAGGTATGCAAGGGCAGTGAGATGGATTGACAGGTACCTCTCCCATAGCCAACAGTACGTGGAACTGACGAAACTGGATGGGGCCAAGATTCGATCTGCTTCTGTTCCTGTTAGGCGCGGCGTACCCCAGGGGTCAATCCTGGGACGCATTTTATACATTTATCAAAGCTGTCATCATTAAAGCCATAGTTAGTTGCAGGTACCACTTATTATATGCAGATGACCTGCAGCTATATCTCGCGTTTCAACCATCTGACTACAATGCGACAATGATGAAGTTAAATGATGACCTGGCCCAGGTTGATGCCTGGTGCCAAACTAATTGTCTGACTGTTTGAAACAAAGCTACTATAGATAGGTTTACTAAAAACTGTTCAACATTTAATATCAAAATAAACTGGGAAGCATAGAGCGAGTGGAAAGAGCTAGGACTCTGAGTTTAGTCAAGGAAGCCATGTGACTGAATGTGCACGCAACTGTTTTTAACCGACTTCTAAATCAAAAAGGAGGAGGTTCTCTATTCGTCTGTATGTATGTTTTTTTTTTTTTTTTTTTATGTATGTCCACCGATTACTCGAAGACGGCTGAACCGATTGAAATGGTTCAAACGTTATTACATCAGGTTGGTTTCCAAGTTGGTCCCATTTTTTGAAATTTCGAAATTGGTTCAGTAGTTTTCAGGAAATCTTGAAAATACTGGTGTTTTCGTTACCACTTTATGTGAATTGAATACGTATCTTTAGGCATAACTCCTTTGTTTATAAACCGATTTAGATGATTCTTGTTTTGTTAAAAAGGGGATACCTCAAGGTATTTTAACCGACTTCAAAAAAGGAGGTTTTCAGTTTGATCACATACCTATTTACCAGAAAACACGTAAATTGCCTGCACGGTGCACTAAAAAGAGTGAAATAAAAATTATTTTTATAAAAAAATAAAACCGCCTTCAAAAAAACCACATCAAAAAAGTAAGAAATAATTCCTCACCAAATAAATAACGTAAGTACTTTGAAGTCGGGCGGGTTTTAACAAAAACAACAAAAAATTGTACATGTTTCACGCCCGACTTCAAAGTACTTACGTTATTTATTTGGTGAGGAATTATTTCTTACTTTTTTGATGTGGTTTTTTTGAAGGCGGTTTTTACCGAATAAAGTTTATATACAAAATTCGACCCTATCTAAGCCAGGAGCTCAGAATAAGATTATGTGAAGCCCTAGTTCTTTCTAAATTAAATTACAGTGATACTGTATTCGGTCTTTGTCTCCGATCCAGAACCAGAAGACTGATCCAACGTGTACAGAATGCTTGTGCCAGGTTCTGCTTCCACATACCAGCGCGTAACCATGTGACAACGATCCTCAATGCTGCTAATCTACTCAAGATGGAGGCCTGCAGAAAACTTCACCTGACATCAATGGTGTTTGAGGTTATAAATTCCGCAAATAAATAAGAAACCGCAATATCTTTACGAAAAAATGACGTGCACAAGTGACCACAGCCGCTATCCAAAAAGAGAGTGATAAAATAAACGCTGGCGCGTAAGAAGTACCTATTAAAGAAATTCGACGCGTCTCTAGCGATACCGTGTTTAGGGCATTCGCCCGGATCCGGCCGGACCCCAGATTTTATTCTCGGCGGAGCTACTTGGGAGATGGGTCGATTTTTATTTAATATTTCATTTTCAATATAAGACAGATTTTTTCATATTTTGACAAAAACTGCTGTTGGTGGCCAAATGGATTAAAGATCAGCCTTATAGGGTCAAGATAAGTTTTTATAATACGCTCACAAGCACGCGAACGCGACACGGGCGCAACCGGACGTTGCGCATTACTTTAATAAAATAACGACAAGCATTTGCAATTATTTGCATCGAACAGCTTCCAGTGTCGGCCTCAGTGCACCAGCGTCAAAACTTGGTTAGCTCTTTAGGACTATGGCACAACAACCAAAGTAGTATGTGTCTATAGTATATGGATGAAATCATTGGCGCGACATGGTACTTAATAATCAGCTCGACAGTAGGTACATGACGGCACCTCTCAATGAGTTATATGAGTCATGTTCTATTCAATGAACATGAATCTTAATTGAGCCACCCAATGGTGGGGTGCGTAAAGTTATGCAATGCATCTGAAACCATTTACTCGTTATTTAATTTTGTTTGTCAATATAAGTACCAACCTACCAGCGTACGCAATTTTGATGCGCCATTGATATTATTTGAATTTGTGGGAAAATGCAAATCAGTACCTAGGTACAGCCGGCCAAGAAAGTGGTCTACCAGTTTTGACAGTAGTTCCCGTGTCAACAAAATATCGCTAAAGGCGAATCTTTAAAATTGTTGTTTACTGAGAAAACCTCGAGAAAACTGACATGAAATCATAGAGCAAACACACAATGTTATTTTCGCCATGTTTTTCATAAACTTCAGAACTAAGGAGGATTTTTAAAGTAGAAAACTCTTTCACTGAAAAAGAACATAATATTATATCACTGACAAATTAATGTCACAGGTATTTTCCTAAACTCCCTAAACTAAAGTAAAATTTATTCATTATTTTACTACAATGCCTCAAAATTTATCCATCCATAGCCGAGAGAGCTCAAATAATCGCACTTCACAATGATGGATTCAATATTAGTGAGATTTCTTGAGAATTAATTGTGTCTTATGGTTCAGACATGATGGAACCGCAACTAAAGAACAGCAAAAGCACTGCAAGGGCACTGCAATGAGGTATGAGAGGAAACCCGTGAGTCTGACATCTGCTCGAGGCTGGTGGGCTCAATGAGGGACCGACTCCGAGAAGTCATAGAGGCAGATGGCGGCTACACAAGATTTAAACATATAATTTTTTTAAGTGACTTATTCCATGTGAAAAATAATATTTTTAACAACCAAATAATTAGCATTTTCACTGCCGCTTTTTGTTACAACCCTTGTCCCGTCCTTTTCTAATCGAGCAAAGTGGATATCATTCCCCCAATGATATCCACTTAGCCTACGTTTAGCAGTGGACATCCATTTATGCAAAGTGTTAAACCAGGCGACTAAAAATTACTAGGTTGAGCGACTAAAAATACTAAGTGAGCAGTGAGCAGCGGAAAAATAGGTTTAGGTTAGGTTACATTGGCGACTAAGTCGCTCACCTAGTAATTTTGGTACCCTAAAATGTTTTTTAGTCGATCGGTTAATTACTATCCTTACAAAAATATCCCTAAATACTGAAACTGGTACCAAATTCATTATCGATAACTGAACAATTTTCCCAAGGAACATTAGGGCGGTTACAGATTATCGTTTTATACGCGCGTATATAAGCTCGTTTTCGGAAGCGCAAAGTAGGCGCGTATAGTATGGGCGTGCCTTTTGCCACACGCGCGACTCGTACGAGCGTTGACATGCTTGTATGCTTGTATAAGCGCGAGCCATACGCTACCTAATCAAGCGCAAGGTTCGAGCGAACACGCCGAAATATGCCCGTTTATTCAGTTTTTTGAAGTCCGTATTGTGGCTCGCGTGAAAGCGCGTATGCCGAAACGACCGTATACGCTCAGAAAAAAACGCCAGTTTGAAACCGCCCTTATACCGCAATATTAGAATCAAAAAATTGGTATGTTGTTGATGAGAATCAATATTCGACAATTCGAAATTCGAAAAACGAATTCGCGAAGTGTCATAAAATTCAAGCAAAGGAAAATCAACCTTGTTCTTAGTTGACGAACAAACGAACTTCACCCTTACGGTGGTAGACCACATATTTGGCCGACTGTACATATAGTACTATGATGATGAGATAACTTATACAAAATGTTTGATGATATTAGATATGAAATTGCTTATTTTCAGAATCTATTTAGAATGTGCTGTTATTACCAAGGGGCACCGCAGTGCAGTGCCCCTGCTAAATCGAGAGCGATAATATTTCTTACATATTTTGACAGTATAATTTGAAACACAAAAATATTGATAATATCCCAGGGACAATCTTTCTCGCTAATAGCAAGACAACAAGATATAAGAAATTACTCTCGTGCTTCGTTCTCGATATTAGCATAATAACACATGTAGTTTCACACTTAGACTTGTCATTTCGCACTATATTTAGAGATAAAATAAAAAATAAAAATATTCGTTTTATGTAGGGTACTTACGGAATCCTGCGCTCACTATCATTCACGTTTTAGTGCTTCGCTGTTTCGCACGATTCGTTATCATTTTGCTTAAAATTTTGAATAATACAGTTTTAAGTTCGTATAAACATCATTAATCATGCCTAAACGTCAACGAGATGAATGAGAAAATAGGGAATATGATTATTTGCCGAGAAAATTTAAGAAATTAGAAAGAAAAATTAAACAGGGTCGTCGGCGTCATACTGATTCTGTGTCTTCATCAGACGTGATAGTGATAATCATTCACTTCGTAAACAAATGGGTAAGTCATAGTGATTAATTAACATTAAAGTGTTATTTAAAACTTTGTGCTCACATAAATAAAACTGAATAATAAAACAATGGAAAATCGGACTGTCCTCTAGGGGCTTTTCACTTCCTAAAACTAAATACAAGCTACTCGGACCTACCTAAGGGGTATTTCCATGGCTTTGTATAACTAGGTATCTAGATACTATAAATTTAAGGTTTGCGTGTTTCTCAATAGGAGTCTCACTGCCTATTTAATATGCTTATATACCTACTTATGACAGTATATGTCTACCAAACAATGCGACATCATCACCACTGTTGATGGAAGTGGTTTTAGAACCACAACCCGGCTGTTCATACTACTGGAATGATACTGTGGAGTCTCATCAGTATGTGTGGAAGATAAGTCAATGACGCCTCATCCTGTAATTTAAAGCACCGTGCAAGCTATCGGTGGGGTTGGAATGCCGCCGCCCGCAGTTACTCCTCCTGTCCCACTACCGGCGCCAACGCCACTGCCTGCCGCAGCGGCAATTGCCACATCAGCTCTAGAAGCGGTGGAAAAAAAAAACCAACCTTGATAGGTTGGTTTTAGCTCCAGAATTATTGGAAATTTTTGGTGAGGATCCAACTTCTATAAAAGAAATTGGTGACAATATTCATCACGACCTGGCTATTAGGTTAAACCATATCGCCACTACGGGACTCACAAAGAGAGTCGTAATGAACTTAGGGAAAAATACTTGGTCCCTAGTAATTGCAAATTTATTAAAGCACCTGGGTGCCTACCATCAACTCTTATTGCGGTTTTGTTTAGGAACCTAAACTGATCTGCTTCGCTTATTCGTACCACGACAGCTTAATATCAATGACAGCGATTCAGTGATCATTCAATGACATTTCACAGCCGCTGAGCTGTCATCAACTCTTATTTGATTTATAACTCGGCCAAGTTAACATGTCACCTGCAGGTTATACCCGTCCCTTTCACTCTCCGGGCAAGACAGAATCGAGTGAAAGAGACAGGTAGAAGAAATAAGGACACAAATCGTTCGGTCATTCACATTTAGCAATTTATTTGCGATCCAGTTTTTAGAAGGTCAGAGTACGAAAGAAAGCAATTCATTTTAGGAACCTATTCTGCATCGCGCTATTTTTGAATCGCTGTCTTAAAGTTGATGGTAGGCACCCTGGTCTGAACGATGAGATTAAAGCATCATTAATAAAAAGCCAACTTAAACAAACACTAACATAGTGTTCTATCGCATCGCTTAGTAAAGCGATTACGTTATACAATTTTTTTTTAAATAAATTTTAACTATTAATAAATTTTTACTATTGGGCACATATGACAAAAATCAAGAGCTTTTGTAAACATTAATGGACTCAGCGCGAGTTTTAGCTGACATTCAGCACAGTGACTTAATGTCACGGCGATATTTTGTTTCATCCACTGTCAAAGGACAATTAGAAAAAACTAAAATAGATGAAATGCTGTTCGGTTATAACTTAGCTGAAACATTAAAGTCAGCAAGAACATTAACAAGTCAGGGGCAGAGCTTCGATCAGCTCCCGCTTTTAAAGCCAATACTGCTGCCAGAAATTTAAACACCCGCCGAGCCCTTCCGTTGAACCGCCGGCGCCGCCGGCCGCTACAGACCGAGAGGGCGCAAGGCTTCCGGCCATCATTACCGACAGCTCCGAGACCGACAACGTCGACGACGATACCGACGCACGCAGCAAAGAGGATACAGGACATCATCACATCGGCAACAACCACGTCGCAAACATTAAAAACGGTAAGGCCTGCGGGCCGCCTTTCTCATATTTATCGTCAATGGTCTAAGTAAACTAATAACACGGTCATATTATCGTGGATTGCAGGTTATGAAATTAGTTTTTCAGAGCCAGTATTTCAGGCAGTAATTCAACAAGAACCCGAGTACTCTCTATCTGAATATGAAGTTTTCAAAACATCAATATCTTTTATCTATTAGAGCTGTTTCACAGTGCCAACCCTGTCAAGGCAAAAAATTATATCTAGCATTTTTCTCATCCCTAAGCCAAACGGTAAACAACGTCTTATACTAAATTTAAAACAACTTAACAAAATTGACACTCAATACTTCAAACTTGAAGATTTTAGAACTGCTTTAAAATTAGATACAAAAGATTGCTTCATGAGTACTATTGACTTAAAAAGACGCATATTTTTTAATAAATGTTCATCCGAATTCAAGAAAATACTTACGTTTTCAAGGGACTACCTACGTACCTAATATTCTGTTAACCTACCTAACCTTAGAGTTTAGTCTCTTACCGTTTGGTTTAAATGCAGCTCCATATAATTTCACGAAAATACTTAAACCGGTTGCAAAAATATTAAGATCCAAGGGATATTTATCCACTTCTTATTTAGATGAATTATTTTTAATCGGTTTGTCTTATGAAGATTGTCTAAGAAATATAAACGATACAAAATTATTATTGGAATTACACTAAGATTTTTGATTAATTTCGAGAAAAGCGTGTTTACTCCCCAAAACACTTGCACTGGGATGTATTATAGATTCAAAAAAATTAGAAGAAAAATTACCACAATATAGAAAAGAGAAAATTAAAATAGAGGTTTTAAAATTTAAGAAATTAAAAAGATATAAAGTTAAGGAATTTGCAAGGTTTTTGGGGCTGCTTACATCTGCATGCCAAGCCATGGAGTACGGATGACTCTATACAAAAGATTTTCAAACGTTGTAAATATTTAAACCTGTTGTTACATGACGAACATTATGATAAGTTTATGACCATACCAAAAGAACTATCCCCTGTTTTTGATTGGTGGCTAAAAGTCATTGATCATTCCATTATAAGCATAGACAATATTTACTGATGCCACAACGACTGGGTGGGGTGCTGCCTGCGGTGATGCTATTGCCAGTGGTCCATGGGATGAATATGAGCGCACCATACATATAAATTATTTAGAAATCCTACCTGCTTTCCTAGGTCTTAAAAGTTTCGCAAAAAACTATAGTTATTGTCAAATATTATTACGAGTTTATAATACGACAGCTATATCGTATATAAATAGGATGGGCGGGGTGCGATTTCCTCATTTAACAAAAAAGACTTATGTGACAATGGAGTGAAATTCGTTGATTACATTCGTTCATCTGAAAATACTGTTGCAGATGCCGAGTCGAGAAAGTCGCATCCCGATATACCTATAATGGGAACTGTCTCAAGACGAGTTTCAGAAAATTATAAATCATTTTGGTGTTCCTCAAAATGATTTATTTGTACAAATCATAAATGTGAAATGTTGGTTTCCTACAAATCATAAATGTGTAAAGTATGTCACGTGGCATAGAAATTCTGATGCCATTGCAATTAACGCATTTACTTATGATGAAGTGACAGGTATTTTTATGCGTTTCCACCTATTTCAATTATTTTGAAAACTTTACGCAAAATTATAAATGATAAAGCGACTGCAATCGTGGTTGGGCCACATTGGCACACAGCCATGGTTCCCACTGTTCAAAAAACTTTTAGTTAGAAAACCCTAATTTTGAAATCTCACAACGATTTAGTAATTTCGTATTAAACCGGCGTAGTGCACTCACGATTACGCTGGTTATCGGCGATTGTCCGGACTTCGCTTCTCCAAAAAAGCGTGCCAGAATCAGCTCTTCCTATAATGCTCTCATCACTCTCAGATAATAAACACATTTAAGTAATATGACACTTGTTTAAAAAAAGTGGTGTTCATTTTGCCAAGACCATAACATTAGTATTTACGATTCAGACATAGCCAATGTTGCCGGCCGATCAAAATCAGCTAAAACGGCAGTCACCGTTAAATCGCTGGAGTTCACAATTATTTTCAAAAATAATTAAAATGGTTGTAATTACTATCATAAAGGGTGTGTTTACAATGTATCACTATTAATAATCTAAAATCATATACAGTATAAAAGATACAACTACGTAAAGTTGCACAAAATATGAGAAAACGTGTGTCGGCGTTAAGGTAAAATTGAATAAAAAAATCGATATATTAGATTCAAAGGCCTACTCAAACAAATCTCAAAAGTAATAACTACAACTTATCAATTGTTTTATTTTATAATATGCTTTGGTTATTTAATTATGATTTTTTTTTAAACGCTTCTTAAATCCGCCATACAAAATTACTATGGACTCGAGACGTTGAATATAACAAGCGAGCAACACACGAAATATTCAGTCGCCCACGAGAGCTCAGAGAGAGGCGACGTTTCGATGCGGAGCGACTTGACCTAGAAAGACTTCGTTGCCTATCGTGTACGTATTCTGTGTTACACGCAGCAAAACAGCGTAAGTATAAATTTGTAATAGTTTTTTTTACTCAATTTTGGTTTTGATTTATTCTTATCACGACTGCTCAAGGAGTGTAATGTGTTTAGGGTTAATGTATGTATGTTTGTGTGTATGTATGCGAGTTTCTTTCCACCATAACTTTTGAATGCCTCAACGGATTTTAATGGCTTCTTCTTCTTCGTGTCGATTATTTCACACTCAAATCTGTTTCGCCCAGTATGTGGCAACCTGGACTGCCCCATCGGTTGCCCTCATCAGGTCGCTTGCACTGCAGGTGGAGGGGCATAGGGGACACTCCAATAGGTAGGACATCGTTTGAAATGGCTCCCCACATTCGCACTCCGAGCTATATTCACGTACCCCCATTGTTGCAGGATGTGCTTGCTTTAATGGCTAATGATTTTTTAAATACTCAAAATGGTGGACGTGTGGTGTGGCACCATAAAAAAAAATTTAGTTTTTTCCTTATTATAGCAATATGGGTATCAAATTAAACGCTTATAATACTTATAATACACATTTATAATACGGGCGGCAGGTACGGTACTGTGGTATCATATTGTTAGGATATGATACCTCCTTGCATTGTCTATGGTTGATTTATGTTTAAATCAGTATTCAAAATATCGAATGGATTGTCATTACCTACGCGAGTAGTTTGTTTTAGTCTAGACGATTCCGCGGGCGCGTGTTGTAGTAGATATAGAATATATCGGCCATAGTGCCGCAGTAAAGATTTATATCGAAATTACATTTATTATTTAATAGAATCCCACGTAGGGCTCCTTATGGTGTTAGGCGCAAATCTTCGCAGATCTATACTGTAGTTTCCATGTTTCAGACCCTTTGGTGAAGATGGAGGTCTTATTGTTCGACGGCATCCACGGAGATGTCGAAGTTTTTTTTCGGAGCTACGAAATAATGACGGCTCTGCAAGGCTACGAAGGCGAGGCCAAGAAAATCGTCGTCGGAGCTTTCTGCACGGGCGCAGCCCGCTATTTCTACGATAAGATCGTCGATATGGTGAAAGACTACGACGAAATGAAGAAGGAGTTTATCAGGGAGTTTGGTCTTGTATCGGACCCACTTGCTGAATTTTTTGCGAGAAAGCAGTATTTCAACGAAAATTCGTTGGAATATCTGTATGCGTTGGAGATATTAGCCGCTCGTGCTGGGAACGCAATTACAGAACAGTTGTTCATACAACAATTCCTGCGGACAACCGACTTTGTCACACGCAGCAAATTGATGTCGCAAATCTACGTCGACAAAACGCATTTAAAAAAAGTAGTGAGACAGTTGTATAACCTTGAGTGCTTCGAGGAATGTGCCCCTAATATGTGTGATTCTAGCAGTGGTGATAAATCTAATCAATGTGTTTATTTTGTGCCAGAGTTAGAGAATGTGCCAACTCCCAATCAATGTGCCTCTCGCACGCCAAACGAGAAACCCCATAATTGTTGTGAAAATTGTTTTATTAATTGTAGAGCTCAAGCCCCGATGATGCCCATCACGACATCATCTTGGAGGACGACTGAGACGTCCCCACAATCTAATAATAATATTATTGTAAGTAGAGAAGAGGATTGTATGCAGCTGACGTTGGTGCAGGACAATCACAACACAAGTAAGCGTACGCCGTTTTTATCTATTGAGTGTCGTGGTCAGAAAATAGACGCCTTGGTGGACACCGGTGCGAGTGTGTCGGTAATATCACAGACGGTAGTAGACAGTCTAGGTCTCAGTGTGGACATGGTGAACGCTGAACTACGAAATGTGAGTGGTGGAAAACTTTCAATAGTAGGGAAAACTAATGTATGTTTCTTGATAGATAACGTGTTGTTTACACAGCGATTCGTTGTTGTAAGGGACATTGTACCAAACATAGTGTTGGGTTGTGATTTTATTAGCAGGAATAGCATAATTTTGAATTTTGAAAAATTTTGTATAATTTACAAAAAATTTAATTTTGAATTTAATGTTGACATGAATTTTATGTTGACATCGATTGACATTGATGACAATGAGTCACAACAGTCACAAGTGATAGATGTCTCGAATGACGGATGTCAAAGTAATTTTCGAAAAAGTAATATGTCAGAAAAAAGTTCGCATGTCATTCCTAGATTAAAAAGTTTTTTTATGAATAAAAATAGGAATGACAGTAAAATGAAGAAAGGCGCGAAAAAGTTTGAAAAGTCGAATATGAATAGGATTTCGAAATCCAATATAAGTTCGTTATGTAATATTAGTTCTTTACGAAATAAGAAACGAATTAAATTTGTTACATATAAAATTAAATGTAAAAACAAATTTTCTTTTATAGATTCATTTTATAATAGGGATAGAAATAGGATAGGATTTTAGGATGTTTTATAATAGTGATTGTTAGATAGTTGAAATGTATAATTGTGTGATTTGTATTAATATGTGTTTCTTTTTCATGTACGGAAATACTGCACCTGAAGCCCACGAAGTGTCCTGTGGTCCATTTATGATGTACTTATTTAATTATTTTTTTAATGTTTAATTTAATAAAACAATTATTTTTTTTGCATTTTTACTAATTAGTAGACATCGTGTCGTGTCTCTTTACCTTCATGGGATAGGGCAGGAGGATGACCTATTATCTAATTAGGTGTGAGAATCCTCTGACCTTAACTTATGTTGATATTGACATCACGTTTCGTTAATGATCTGGACCACAAAAGTAACACTTCTGTGTTTCATTTTATTTCCGTTTTAGTTAGTTTGTAAGTTTTTTCGATGTCACTTAAGGAACGAGGTGACGTCAACATTTGTTGGTGAGGGGGGAGGAAACCCTGATGGTCCAATAAGGACCAGGGTCATATCTTATTTGTTGCAGGATCCCTCTAACCCTGACTGGCAATGTTGTCGACACCACGCTACATAAACTGTGGTGGCCCCTAGTAGACAGTCTGCTTGAGGTTACCACAGGTTTATGAAGTTCCAAGCTTGTTGTCGGGCACCTTTTGAGATGAGGGTTATTTTTGGGTAATTTCGTAGTCAATATATTATTGGTGCTTGTCCGACATGTTTGATCTTGGAATTTCGACTTAGTTAATGCTTAAATGAGCTAGGGTTAGCTTTGATTGTAACTACATATGATGTATTAAGGTTAGGTTTAAGGCTGGGCAGACCTTTTCCCTTGGTTTTGGTATGTCAAGCCAATGCAATGGTTGGTTTGTTTTGATTTCAAGAAATTAATAATTATATCGACCATTGTCCTGGCTGTCCGTTAGTGAGGACCAGTCTTATTGATGTGATATCGTTCCAAGGTAGGCAGGGCCTTCGCTTTAGGGTAATCCATGTAGGAAAAAACATTTCTTTAGTAAGAAAGGTTTTTTTTGTTGCGGCGGCGGCATGTGGTATCATATTGTTAGGATATGATACCTCCTTGCATTGTCTATGGTTGATTTATGTTTAAATCAGTATTCAAAATATCGAATGGATTGTCATTACCTACGCGAGTAGTTTGTTTTAGTCTAGACGATTCCGCGGGCGCGTGTTGTAGTAGATATAGAATATATCGGCCATAGTGCCGCAGTAAAGATTTATATCGAAATTACATTTATTATTTAATAGAATCCCACGTAGGGCTTCTTATCAACAGCTGTAGGTTGGCGTTCTCATTATTTCTTGGTAAAGATATAAAGATATTTTGTGTTAAAGATATTTAAAAGGACTTTTTCGACTCCGTCCAGCCCTGCCTAAGTATAATCTAACTTGGAATATTGATGTCGTATTAAATTTCCCAGCTGGTTGGCACCCTAATGAAACTTTTAGATAATTTAAAAAAGTTGAGTAAAAAATTAATAACCTTGTTAGCATTAGTCACGGCCCACATAATGCAACCATTTTCAATTATAGATATTCAAAATATCACCATATCAGATTCTAATGTTAGGTACTATAAAAATCCAAATTTGATAAAAACATGACGAATAGGTTCGCTTCAACCAATACTTACGTTACCGTTTTACTCACCAAGACCACAGATATGTCCCGCTGATACCTTACGGTTTTATCTCGATAAGACTAAAGACTTACGCAAAACGAAAACTTATGTATGCAAGTGGGTAAAAAATGTGTTGGTTTGTAGCGGGATAGATACTTCTTTATACACTGCACACAGCACAAGACATGCTGCCACTTCAAAAGCATTTAAATCTGGGCTTAATTTAAAAGCAATTAGAAAAACTGCTGGATGGAGCACTAACTCCACAGTTTTGCTAAATAAATTATAGGTAATAGGATAATTTCTAATACTACTTTGGTTGATTGTGATTTTGCTACAAATATTTTAAATACATAAGTAATGAGTTACTTACTATCTTAAGAAAAAGGTTTTGGTTTGTTATAATGTCTAAATTAATTACAATTTGTATTATTTATTCGGGAATTGGGATCTACAATCCTTTATCCAATTTAAATATTTCACTATAAATTAATTTCTCTCAAAATCTACATGTGTTATTATGCTAATATCGAGAACGAAGCACGAGAGTAATTAATGATCAAACGAACTTACCTGGTACGTGAAGTTCGATCATAATTACTCGAAGGGCTTCGTTCGAAGATATTAGCAACCCTCCCTCCCATTCGGCGGAGCCAGAACCCCTAGTGATGAAATATTTACAGCTCAGCACTTCTCCTAACATAATGATAGTGAGCGCAGGATTCCGTAAGTACCCTACATAAAACGAATATTTTTATTTTTTATTTTATCTCTAAATATAGTGCGAAATGGCAAGTCTAAGTGTGAAACTACATGTGTTATTATGCTAATATCTTCGAACGAAGCCCTTCGAGTAATTATGATCGAACTTCACGTACCAGGTAAGTTCGTTTGATCATTAAGTATCTTGATAAGCGTTTGAGATTTAAGTAAGGGCTGCAACATTTTCTTTTCAGAGAGTAATTTCGCCTCTGAAATATTAATATTTCATACGAAACTAAATCCAACTTACCCAATTATGGCTTTGCTTTTAAAAATATAGTTATATCCCTTTAAGGTATTCTCATAATAAACCACGGATTTGACCACGAGCACGACCTATCGTAAATTTTATTCTTAAGTTGCAACCCTACTCTCAGATGAAAACACGATAAGATGAGGTAATCTCGCACAGTGGCACTCCTTTAGGATATCAAGATTTGCATTTGTCATACTTTGTAAATAAATATTGACATGTCTTGAAGTGATGTCAACGATGCAATATGCAATTAATTCTGCGAACTCATAATATGAAATACGAACGTATGAATCCTTTCTGTATATTATAACAATACCTACAAAGATGACATGTGTATGTTTGTTTCTTTGTCTGTCTGTCTGTATGTTCCGTTTTCACGTCAAAACGGCTGAACCGGTTTAATGAAATATGGAATGGAGATAGTTTGAAAGCCTAGGAAGGACATAGCATAGGCTACTTTTTACCGCGGGAATAAGGCTCTACACGCTCAGTAAAAAATTGGGTGGAGTCAGATGTTTTTCAGTAGGCACTGACTGAATAGCCTTATGTAGATCATACACGCTCAGTAAAACTACCGTGGTGTTAATTACCATTTTTAACCCCCGATTGGAAATTGTTATAAGTTTGACGTGTCTGTTTATCTGTCTGTCTGTCTGTGGCATCGTAGTTCCTAAACGAATGGACCGATTTTTATGCGGTTTGTTTTGTTTGAAAGCTGACGTGATCGAGATCCCAGATAACATTTATAACTGTATAAACGCTGTACTACGAAAATTTGAAAGACTTTAGGCTGTTCCACTTTGCTGTATTTGGGCTGTATATCCGGATATTCAGACGTTGTACCTAACTCAAAAAGAGGCCCCAAATTATACAGCTCTAAGTGTAGATCTAGCTGTCTAACAGCTGTGCAATAGCTGTACAAGCCGAAGCAATAGCTGAGTTAGAGGTTAATTATATACCATTATACAGATATTGTTCTCAAATTTTGCGTGTTTTATTCTTTTGTACAGTTTTAGGCTACAAAGCGTCTGAATATAAGAATAATATTTCGAATGAATCTCTGACATAGTTATTTTCTAACATTTTATTTATCGGATATGTCGGACACACGGCGGCGGCCATAATATAATTTGTGAAGTGAACAAATATTTATTTTGCTATTAGTAAGTACCGATTATTAGTTTTTGGTTGTTATTTTGCTTGCGGCTGCTACTTTTTCGTGAATATATATACTAATAGTAAGCCAAAATTCATGCGCCCTCGAAATAATATATATTATCGAAAATATATATGTAATGAAAACCGTTTAACCCAACTTGAGACTAATTTTATGAGGTCCCAGTACTTTTCTATTTAAAATAAATTAATTGTGTATAGTGTTCAGATAAAATGCTATGTATATTTCACAAAAAAAAAACAAAAACTAACATTAAAATATCTTATGAAATATGAAACCATGTTTATAGGTTATGATTTAATGGCGTCCCAATTTAAACAGCTCTTGCTCTTTTAGTACTCGATAATGAAGCTTTTTGCGTAACTAAGTCGTAATTTAAGAATATACTACAGCCTATAAAGTATAAATGTCTGTACGTTAGAATTTAATTACTCTAATAGCTTCTTAAAAGGGTAAATTAAGTATGTAAATATTACAGCAATTTAGGGTTCGATTAAAACAAAGAAGAAACCAATTCACTGGAGATCACATCAACCCAGATTAGACCTTCACCGCGATCACTGATCAAGCGTTAGAATAGTAGGTACCTACTGTTTGTGTGTGATTGTATGATTGATTGATTATATGATTATAAAAGATACAACTAAGAATCTCCAAGAGAAATGCTGAAGTAGAGTAGACATATACAATAAACAGAAATATTAGATAACCCAACAAACCAACCAAGGGAAAGGGATAATTGTAAGGCGCCAAATCACAAATATAGTTTTAACCGTAGAATATGCATTATAGCGCAGACCACTGCTATTCGGACTAAATTTAAAATTGTATTCTTTAGTCGTTTCAGGTACTTCATCCAAATAATGACCCACAAGAGTCGACTTCATCTACATCAAAAACTGTTTCCGGTCAAGCTTCTAACAAGGAATGCAGCGATACAGCTATTACGATACCAATACCAATGACGAATACATCGTACCTAATGACCCAATATGATATCGAATTACGATACGAATGCATTACGATTTATTTTTGATAGCATTTTGTTAAATTTATTTGAAGCTCTGTTTGAATTTACTTATAATAATATTAAGACTGATTAAAAGAAGCCGTTCACATAATTGTGATCGAACTTCACTTGGTAAGTTCGTTTGATATTCAAAAATAAATGAAACATTTTTGATTTATTTATTTATAATAACGTTACATTTTTTTTAAAAGGCCCATTTTGCATTGTTACTGTTATTGTATGGAGAAATTACATGGATGGGATTCTATGGAGAAATGTTCTTGGATCCTGCCTTCTATCAACAATAGTACTAGATGAAGGCTCACGAACTAAATGAAAACTTTATATGGCCAGACTGACTTTTTTTTAAACGGAGAAAAAAGGTTACGAATGTTACGATCTTACATTATAAATGACAAGAAGCGTTCTAAGTATGAAATACCTTAGTATTAATTGACACTGTCAAAATAATCTACTTATAACTATACTCTCAATTGGGCTTATGAGGCTTGGACATATCTGTCACTCCAAGTATGTATCTAGAGCTAGGTGTTATAGTTGATCGAAGGATCCTGCGGTAAAAAAATCTTGAAATCTATCGATTACAATTTCAATTAAATTCTTTATTACAGCTTGAGAAATATTCTTGTCTATAGCCTATTTTTTCAATCTTACTGCGAAATAATAAATGGCGATCTGCTTCGTCTTCATGTGATGAAATTTCAGATTCAGGAATTTCGAGACAATTTTTGTAAGTAGTCACTATTTTCGTCACTATCCAACCCAATTCTGATTGTACGGGACCCTCTTTGCTTGTTACTGATCCAAAATTCCTATCTTCAGCAGTACGTATGGCTATATTATCATTGTCCAATAATTTTGGTTGTTTGTACGGAACCTTCCTGGCATGACGACAATGCTAACTTTTGAATTGGCTGACCTTGTACAATTATACTTTGTTCCGTATAAAGTTCTACTGTTTCACGTTGTGAATATGCTTTTATTAGTTTCATTTTTATTCCTCCGGTCCTTTTTAATTTTTTCCATAGTTTTATATTCTCAATGAACAATGAATATTTATAATCACCCTTAACAGTATGCAATTAGCCAAAACTGAGAATAAGCGATAGGTACATAAGTTTTACTTAGGCATTAAAATAATCAATAAACTGAATAATTCTCAATTTATGCACTACCAAAATTATAATAATCTGTTGTAACACCGGGGGCTGTACTATAGGGAAAAATTTACGCTAATCGCGTCAGCTTTAGAATAGGGTAAGACTAAACTTTTATGAAGCAGACGGCATTGTATTACACTCTTGTAAAGAGATTTGCTTTCTAAGGGTGTCCTAGATAACCATTGAACAGTTGTTATCAAGCCTATTAACACGACTTTATAATAGAGTACTTCTACACCGATATGCAGATGATAGCAATATTCAATGCTCTTAAACAGAATTAGGCAATACAGAAGTAGAATTCAAGAGCAGTATCCAGTCGATATGCTGCTCTAGTCTTCTAACCTTGCTTGTAGTAGTTTTTTACACTAGCTACATACTGTATTTCAGTGTTTTTACGTCCTATTTAAAAGCCATAAGTAATAATTTCGACTATATACAGCCGTACACCAGCTCTACTGTATAACACTATACAATTAATGCTATATATTTTTACGCTTTTATTCATCGTTTATAAAGCTTATAGCTGATAATTAACTGGTAAAAAGAAATTTTGTCAGCCTAAATGTTTATTGGGATGGTTCAGGATCATCAGCTTAATTCAGGGTTTCATAACTCTTTACTAATTTGTTTCCCGACAATTATTTAAAAAGAGAAGATGGAAAAATGGCCGCCCCGTCCGCTCGAGGCCGCGGTTGACAACAACTGCGTAACTCTTACCACGAAACACGGCGAAAGCGAGAAATTAGCAACGGTCGCCATACAGTTTGCGATAATTAAGCGACAGTAACTCTTTTAGGAGACGTATCATAATATTTATCAACCAACTCTTGTTGAACAGAGTTTAAACATAGAGGACGTTATTGCGCAACAACTGATGTCAGATACCTATCTTAAAAGATCAACACGTCTTAACTTGATACTTAAAATACACATGTTTTTCCTAAGTTGCAAGGCCGCACCGCCCATGTGTTCCAAGTAAATTGATGTGTTGGCGGAAAATCTGCATTTCAATGAATAGATAACTTGTTATCTCAGTTAACACTATGATGTCACAATGGTGAAATAATAGCGCAACAATTAACATCTAGAGGGCTAATTAATGAGGGCGACTATTTGAATAGGTTTCCGGAAAAAAAAATTGAAATCGAAACACCTATCAATTATAGTTAAGTATTATATATTATTATAGGGTGTTACACTACTTAAGTGCCTGTTTCACAATGTCCGATTAGGAGATACTAAACTTTTCAGTTTACTTGATAGTTTTGTATGGCCTATCTGTCAAGTAACAGCTAATCAGAGACATTGTGAAACAGGCCCTATAGTCCATGGAAATCGTACATTTTGCCTTGCGTTAAATGAGGTAGTTCTGATTTTTTTGTATGTTAGTAGTGATGAGATGGTAATGACAAATCCAAGTTTTCCACCTCGAAAGCCCTTCGGATCATTGTTAAATATTTAAAAATCCAATAAGTTTTCAGTTTTTTTTTCAGTTTTTGTCTATTTTTACCACCAAGGACCTGTGTTACGGCAAAAGTTAATTTGCACGCTTTAAAGTAGACTAAATTTGCAATAACAAGAGAATAATTTGGTTTTTGTCAAATAGTTTCTAAGATCAATCAAATAGTTTTTAAGATAGGGCTATTTAAAAGTTTGCATAAATTAAAAAAAAGGAAGAGTCACAGTTTTTTTAGTTTTCGACATTTTAACCCATAATAGTGGGTTTATGGCAAAAGTTAAATTATTAGTTATTAAAAGTCCATTAAATTTCCAACAAAATGAGACCAATTAGTAATATAAACTTACACTTGATTGATAGTTCCTGAGACAGCTGTTCAAAGTTATTGAGGTGTAAGTAAACAATTATTTTATGGTGTCTTAATTAAGGCTTCAGAAGTTAAAATTACAGAATAGATAAATTTTACTATCCATACTAATAATATTATATGTGAAAGTGTGTTTGTTTGTTTCTTTGTCCATCTTTCACGTCAAAACGGAGCAACTGATCGACTTGATTTTTGATATGGGGATAGTTTGGAAGCTGGAGAATTACAAAGGCTACTTTTTATTTTGGAAAATTTATAATATAAATGGTAAATTTTATGGTAAATAGTTTTCGACTGTCGTACGATACAAAACTCATTTCTTCCATTGCCGCTTCCGCGTCTGCGCGCGGTCAATATTGAATATCGTATACTAATCTTTTCCCGATTAGATACAGTTCCCCCCTTATCACCGAAGTTTGCATAGAGAAAAATCTGAAATATACAGGATTACAAGAAAAATAAAACGATGTCTCTAAATAGTAAACTTTTTCAGAAATCATCAACATAATTACATTAGTTCCACTATCGGTCAAGAGACAGCGCTGACCTAAAACTGCAATATTCTACACCGCTCTCTTGCTTGACGAATATTGCATCGCCGATGAAAGCATTTTCACATTTTTTTTATTTATATTTATGACTGTACTACGGAACGGTTTTTCTTTTTAATATAGATAACGAACAAAATTTGATAAAATTGGGAACAACGACGGGTATTTTTTACCACATATCTACACCCAGTCCCGAGGAACTATTGATAAGTTCGTTTTTAATGTTGGCATAGGTAATCGATTACTTTTTCATCGTATAGTTTGATTAATTTAATCGCGATTGAAGTTAGTCATGACTAAAATATTGATCGATTAAATTATTAATCGTAATCGCGACTAATTAACATGTTAGTTTTCAATCGTTAATCGTAATCGTGGCAAAATTATCGTAAGCAATGAATGCACTTTAAAAAAAATGCAAACATATAATTATACTTATGAAAAATTAAGTTAGTAAATTAGTATATAATCATAAGTAAGTACTTATACAAGAATAAAAGTTCATAAGTTTATAAGTACATAACTATATAAGAAAATAAGTATATAAGCATACTCGTACATAAGTTAGTACCTATATGTATAAGTCTACAAGAATAAAAATATATATGCATACTTATAGGTAAGTACATAAGTATAAACGTATATTCGCTTAACAATATACAAGTAGGTAAGTATATAAGGAAATACATACTTGCGTAATAAATACAAAATGAATCCACTAAAAATTTCGATCAATAATAATACCTAGTACTTACCTACCAGAAAGCATAATTCTGAGTAACAGAGGCTATATTAAATCCCGATAAGTACTCCTTTTTTTTATTAGAGTGAGGGCAAATACATGTCATACTTTACGTATACCAGTGACATTCTGTCATGCTGGACTCGGTCAGCGCACAGGAAGCCGTACGTCCCGGTTATACCGGGACTCCTAGGCTGTCTCTCGCCGCCCCTAGCGCCCCCGTCGAGCCTGAGTAGTAGGCTCGGCGGGGGACCCAGGGGGTTTTTACCCTCCTCAGGGGGGGAGTGAGAGAGCCTCCTCCCGACTCCACCAGTAGCTCCTCCTCCGCCCGCCGCCTAATCACAGCGATCTCAGCCGGGGCCAACCGATCCCCTCGCCTGCTTGCTTCACTCTTCTCCAGGTACACCCTGCTGAGGACCCGTGCCTCCAGCTCCCACGGGGGTGTGCCTGCGAGCAAACATGCCGCCGTACCGGAGACCGTCTTACCTTGAACCTTGAAACCGGTGTGTACACCACTCGACCACAGGGTAAAAAAATACTACTGTGACTCGACCACGGAGGTCATCCATACGACATGTTTTGCATGCCTTGACGGATTATAATGTACTTAGCTTTCCGCTCGCGGCTTCGCCCGCGTGGACTACACGACGTTATACCGCGGGCATGTGATATTTTTCCGGGATAAAAAGTAGCCTATGTTCCTCTTCAGGCTACAAAGTATCTGTGTCCTAAATTTCAGGCAAATCCATTTAGCCGTTATGGCATGATTGAGTAACAAACATCCAAACATCTAAACTATCACATTTTTAATATTAGTAGGATTAGTAGGATGAAGTAGGTATCATTAGAAACGTAGAAAAAATATTCTTTAAACATTCAATATGGCGGAGGTGTGGCGCCATAAAAAAATGATTTTGTTTTCTTTGATTATTTAATAAATAATCTATATACAAATAAATAAAATTGGAGTGTCTGTTTGTAACATTAAAATAACCGCTTTTTACTACATGCATATGATTATATATATACGGTACATATACCAAAATTACATGTTTTACAATTTTTGTCTGTTCTGAAACGGCTGGACCGATTTTGACGGGACTTTCACTGGCAGGTAGCTGAAGTACTAAGGAGTAACTTAGGAGTACTTTTTATCCCGGAAAAATTTCATATTCCCTCGGGATAACGTCGTGTAGTTTATTATAAATGCGGAAGTTTGTGAGTATGGATGTTAGTTACGCAAGAACGACTGAAAGAATCTGGGTGAAATTTGCAACAGAGATAGATTGTAGCCTGGAATAACACAAAGGGTACTTTTTATCCCGATATTCCCTCGGGAACGGGAACCACGCGGGTGAAACCGCGGGCGGCCGCTAGTCTATACTAATATTATAAAGAGGAAAGATTTGATTGTTTGTTTGTTTGTTTGCATCGAATAGGCTCCGAAAGTACTAGACCGATTTAGAAAATCCTTTGAATAATGTTCAAATTGTAGAAAGCTACATGCTTCCCGAGTGACATAGGCTATATTTTATCCCGATATTTCCACGGGAACGGGTACCACGCGGGTGAAACCGCGAGGATCCGCTAGTAATATATATATCTTTATGATATAAAAAGAATATCAAATTTCGTTCGTTATCCTTATCCATCATTCATTTTTTATCAGATTATGGAGCGCCGACGCTTGAGTGAGCTCGATAAGAATTTAATACCTACTGATGTTTATATATTTATCTATATCCATCCATTTGAATGCTGATAAGGTTACATGATGTCAAAAAAACTGTACCTGCTATTTATTAGCACTATAACAGAAAGGAAGGCTGAAGGCATCACATAATAGGTCTTTACCTATGAAATTGCCGTTTTGTATGGAGATTTCTGTAATTATTTTTTTTCCATACTAACGTTTTTGTTATTATTTAACGACTAATATTATGTAAATTTACAAAATTTTACACACGTATTTATGGACATTTTAACTACTAAATGACACATTCGTTAAGAGAAAAAAATTTTTTTTTCACTAAGTTACAACTAATAAAGTACGAAATTCTGGAAACAAAAATAGTCGTAACTTTCGGAATAAGTTTTTTCTATGTAAATAATCAAATATCGTGGTTATTAAATTATCAAAAGTTGCTCGATACGGTCTTAATGTAACGCAATATTAAAGAAATTATATATTTCTAATATTATAAAAGTTGTTAAGTTATATGTACAAAAGAAAAAAACGGCAATTTCATATGTAAAGACCTATTATTTTCAGGTATTTTGTCTTTGGTCGGGGTTCGGATTCGGACATGCGAAGTAGGTATATGCATTTACGTTATCTGGTAAATTCTATATTTGTTTGGTTGTGGCCTACACTACAACCGACAACTCGAGCGGGCATCAAAGTTTATTGTAGGACGTGCGTAGCTGTAGCGGACTTACCGGCTACACCTCCCTCCGCCCCGCGACGAAATTAAAGGGGGGGGGGGAGCCGAATATCATGGCCGATTACATTACGGCCAACTGACAGGCCGTTGCCTGCTGGCGGGCCCTTACAAACGGAAAACAAGGGAGGTACAGCCGGCAAGTGCGCCACAGCTACACACGCCATATACAATCGACAACTCGGGCGGGCGGCTCAGCGGCGCCGCTACAACGCAGACCTCTACCTCGAATTTTGCGGGCAGCAAGGCGGCGGCGGCGGCGGGCGGCAGCGGCGAACGATTTCCATATCAGTTGCTGCGTCACATTTACATATTTGATTAAACGTCTGTCGCGAGCGCGCAATGAATGCACAAAGCGCTCGCTGCTGCCGCCGCCGGCGCCGCCCGCTCTGCTGCCCGCAAGATTCGAGGCAGAGGTCTTAAGTTTCGGGGAGCGGCAGTGTACTAACGCTAACGGCATGTTACAAATGAGTCACATGTTGGGCGCCAGTAAATCAAGTCATGCGTCTAGAATAATCAAAATCATCTGAAAACGAATAACCAATTTGTACCAAAATGTAAAACACCATAATGCACAGATAACTTTGTGAGCTTTGTTGGCTTAGATAATTTTGACTGCTCATATAAATATGAAACAATGAGTGCTAAGATATTTTGAACACCTTGCGTGCTTACAACAATATGATGATTCGAACTGCTTAGATCAAATTGCGTTTATGTTTTTCAAATCTTTTTGACTAATCTAGATGCTTGTATCAATTTGACGCTGACTGTACGTTTTCTTTGATTTTGTATTATTATAAAATCTTCAGACCACACCGGTTAATTTACTGTTTCTGATACCTAATCTGAAAAAAAAACGAAGTATCTGTAATACGTATTCCTGTACGTACGTTATAAGTACGGCTTTTATTTTATTTATTTTATTAGTTTTTATATCAATTGTAATATGTGGTTCTACGCCTAGTTTTAGAGCAAGAGCAACTTTTGTTTCCGCAACTATTTTGTCTCTCACATCAATAGTATGAAATTTCATACTAACCCGTAGACTTGATGTGAGAGACAAAAGTTTTGTTGAAACCACAGATTACTAAATAGTTACTATGTACTTGAAACCTAAAATGATTTTTCGACTTCGGTATCGTTAACGTACCTATATATACCGGATACCATGGTATAGATTACAAAGTCTGTATTTGCATAATAACAGTACTGTGTGCTTGTTTAATGATAGACGGGCCTTATCACTGATAATGTCTACAGCTGTGGTATTTTTACTCGATAAGGTATACCGTACCGTTCACATAACAAACGCTTTATGCTATATAGATACTGTTTGTAAAATATATTTTTCACTTCTCATGCTCGTAAAGTTCGTGTTTATGTTGGGTATAGGCTGCATAAAATCGCTTTTTATGCTCTAGTGCATAAAGTAAAATCTTCGTCTAAGTCTCAGACTCTAAGACAAAGGTCGTCAGGTAAACAGTCACACACGCAATTAAACTTCGTGAAATAAATTTTATTAATACCTAACATATTTCATTCTGTTTCTTAAATTTTGTACATAATCCATGTTAAATTACTAAATTAATAAAACTAGGCAAAATTAACAAGTTTTCTAAGAAATAAGTATTTCAAGAGCATTATGGACTACGATCTATGCTAAAGTCACTGTGCTGTCAATGCCACGTATAAAAAAAGAAAAAGAAAGTCTTCCCGCCAATATGGCGGATTCTTTATTTTTTCTTTTTTGCAATATTGTTATTTATTTTCCTCACACTCGAAGTGAAAAGCAGAGTGTATAACTCGAACATAAAACCCATTTTACCCTCGAATTGCCTATCCACCCTCGCCTACGGCTCGGATGGATATATACGTCTCGGGTAAAATGGTACGTTTTATGCACTTGTTGTACAATCTACTATTTCACTTCTCATGCTCGTAAAGTTCGTCTTTATGTTGGGTATAGGCTGCATAAAATCACTTTTTATGCTCTAGTGTATAAAGTAAAATCTTCGTCTAAGTCTCAGACTCTAAGACAAAGGTCGTCAGCTAAACAGTCACACACGCAATTAAACTTCGTTAAATAAACTTGTTATTTCATTCTGTTTCTTCAATTTTGTACATACTTAATCCATGTTAAATTACTTAATTAATAAAACTAGGCAAAATTAATGAGTTTTCCAAGAAATATGTATTTCAAGAGCATTATGGACTACGATATAACGCTAAAGTCACTGTGCTATGCCAATGCCACGCATAAAAAAGAAAAAAAAATCTTCCCGCCAATATGGCGAAGTCTTTATTTTTTCTTTTTTGCAATATTGTTATTTATTTTCCTCACACTCTAAGTGAAAAGCAGAGTGTATAACTTGTACATAAAACCCATTTTACCCTCGAATTGGCTATCAACCCTCGCCTACGGCTCGGGTGGACATATAAGTCTCGGGTAAAATGGTACGTTTTATGCACTTGTTGTACACACGGCAGCACATCAGACTATACATGTTGACCTTGAGACCGCCTTTATGCCCTACGTAATAAGAGCGGTTATCGCAGTTCAACTGTTTAACTTGATGTGCTGTCGAGTGTACAATCTACTATAGGTACTTATACTGGGCGAAAAAGGACGGATAAAGGAAAGAAAAAAGAAAACCATGAAAATATCAACAATATTGGTAGGTAGTTGAGTTTTCAAAACTTGGAGCAAAAAACAACTAAAATACTTTCACTATTTTGTACTTCCCTTAAAAATTTATAGTGCCTTATATAATAATACATTAATAATTATATAAATATATTAATAAAATAATTAATTAATAAAAATGGAACATACTTACTTAATTATAACTTTCTGCATACTAAACTATAAAACTATAGGTACTTACTATAAGTACTAAACGTACTAAAACTACAAATCCATATAAATTATTTGCATACCTATACATACAGCGATGCTTACCGTGCGTAATGGCTCTTACCGTTAGAAACGATTAAACGACAAAATGTACAAAATTAGTAATAAGTTACAATTAATTGTAATATAATATGTATGTTAGTCTAAAAGGTATTGTATGGGTCTTTTGTAGCCTGATTTAAATAAATAAATAAAAAAAAACAGAGAGAACCGATTTTGATGTAATTTGGCATAGATATAGATCTATAACGTGGAAAAGGTAAATAGGCTATACGTCGCGACATATTGAAGAAATCCTTTTTTTTTATAGTGAGGGCAAATACAAGTAGGTAAGTACTTAATTGAAGACGTTTCACCGATTTCGGAAATTCTTTCACCAGAAGAAAGCTACATAATATATTGAGTCCTGAGTGACGTAGGCTATATTTTATCTCGATATTCCCACGGGAACGGGTACCAGACGAGTAAAACCACGAGGAGCCACTAGTAAGGTATAATTATAGCAATCACTGTTTTCCGAACTGAAAGAATAATTAATCATTATACTTAGTAATAATGTTCGTCTATTTTTAGAATATAAACGTTCCAGTGAGGTGTAGTTTGCTGTTTACGACTCTGGATTAATAGTGAGACGATCAACTAAATTTAGGGCGCCATATGCTCAACATTAGCACTTAAAGAAAACGACTAGGCAGGTGGTTTGTATAAATTATCGGATACATTTAAAAATACACGATGTACCCACCCAGGTTGATTTCGGAGGAACGTGAAAGTTAAAGCTTAAAAATAATATTAAGTATAAGTTATTTTATTTTTTATGCAATTTTTATTATTTCAAAATGGAAAATGAAGTATTTACAAAAAAAATCGACCCGTCTGTCAGCTCCTATGGGACGCTAACGATAGGACGATAACGCTGACTATACAGCGCGTATGAAGTATTGGATAAATTCGACGCTTCTCGTAACGACTCCGTAGCTCAGTGGTTAGAGCTAACCACTGAGGACGTGGGTTCGTCGTGTCCCATCGGAGCTGGTTGTGAGACGGGTCGATTTTTTCTAAATACTTCATTTTCCATTTTTCAATAATAATATTATATCGAAAGTTTTGGGAGGGTTCTTATCCTCATTCTCGCGTCGTGCTCCTCATGTCCGAGGGTCGTAACCACCACCTCTTAGCAGTCTTTCTTTGATGATGGCTCCATCGTCTCCTGTCACCGGTGGCATGCAGTGCGTCGTAGACTGACGTGTCGAGAATGGTGCGGATCAGAGGGCTACTCTGAAACGCAAAACCCGAATCTTCGGTATACCCGTCCCTCTCACTCTCTAGTCGGGACAGAATCGAGTGATAGGGGCGGGGCTAGCCGAAATTTCGGATTGGCGTTTCAGAGTACGGTCCCTGGTCGGACCAACGCATCGGGCTGCGACCACGTGACCTTTTGCCGTCGACTTTTCCTGTCACTATCAATTTCTCCAGGTTGTCACTTTCTTTCCTGGCAATGTGGCCAAAGTAATCAAGTACTCGCTTAAGACAGATGGAAGATAGTCGCGTGGTGATCCTGAGCTGCTGAAGTATTGATACATTGGTCCGATGTGCTGTCCATGGTATCCCAAGCATTCTTCTCCAGCACCACATCTCAAAAGCATCGATGCGGGTTCTTACTGGACTCTAAAAAATAAATAAGTAAGAATTTCCTCAGTAATTTATGTAAATAATCTAAGCATTCATCGCCTGAACGACCTCCGTCTCGAGTCTGATGATGGCGGGTTCGATTCCCGCAGAAGACACCTAATTGTGTGTTATTCTGGGTGTTTTCTATGTAGGTATAAGTCCGTTCGGTTAGATAGTGTCGGTACACCCGCACGGCATTGTGGCAGAGCGACACTATCTAAGCGAATGGACTATAATATCATTCTACCCACCAATCCGCATTGGGCCCGCGTGGTGGGTCATGTCATGGTGCATTATCCTTATCCATCCATAAGGAAAGCCTGTGCCTATCACGTAAGTATACGTATTTACAATGAAATTTACTATGGTCTATAATTAAAGTGAGATATTTAAAAAATATAACCTTGTATTGTGCTATTATTAGTGGTATTTCCTGAATTGTTGTACCTAACGTGTATTATCAAGAAGTTAACATTCGACTCGCAATTAAAATTGCGACATGGAAATTTCCATATCAACAATTTCGCAATTCGCAACGGATTTCCAGGAATACGAGTATGTAGGTACCTATAGGTACTTATTTCTTGCGACACTGAAGAACGGGTGTTTAACTGATAAAGAAGCAGCTCACCGCGCATGCGTATCGAGTTGAATGCGCCATTGTCTTCAGCGGAAGATACAATAAACACAGAAGTGCAGTTGCCAGCTCTTCAAGTTTAAAGGAGAGCCTTGACAAAAAGCATCTGAAAATGAAAATACTAAGAGGCGTTTTTCTAATAGAACGCTACTGCCCGATCATCACGCGAGTAATCGATGCGACCATCGCGTTTTAGATTTAGTACCAAATTTAGTCGCGCGCGCGACCGCATCGCATTGACATAAAGCGTCAAAAGGACCTACAGTGCCACAACCTTTTCTGTTCCGGTGACAGCGGCGCTACGTACGGTTTTCTTTTTATTGTAACAATTTAACCGGCCCTGACTTCTAAGAAATTCAGCCGCTAGCAGCGCTATGGTTGGACATCAACTTGACAGCAAAATGACATTAAAAAAAACACGCTAGTTTCACATTTTGGCCACCGGCACAGCAAAGTTTGTGGCACTGTATCTTGCGATGATCGCGTAGTCGCGTGGTTTTCTATCAGGACAAAGCCTGAAACGTAAGAAACTGATGGTAAGCTACGTGATTTTTTTAATCGTTAATGATATTATATATGTCGTAAACGTAACAAAAAATAACCTTCTTTTGCACTACGAAAACAGACTGCCTAGACAAAGCGTTACTCTGTGGAAGCTCACATCAAATTTTTTTTTTCTTCTATATTTCGCTGCAAGTGCAACTCATTAACTGCAACACCGTGATGGATGACGTACCTTGCACTTTCACCGACCACTCAATGCACACAGTGTCACACACTTACAATAATTCACTAATACTACAGGACAGTGTTTCTGCAACGGCTTTAAAATCAACGAGTTTTTATGGCTTTTTGGTTTTTAATTTTTCTGCGTGAATTGAAAAATGTTCTAAGATTCGAGTTTTAGGACAACACTCATTTCTAATGTTTCAAATATAGGTACCTACGTCAAATTGGGAGCAATTGAAATATGTTTTGCTTTCTTGCATGAATTTAAGATTCACTTCGAATGATTCAAAAATGAAAAGGAGTAGTTAAACCGTGCAATACCGCTCTGAGAATTCATTCGGTGCAAGGAAGGCCAATTTTTTTAAAAATATTTTTACGAAATGCGACAACAGCTGACGTGTAGTCATAAGATCTTGACGTGTGCGCGTTGTCAATATTAAGTACTTGAATGCATGCTATGCTTTGCAAAGGGCGCACCACGCTTTTTAATTTCAGTTAAGTACTGAATAGACGGTTATTTTGTACTTTTAGTCTGTTCCTATAAAAGTGTGTTTTTATAGTTTTTTAAACTACATATTTATTTTTTACTTTTTAGTTTAACAAATGGCAAGCTATGGATGGGGATGGTAATCGATTTCACAGTCCATTCATGTGTCTGCCCACCCCGTAAACATTACAACTCAAAGGCGTGATTGTATGTATTTAGTTTTACAAATTCAAGTGGAGTCTATTAGTTACCAGATGCGCGAGCCGAACCCTTACTTCTTCCTTGCTCCATGATCTGACCCTCACCACCAAGTGTAGCGAATAGGTCTCATCAGAACGAAACAAATGAGCCCAAACTCGAGGGGTTTCCTAGTGGTCATTAAGGAGTGTCACTGGCTTCCTCTCTGCTCCATCATCCGACCCTCACCACCAAGTGAAGCGAATAGGTCTCATCAGAACGAAACAAATGAGCCCAAACTCGAGGGGTTTCCTAGTGGTAATTAAGGAGTGCCACTGACTTCCTCCCTGCTCCATCATCAGACCCTCACCACCAAGTGTAACGAATAGGTCTTATCAAAACGAAACAAATGAGCACAAACTCGAGGTGTTTCCTATTGGTCATTAAGAAGTGTCACTGGCTTATTTCCTGCTCCATCATCAGACCCTCACCACCAAGTATAGCGAATAGGTCTTATCAGAATGAAACAAAAGAGCCAGAACTCGAGGTGTTTCCTATTGGTCATTAAGGAGTGCCACTGGCTCCCTCCCTGTTCCATCATCAGACCCTCACCACCAAGTGCAGCTCATAAGTCTCGTCAGAACGAAACAAATGAGCACAAACTCGAGGTGTTTCCTATTGGTCATTAAGAAGTGTCACTGGCTTCTTTCCTGCTCCATCATCAGACCCTCACCACCAAGTGTAGCGAATAGGTCTTATCAGAACGAAACAAATGAGCCAGAACTCGAGGTGTTTCCTATTGGTCATTAAGGAGTGCCACTGGCTCCCTCCCTGTTCTATCATCAGACCCTCACCACCAAGTGCAGCTCATAAGTCTCGTCAGAACGAAACAACGGAGCCTAAACTCGAGGGGTTTCTTAGTGGTCATTAAGAAGTGCCACTGGCTTCCTCCCTGCTCCATCATCAGACCCTCACCATTAAGTGTAGCGAATAGGTCTCATCAGAACAAAACAAATGAGCCTAAACTCGAGGGGTTTCCTAGCAGCCATTGAAGAGTTCTATTGCCCACCTCTTGACTCCATCATCAGATCAGCTCGATGGTAGCAAATTATTGTATTGTCATCGGATTCATATAGGCTTGCAAAGTTTCAAATCAATACGACAATTAGAAGTAGGTTAAAATTGAATTCCAAAATTTTCTTACATTGTGACTTAGTTACAAGTGAAGCTAATAAAAGTGTGGTAATAATTCCTCACCAAATAAATAACGTAAGTACTTTGAAGTCGGGCGTGAAACATGTACAATTTTTTGTTGTTTTTGTTAAAACCCGCCCGACTTCAAAGTACTTACGTTATTTATTTGGTGAGGAATTATTTCTTACTTTTTAAATGTGGTTTTTTTGAAGGCGGTTTTATTTTTTTATAAAAATAATTTTTATTTCACTCTTTTTAGTGCATCGTGCAGGCAATTTACGTGTTTTCTGGTAAATAGGTATGTGATCAAACTGAAACCTCCTTTTTTGAAGTCGGTTAAAATACCTTGAGGTAGGTATCCCCTTTTTAACAAAACAAGAATCATCTAAATCGGTTTATAAACAAAGGAGTTATGCCTAAAGATACGTATTAAATTCACATAAAGTGGCAACGAAAACAACAGTATTTTCAAGATTTCCTGAAAACTACTGAACCGATTTCAAAATTTGATGATGTAATACCGTTTGAACCATTTCAATCGGTTCAGCCGTCTTCGAGTAATCGGTGGACATACACACAAAAAAAAAACATACAGACGAATAGAGAACCTCCTCCTTTTTGATTTAGAAGTCGGTTAAAAATGGATAAGGCGACGGACTTCTTATCCATTATGTTAAGCTATTATGCAATCGATTTTAAATTCATCCATAAGGATGGCCCGTGCCTCAGCATAGCGGACACGATGATGATAAAACATACTGGAAAGTAAGAATAAAATCACTATGAAGCGATTGCATCTTATTGCACTTTGAAAACTGTTATTGTCACGTGTCTAAAAGCGATAAGTGTGGACTCAACTCAAAGTGGTCAAGATGTTAAGGTTGATGTACGATCAACTGTACTAGCTGAGTACAGCTCCCAATGTCAAACGAAGGAGGACAACGCGTCCATAAGCGAACAAGCGTCAGTTCTTTTTATAAAGTTGTTTTCCTCGCAATCTCTAGTTTTTACGCAGTTCAGGATTATATGAGCATACAATTTAATTTAGAAGTTAGTCATCTTATTTACATTTTTATCACTAGGTAAATATGTGGGTTACTAGCATCGTAAATGAATATACAGTTGCAGTTTCACCCAAAAACTGAATTGTTCCCCACATCACATAAAAATGTTGCCTACCTTCTTAGGCAACAAAATGTGAATTTACCTAATAGTACTTATGCGTCTACCTTATCATCATCATCAGCCCGTTTTTTCATCCACTGCTGGACAAAGGCCTCTCCTAGTGCACGTCGAGACTTCTGCCACGTTGGCCAGACGGTTGGTAGAGGGTTTATTTCGTGTATTCCTTCTCTCGCTTAGGCATTCAGTGCATTTTCATCATCATCATTTCAACCGTACGACGCCCACTGCTGGGCATAGGCCTCCCCCAAGGACCTCCACAACGATTGGTCCTGCGCTGCCCGCATCCAGCGGCTTCCCGCGACCTTGACCAGATCGTCGGTCCACCTTGTAGGGGGCCTGCCCACGGAACGTCGTCCGGTTCGCGGTCGCCATTCGAGAACCTTTCCGCCCCAACGGCCATCGGTTCTCCGCGCTATGTGTCCCGCCCACTGCCACTTCAACTGAGCAATCCTTCGAGCGATGTCGGTCGTTTTAGTTCTCCTGCGGATCTCATCATTTCTGATTCGATCGAGCAGGGAAATACCAAGCATCGCTCTCTCCACTGCTCGCTGGGTAACCTTGAGCCTTCTTATGAGACCCATAGCATTTTGCCTCATAGGCGGCTTTTACGACCTCCCAGCCATGTAAGCGAGGTTATACTTACACTAGATAAAGTTAATAAGGTAATTAATCCAGCCGTGGCCGCCAGCCAGTCGATATTGCCTGAAAAAACAAGGGCTCAACGAACAAGGATGTACCTAGAACGTGTCAGGTATTTCCTCAATTAAAATATAATAATTAACATTAAGGGCGTTCGATAACATTTCTAGTCCGATTATATGTCTATTTAAAGAATAATCATTAAACGAGTCCAGTCTCCCTGACATAGAAAATAAACAAGTTTACTGTGACTGTTTGCGTAAATATTGAGTCTGACATTAGGCCCCGACCGACTTATCTAGGACACATATGGCCGGTGGAAAATTTCTTAAACTATTTTGAGATAAAGTGCACAAGCGTTTACTCTACACCTGTGCAAGAACAACATTGAACAGCTCTTTAGACCGCTCTAATTTAGAGTAAGTTGTAGCTAAACTCTGAAACATCTCAACCTTTCTGTTTACGCCTGAAGATGATTGACGATAACCTGTAAGCAAACTTATATTCTTGAAAATAATTTCCTGCACAAAAGGATTGGTTTGGTAACACCATCAACTACAGCTTAAATTTTAGAAAAAAAAAAACAAAAGTATAAACCAGGAGATATCTACATTATGTAGAAGAAGATAGCAAATGTATCAAAAACGGCCACTTTTAGCAGTTTTGCTATCTACTTCTAGCAGTGACTACGAGGGAATGTAATGATACCGTCTAAAAATACTAGGCTATGGGCCCTAAAAATTCCATGTGCTTAATAAGTTTTATTCAAATTGTGTATTAGAATTACAGTACTAAATAAAATTCACCGTGGCGCCACTATCGCCTAGCCTATCGCCTTAAGCTCTGCAATAAATGAAAATTACATAAACACAAACAGTAAGTACTCCGAGCAAGAAAAAATCGCGTTCTGTTGTATTTTTTTGTCCACAACGGGGTAGCACTTAGCCTTCATCACACGCGTTCTGTTGTATTTTTTTTGTCCAGAACGGGGTAGCACTTAGCCTTCATCACACCTGATGTTAAGTGGTGATAAGGATAAAGGTGGAAGCGCACTACTCCCGGAATCCTCACTGAGGAACTGGCTATCTTATCTGTAACTGCCGGAACACAATAATGCTGAAAATATCATTGTTTTGGCGTCATACTTAGATAAGATGATGGTAGCTAGCCAGGCGGACTAAGAACAAGTCCTACCACCAACCAAACCGAATACAATATGTACCTCCATTGGGAATCGAACCCGGGACCTCTAGGTCTAAAATCGGTGTTGTGAACCACTAGACCACAGAGGCGGTAAACCAATCGTATTATACAGGGTAAAGTTTTGACCACCAGCCAAATTTTTACGCTCGTCTCAGAATCTGTAAGTGAACAACTTTCTCCTAGAAACATGGGTCGAAATATGACATAAAATGTTTGACTCTTCATACAAATTATTACATCAGGATAGTTTCCAAGTTGGTCCCATTTTTTTAAATTTTGAAATCGGTTCACTAGTTTTCAGGAAATCTTGAAAATACTGTCGATTTCGTTACCACTTTATGTGAATTTTATACGTATCTTTAGGCATAACTCCTTTGTTTATAAACGATTTAGATGATTCTTGTTTTGTTAAAAAGGGGATACCTCAAGATATTTTAACCGACTTCAAAAAAGGTGTTTGTTTGATCCTTTCCTGATCAGAAGGTCTAAGTAGCTAAATGTCCAACAGCGCGAAACGTCTGATGAGCAGTAAGTCTAACTAGCAGAATGTCCATTTAGCAAAACGTCCAACTATCAAATGGTCTGTATAGCAGAACATCTATTTAGCAAAAAGTCATTTTTAAAATGTGTACACTCATGATAAAAAGGAAAAGTCATTTGTAAATTACATTACATTTATTTGAGAAAACAAAATTTGGATTAAAAAGCCAGTAGCGCCATAAATATTATTAGGATATTAGGCGCACAAATTCCCCTGCATTTATTTACTTACTCTTTTGATATGACCAAGGTTTATCAAAAATTCAAAAGGACTATCTTTTTGGCCCTCAAACTTTTGCAGCTCTTTTGTATTTGGCATTAAACATTAAATCGATCTTCCTTCTTTTATTTCCTTCAAATAACATATTCTTGTATTTGCGATCTTGCCAAAGCGCTTCTTTTCTAAGAGCTTTATGTAATGCTAATCAAATAGCATTCTCGACAATAAATTGTCAGTTACCATCAAAAAGATATGATTTAAGCTACATAGACCAAAGAATCTGTAGGTATGTACAAGTCTGTACGTACGTACATATTATAATTCCGTGTCCGTTTCCCTCCCGATGTAATTTGTGTGTTGAATTTTGTGCCTGAGTATCCAGACATTTTGATAATGTGACGATTTGCTAAATAGATGTTCTGCTATACAGATCATCTGATATTTGGACGTTTTGCTACATAGGCATTTTGCTAATGAGACTTACTGCTAATTAGACGTTTCGCGCTGTTGGATATTTAGCTACTTAGACCTTCTGATCAGGAAGGGTTTGATCACATACCTATTTACCAGAATACACGTAAATTGCCTGCACGATGCACTAAAAAGAGTGAAATAAAAATTATTTTTATAAAAAAATAAAACCGCCTTCAAAACAATCACATCAAAAAAGTAAGAAATAATCCCTCACCAAATAAATAACGTAGGTACTTTGAAGTCGGGCGGGTTTTAACAAAAACAACAAAAAATAGTAGGTACATGTTTCACGCCCGACTTCAAAGTACCTACTTAAGTACCTACGTTATTTATTTGGTGAGGGATTATTTCTTACTTTTTTGATGTGATTTTTTTCGTGTTTTAGTTAACAGCAGAAAACACAATGAATACACTGAAAGAATATAAATAATCATTCATATACAACCAAACCAATACATTAATATACCATCTCATAAAACGGCCCATTATGGGAGGTGACGTGACCCTTGTGTATCACCAAGAATAAACAAAACAATAAAACATTTTATGACTTCAAGTACAATACAAACATCAGTTAATAATGAGATAGTTAAAACAACAAGTAATTAAATCATGAACTTACTTAAACTAATAATTTGTTGATATCAACTTATTTAAAACTAGCGGCCGTCCGCGGTTTCACCCGTGGTTCCCGTTAGACATTTACAAAAAAAAACATATTGTTGCTAATTACAACAATTGCTTTAAATCTTTCCTCTTCATAATGTTAGTATAGAGCTGTGTTCTGTGGTATAGAAATTAGAATAGAGTATAGATATCATATAGAATCTTTATTCCCAATGTATCTCTTTTTGCCAAGTTATAGGGTCGTGCAGGCCAGCTAATACAATCCACCTGATATGGATGCAGGCCAGTCGCCTTTTACGGTCCGCGCTGCCATGGGAACAAACATGCGCCGGGGCAGTTCGTATCGTCGTTCAAATCTGCCGCAATTACCACACATTTCAACGGTTGACCGGTGACATCCGTTTGTTTTTTGTGTGCACTCGTCCAATTAGGTATGTATTGTCCTAAATTGAACTTTAAATTGGTTACATTTGACACTGTTAACTTGCAATAGAGAGCAAAGGTCATTTCAATCAGAAATTATGTGATTAACGGAGCAGAGCAATTAGTACGTTTTTTAAGTTTCTAAGGCCTGAGTTCACCAACTAACCGTTGGTTAAACGTCAGTTAACCCATACGAACACTAATCACGTGCGTAAACCGGCCAACTAACCAACGATGCTGTTGGTGAAATCAGGCCTTAAACACTTTAATTTAAGGATATTGCATAGGTTACAAAAATATCGGCGATGGCCGTTGCTTGCGAGGGGGTGCTGGGAGCGGTAAGACTCCGGCCGCGGCACTCTCGTAGACTGAGAAATACGTGTAGACGCGGCATGCAGCGCGCATTCTATTTACATCTAAAATATCACCTATGTGCGCTTTTACTAAGGACATTATATTATGTAGAATACAAGAAGAATTATTATGAATATTTATTGTAAACGTCGCTTTGTAGGAAGAGTAGATCTTAGATATTATTCGTATGTAGTAAAAAAAGCTTTTTTTAACAAAGATAGTAACTTCAAACGATTATTCAAAATGCAGAACACAGCAGCAGCTATTTATATTTATTTTCTATCTCTAGATCATTTCGATAATATATCCATTATTGAAATGATCGTCGCAGGCAAAACTACAACATTTGCTACAAATTATACTGAAAAAAATAAATAATGTATACTGCTCTAACCAGTAGATACATTTTCAGATTTATTCCAATCAAATTTATAAAACTTATAATTTAATATGAAAAAATATTAATAACTCATACTAGCCAATCATCTAATACTTTTTTACAAAATAAATCTACTTAGTTAATCAATATATAAATAAGTATACCGTTTATATAAAATCACGCTATCAATCTATAATATAAATCAATATATAAAAATAACACTTAAATAAAAATATTGTTTAAGTACATATATACATATTATTCCAATACCAAAAATGATAATATAAAATAATACAATAACTTGTGTCATTGAAAATTGGAAGCAACGATCACATACACCCAGATACAAGTAAATATCTAAAAGTTAGTTTTCGACATTTACCCGTCCGAGCATCGAACCCGGGACCTCAGAGATAGTGGCACCTAGAAAACCGGTGCGTACACCAATCGGCCACGGAGATCGTCGAATTTGTTTAAACAAAATGTAGCGCAACTGAAATAATTGATACTTTGTTTACTAATGTAAACTTGCCACGTAAGGTTATAAATCAGCCACTTTAAAAAATCTTTTTTCATTACTCATTTTAAAATATCTTTATTTTTCACTGTCACTATTTTTCGCCATGTACGCATCATATCCCTTGTGCTCTAAAAATGGGTAAAAAACGTAAAAACTTGCCTAACGTCAGGTTCTTTTTTCTGTTTAAATATTATGCGATATGCTGAAATATTTGTACTAATTAAAAATTAATACCGAAGAAACATCAACACAACTATATGTTAAAATTTTGTCATATTCATTAACATGAATTTCAAGACAATTTTGTGGTACGTGTGACATGACAACCAAAGGCGACAGCAAAAAAGACAATAATGGGTGCATCCATTGCATTGTAAAGTGATTGACTGATATTCGGAAAATTCTTATTAAATTAGTCGCGTGAATTGAGTAAACTCACAAAGGTAGTTTTATAATGTGGTTGGTTATAGTACTTGAATAAAATTTTGTGTGAATAGATTTACCTAGAAGATGCCTATTCACTTGCGACTTTAAGAGGTTTAGGTTGTAGGTACTCGGGCAAACAGAAGCCGGCAGGGTATTCCAGGCATGATGAAGGAGTACTTAATTCTCTGAGCGTGAGTTTAAAGGAGAGGGCGGAATGATGTTATGCAACTCAGATGCACACTCGTTAAAGCATATCTGACAAGTGACTCAGGGGATCAAACTCATAGCTGAAGTCAACCATCGACAGTATGGGAGTGCTTATTCGCCAAGCCAGATAAAGAGGTACGCACTGTGTATCAGACTAACACCAGTAACATAGAGATCCTTACTACCGAACTTAGTAACTGTACGGTCACTTCAGTCTACAAACCTCCCAATGCACCGTATTACTTCAGCTGTCCGCCGAACTTTAACGCCCATCCGGTTAGATTCGTCCTTGGTAATTTTAATAGCCATAGCGAGAACTGGGGATACAGAACCAGTGATGACAACGGAGTGAAGGTTGAAGAATGGGTTGATGGACACATACCTACTATCTTTGATCCATGATCCAAAACTTCCGTCATCACTCAACAGCGGTCGCTGGAAAAGGGGTTAAAACCCTGATCTAATCTTTGCCAGTGATCACATAGATCACCAGTGCGTGAAGACAGTAAGTGGTGCAATACGGAGGACCCAATTATGTGCCAGGCCTTACGACCTGAAGGATAAAATAATAAAATAAAATAAAAAATATCTTTATTCAACTTGACTTAATAAATAAGCTCTTTTGAATCGTCAATATTTTCGTACCACCCGTTCAAGACTTTTTTAACTGATAAGAAGAACAGGCGCAATAAACTTATCAGCTTTAATAATTGGAGTAACGATATTTCCAAAGATTTATATCGTTAACTTTTACAACTTTTTCATTATAATATTACATTAGTTCAGCTAAGGTTATGTGTTACATCAAATCCATGCATTACGGTCTTTCAAATAGTCGTCTACTTTATAATATCCTTTGCCCATGAGCTTTTTTTTGCCATGACTTTTGAATTTGTGCAAAGGCAGCTCTACTAAATTCTGTGGAACTTTATTAAAACTAGCTACGCTTTTCCCCAAAAACGAACTTCTTGTTTTTTTTAAGTCGAATCCTTGGAACGGCAATCTTATGTTTATTTCTTGTTTTGAATTGATGTATATTGCTACGTTTTACAAATGTATTGAGATACTTCTTCACATATACCATATTCTCATATATGTATTGTCCTGCAACAGTTAATATGTTGATTTCTTTTAAAGAATCTCTTGGCCGAAGTTTGTATATGGCGCGAATAGCTCTTTTCTGAAGCACAAAAATACTTTCGATGTTAGCTGCTGAACCCCAAAGTAATAGGCCGTAGGACAATACACTCTGAAAATAGCTAATATAGATTAACCTTGCCGTTTCAATATCGGTTAAGAGCCTTATTTCTTTATCAGCAAATGCTTTGGAGAGGTCACAATAAATACCAACTACATCTCGCTTGCTCTCCCAAGCATCAAATATATGTTTTTAAATATAATATGATAGGATGACATACCAAGACCAGTATGAATTAGATCCCTTCTCACAGGACACCATCGATGTGGGAATGAATTGCTAGAAGCCATATCCGAAACAACGAGAGAAAAGTGGAACAAGCTAATCGAAGGCGTAAATATGACGCATAAAAGCAAGAAGGTATGGTGTTTTATAAGGAAACTAAATAATGACCCTAAAATCGCTGATAGTCATTCCAATGTGACCACAAACCAGATCGCTCACCACTTACTCCAAAATGGGAAAGCTTCCACGAAAAGTCTCCAGAAGAAATTTACACGAGACCCTGGTAAAGTGGTTAACCACTTGGACGAGGCTTTTACAGAAACAGAGCTCAAGTTTGCCCTTGATAAGCTCAAAGAAGGTAAAGCCGCTGGCTCTGACAACATCAGGGTCGAGCAGCTGAAACGGTTTGGTTTCGTACTACTTATACAAAACTATCATTTCTTCCATGGCCGCTTCCAAAGGGTATGTAATCTAATCACTGACGTTTTAGCCACCTACTTTTAATAAATGACATTTGTGGCAGAGAGTGTATATAAAACTTCTTCGAGATTACTTATTTTTATGAGTTTATTATCTTTGATATAATATGTTAGTCAGTTTAAAGTTAGCCCGCCATTTGTTTATACTTTGTGCAATGAAATTTAAATAATTAAATAAATATTCCTCCTTCGGAAGTACTTGTACCTATGCAATATTTCATAAGAGTATTTTTTTTACTCCGACTATGCAAGTCTCCTTACAGAACTCCGCAAACTTATCTGACGCGGTGGTTAAATTTGAGAGTTTAAACTGTCAATACAGCTGACAGACCTTTCATTCTTTTTTATTGCTACTGGCGCCTCAACCATCGGTTTTAGATATTGTTGTGGGGATTTCGAATTTCGAATTTCAAAACCGCGAGAGCATTTTTTGCAAGAAATTGTATGCATGCTCTATTTTGTACTAATAATGGATATGAGAATTAGTAATAAAAATGTTTTGAACCTGAAATTTACACAATATGGTGCGGTTTATGTTCCTCACTCAAAGGAAAGAAGCTGGACTTCTCACAGTCTTATAAAATTTGTGTAATGGTGATATTAGCTCAACTAGGTATATAAAATTCTTACGTCGGTTTTATTTCAAGAATTGCTTTTACATTATGTCTCTGTTAAAAACTTTTTCAACAAGCGAATTTCTTATTTCTTGATGCAATTTTTTACACCGACCTATCTTAAGTTTCTCACATTTTCAATTTTGAGGAACCTAAACCGAACATAAATTTAATATACAGTAGTAGAAGTTAGAAACTTAGACTAATTATGTACCTACAACACAACAAAATATTGGTACTCAAATAGGTACAACTTTTATGGGCTCTTAAGTATCTTAGGCAATATTATCCGTCACTTTTATTTCAAACTATTGATGTTTGCTTTAGGTAATGAGTAAAATAACTTGTCCTAGGTTACATAGGTCTATGGTTATGCAATAAATGGCAAAGCACTCATCTATACCCAATCCTGAAGCGCTAGTTCAATATTTCCTAGCAAAATAAGCATCATTGAAAAAAATTTGGATCCTAGTGTGAGTTTTTTTTTTCAATTTTGGCGCAACCGGAGCGATACATTCTCCACGTCCAAACGCCGCCAATCTCAGGCGGACACTGAAGAATTAGCTGAGAAACGGTGCACGATGCATTTTGGGATACTAGTTATTGACTATAAATATAACAAAAAAAAATTTTAGTAACTTCCTTAGATATGACTAAGAACTACTTACACAAAAAAAAATTAGCTTGATTACTCAAATAGTTATTGAGATAATTGAGTTTAAGACGGAAAAAAGGGGTCTTGAAAATCATTTTTTTAGTACATTGTATTTATTTGATTTGAATAAAATTTAGTAACTTCCCTTTATAAAGAAAAGATCTATCACATATATTATTTTGGAAGACCTAGCAATGATACTTTGTCAGGAAATTTAATTTAAAAAAATTGAAAATTCTGAGTTTGATCGCCGATATGCCCTTAATTTAATTTGAAATAAAGTGCCCATAAATTGCATATTTTGTATGTGTTTACATTAAATCCACACTAATATTATTAATGTGAAAGTCAACGGATCGAAACCGAAGGGATAGTTTGGAAGCTGAATTATCTATATTTATACCTAAGTATAAAGTTTTCGACTAACTCTAGCGTCTCACATTAACACCCATTCATACTATCATGCAGACATTCATATGATGTATGACCTAGTATGCTGATTGTCTGGTGGTCTACCCTCTTAGCAGCATAGTTCTGTGGTGGTGAGTGTATAATGCATGCATTAAGTTTTGGCTTATCCCATTATCATGTGCCCATCTGGTGATGTTTTCTAGTGGAATGTGAGTGCAAACATTACAATCGCCGTCGCGTTAAGAATAATTCTATTCTAGATTTTATTTCTTTACTATTACGAAGATTACGATCTATCTGACAAAATCTCGAAGGACAAAATTTAACTCAAACGCGATAACGTTTTTGCTTTGTGTACTTTTGCCTTAACCTAATATAATGTAGGTACCTGTCTATGTACCTACATAGACAGGTAGGTACATACATAGTTACATAGACAGGTACTACCTAGGTATACGTACGAGTGTTTTCATTCAATTGATCTCAACAGTAAGATTCCCATGATCTGTTTCAGTAACAAAGCTTGTACATAACAATAGTGCATGGTCTCATTTGTCACGAGGCGGGCGCTTTCAAGCTCATTCTCAACAGCCTTCATGACTGACTGATGACCTGACGGACACGGGAAAGATTATCGAGCCTTTGTCAGTGAAAGGTTAAGCCGCTGACTACAATGAGGCGGCTTATCAAAGGCGAGGTCTTTGTCTATTGAATAAGACCGGTGTGTGGTAACTCTAAGTTTCGTCTTTATTAAGATTTAACAGTTTGGTTAGGTTCTTTTTATACTGAGCAGTGAGTATGGAATTCGGAGGTACCAGTTTCTTTGTCTCGTCCTTTCGCTCCATCCGTATTTCATATTTTAGTAAGATAAGTATGTACACTTAACTTAATATGTAAATATGGCTAGCGGTAGCAGTTAATGCTTCAGGCGTTATTTCCGTCTACTCATAGAGCTCATAGAGCGTGCGCAGACAGAGAGCGGTACCGAGTTCCGCGTACAGAGTTCAGGGTACTGCGTTCTAACGAATGTACTGAGTTTGGTATTCTGTCGTTTGGTACGATAACGCACACAGCAGGCAGTCAGAACGCGGCGGTCAAAGTGGAACTCGGCGTTATAAGAGTTCATTTGCCACAGAGACAGTGAACGCCGCGTTCACCGCGATGTCTGAAGTTGCAAATACAGATAAACTTAGATTTTAAATTATTTTTATGCATTCACAATGCAATTCTTTAAGTTTAATTTTGTCTGGCGGCCAGACAAAATGTTACATCGAAAAGCAAAATGCAACTAAAGGAGGTCTATTTCAGCAAAAGAAAGGCTGGCTATATTTTACATGACATACATGACTTAAATCATACAATAATCTCCTTTCTCTAACCAATTCAATAAGTTTATCTGTATAGGAAAAATGTGATAGTAAAAAAAAAAACTTTTTTTACTATCACATTTTTCCTATAAGTACTTAAAGAATTGCATTGTGAATGCATAAAAATAATTTAAAATCTCGATTTAAGGGCTGTTTCATCTTAATCGATTGTTAAACATTTGTAAAAATGTTTCTCTGGCCAACGAAAGCTGTCCACGAGAAAAGCCGGCAATTTTTAAAATCCTGTTGATGTTAGCCCTGAATATACTCTGAAAAAACTATTTTGATACGTGATGTATATTTCATTAGGTTATTAGAAAATAACAAAATAAATAGATGTAATATATTACATAATTTCATGGTCATTTTTAAATATGGATTTTTAAATTTGGCGCCTTTTCTCGTGGACAGCTTTCGTTGGCCAGACTCTATTCTATCATATAATTCATTGAAGCTTCGACATGCGAAAATAAATATAGAATTCGCCTTGTTCTCCTAGAGTTGTGTTAATTGGGTGCACAAGAAAGTATTGACTTTCTTTTCCTTTTAGAAGCTTCTAGAATCCACAAAAACAATGATTCTTCTTCGGAAGATGAACTTTCTAGCGAAATGTTGCAGGTACAAAGACACGGACGAAACTGGAACGCAAGAAGTTGAACGCCACATGTGTGCGTTGGAACTCTCGAGCGGTCATTCTCTTTCTCTATATGTTGTGTAATAATCATCATCATCATCATCATGTCAGCCGAACGACGCCCACTGCTGGGCATAGGCCTCCCCCAAGGATCTCCACAACGATCGGTCCTGCGCTGCCCGCATCCAGCGGCTTCCCGCGACCTTGACCAGATCGTCGGTCCACCTTGTAGGGGGCCTGCCCACGGAACGTCGTCCGGTACGCGGTCGCCATTCGAGAACCTTTCCACCCCAACGGCCATCAGTTCTCCGCGCTATGTGTCCCGCCCACTGCCACTTCAATGATGCAATCCTTCGAGCGATGTCGGTCGTTTTAGTTCTCCTGCGGATCTCATCATTTCTGATTCGATCGAGCAGGGAAGTACCAAGCATCGCTCTCTCCATTGCTCGCTGGGTGACTTTGAGCCTTCTTATGAGACCCATAGTAAAAGACCATGTCTCACTTCCATAAGTCATAACTGGCAACACGCACTGGTCAAAGACCTTAGTCTTGAGACATTGAGGAATTTTGGACGCAAATATATGCCGGAGCTTCCCAAACGCTGCCCATCCGAGCTGGATTCGACGAGAGATCTCTTTCTCGAAGTTGGACTTTCCTAACTGGATTGTCTGTCCTAGGTAAACATAGTGGTCAACAACTTCGAGTGTAATGTTCCCAACATTAACTGGAGCGGGTGCAACATGGACATTGAACATGATTTTCGTCTTGTCCATGTTCATCTTAAGACCCACTCTTTGCGAAGCATTACCGAGATCTTCGAGCATTGTGTTCAGGTCTTCCAAGGTCTCAGCCATAAGAACTACATCATCGGCAAACCGTAGGTGTGTTAGGTACTCGCCATTGATGTTGATGCCGCATCCTTTCCAGTCCAGCAGCTTAAAAATATCCCCCAACGCAGCTGTGAACAGTTTGGGAGAGATGACATCTCCCTGTTTCACACCTCGCTGTAGTTGGATAGGATTAGAGCTCTGGTTCTGTAATCGGACCGACATGGTGGCGTTTTGGTATAAGTACCTCAGCACCTCGATGTACCTGTAGTCTTTTTGGCACCTCTGGAGAGACTGCAGCACCGCCCAAGTCTCAATCGAATCAAAGGCTTTCTCATAGTCCACGAACGCCAAGCAAAGTGGCAAATTATACTCTTCGGTCTTCTGTATAACTTGCCGCAGCGTATGAATGTGGTCTATGGTACTGTAGCCTTTCCGGAAACCGGCTTGTTCGGGAGGTTGGAAGTCGTCGAACCTGCGAGCGAGACGATTCGTAATGACTCTCGAAAACAACTTATAGATATGGCTCAAAAGCGAGATGGGTCTATAGTTCTTCAAGAGAGTTTTATCACCCTTCTTGAAAAACAGCATCACATCGCTTCTGCCCCATGCCTTTGGCGTTTTGCCTTCAAGGATGACTGAGTTGAAAAGCTTCTGGAGGACCTTAAGTATCGGCTTACCGCCCGCTCTCAGAAGCTCTGTTGTGATTCCGTCATCGCCCGCCGCCTTGTTGTTTTTAAGCTGCTTGAGAGCCATTCTAATCTCGTACAGGCTGACGTCCGGGATATCTTCGGTATGGTGTCGGGTAAGCTTGGCTCTAGGGTCTGTAGCCTTGCTTTCAACAGGTGTTTGCGTGGAATATAGCTGTCCATAGAAACTCTCAATATCAATAATAATAATGTTATGTTAATAATAAAAAACCACCACTATAATAATTAACTATAATTTTATAAATATTAAATTGTTGAATTTGTTCGTTTGAATGCGCTAAACTGTGGAACTACCTACAAATAAATTGGGCAGTTTTCAGGCTAAGCTTTTGCTATCTCTCAAGAGATGGCACTACCATAATTTGATAAATAGCTAGGTATATAAAAAAGTAATATAGCTGATATATATTTGATAAGTATAATGCTGCCCCCTAGCATGACCAACCAAAACGCGATATGATATCTTAACTTTTTTGAAAATTAAGAAAAAAAATACATTTTTAAACTTGAATAACTGCTTGGCCGCTAATCGTTCACTGTTGACTTCATAACAAAAAATGATCGTTACACTGTTTACAATAGTAATATGCAATTTATTTTTGTTGGCCGACACTTTTACTTTTTTGGTCCAAACATGGTAGGTATGAAGCGTGACTGATCTCCTTATCTCTCTGCAGTGCACTCCGAAGAATCTTTGTAGTACTTTTTATCGCTAAGAGGATATTTGTTAGGCTGTCGTTAATTTAATTCAGCTTTTTGCGAAAAGTGGCCACTTTTAGCAATAAAATTCCATTAAATTAAACGACAAGCTAGAAAATATAGATAAAGCAATACTTTCTATTGCTTTATCTATATATACCACAAAGCTTCTTCGGAATGCACTGCAGAGAGATAATTCACAATTCCGTCTTTATTTAAGCACTATGATTTTTTTTTCAATGGCGGCGCTGGTGTGCTGACTGCACAGCCTTAAGAGCACAAGTTCGTGCAGAAAGCACCATAAGCAAGCTGTATTTATCAGCCTTATTACTTTTATGTAGCTATTTGTCAAATTCTGCTAGCGCCATCTCTAGAGAGATAGAAAAAGCTTAGGCTGAAAACTACCCATTAAATGGCAATTTTAGATAGGAACACTGATAAGATCATTTATATTTTGTCACGTCTCTTGATAAATAAAATTTTATCGTTTCAAACGGACGCAAGGATAAAAGATCTCGTTATCGCATTGCATCGATAAATAGCATAGTGCTTAGTAGAGTTTTTATTCGTTTTTATTATTTCTTTATGATTATCTAACAAACGTAATAAAATGATAAACGAAAACGCCGGTTTATGGGAAATAGGTTTTAAATATTAGATTGGTCTTATAAAGTTAAAATACTTAATTAAATAAGTAAGTAGCTTCTTTTTACCACACTTTTATTAGCTTCACTTGTAACTTGTAACTAAGTCACAATGTAAGAAAATCTTGGAATTTAATTTTAACATACTTCTAATTGTTGTATTGATTTGAAACTTTGCAAGTCTATATGAATTCGATGACAATACAATAATTTACTACCTTCGAGCTGATCTGATGATGGAGTCAAGAGGTGGGCAATAGAACTCTTCAATGGCTGCTAGGAAACCCTTCGAGTTTAGGCTTATTTGTTTTGTTCTGATGAGACCTATTCGCCACACTTAATGGTGAGGGTCTGATGATGGAGCAGGGAGGAAGCCAGTGGCAGTTCTTAATGACCACTACCAAACCCCTCGAGTTTGGGCTCCGTTGTTTCGTTCTGACGAGACTTGTTAGCTGCACTTGGTGGTGAGGGTCTGATGATGGAGCAGGGAGGAAGCCAGTGGCACTCCTTAATGACCAATAGGAAACACCTCGAGTTCTGGCTCATTTGTTTCGTTCTGATTAGATCTATTCGCTACACTTGGTGGTGAGGGTCTGATGATGGAGCAGGAAGGAAGCCAGTGATACTCCTTAATGACTAATTGGAAACCCCTCTAGTTTGGGCTCATTTGTTTTGTTTTTATAAGACCTATTCGTTACACTTGGTGGTGAGGGTCTGATGCTGGAGCTGGGAGGACCCAGTAAAACTCCTAAATGACTTCAAGAAAACCCCTCGAGTTTGGGCTCATTTGTTTCGTTCAGACGAGACCTATTCGCTACCCTTGGTAGCGAGGGTCTGATGATGAAGCTGGGAGGAAGCCAGTGGCACTCCTTAATGGCCAATAGGAAACCCTTCGAGTTCTGGCTCATTTGTTTCGTTCTGATGAGACCTATTCGCTACACTTGGTGGTGTGGGTCTGATGATGGAGCAAGGAGGAAGTCAGTGGCACTCCTTAATGACTACTAGGAAACCCATCGAGATGGGCTCATTTGCTTCATTCTGACGAGACCTATTCGCTACACTTGGTGGTGAGAGTCTGATAATGGAGCAGGGCGGAAGTCAGTGGCATTCCTTAAGACCACTAGGAAACCCCTCGAGCTTGGGCTCATTTGTTTCGTTCTGATGAGACCTATTCGCTACACTTGGTGGTGAGGATCTGATGATGGAGCAGGGAGGAAGTGAGGGTTCGGCTCGCGCGTCTGGTAACTAATAGACTCCACTTGAATTTGTAAAACTAAATACATACAATCACGACTTTGAGTTATAATATTTATGGGGTGCGCAGACACATGAGTGGACTGTGAAATCGATTACCATCCCCATCCATAGCTTGCCATTTGTTAAACTAAAAAGTAAAAAATAAATTGTAGTCTTAGAAACACCCCCCGCTTCGGCTCCGGTTTGACGGCACAAACAAGTGACGTCACCAGAGTGGAAGGGGAACTTCACTTGGCGGCAGCTGCGACGGTGGCGCTTCACTCACTTTGGCTGCGGCGCTCGGACGGGAAGGACGTGCTCTCTAGTGCTTGTTGATTATTGTGAAAACATGTGAAATTAAAGCGTTATTTAGGTTACTTTCGTGTCTTTTTTAAAAAATCAACTACACTTCTGGTTTTTAAGATCAGAAGTGGGATTGGTTCGCGCGTTTTTGATCGTTCGCCATCGTTAGTTTTGGGAAATAGGTGTAGAAATAAAATACGTGTGTGAGGTAGATTCTTTTAGAAAATTGTGTTTGTGTTTTTGTGTGACCGTTTGGATTTTCTCTGTAAGTACTTATTAAGTGATAGTTTAGCTGTGATGTCAGATCGCGAGTCTCTTAAGTAATCGTGCAAATGTTAGTAGACGACGGAATAAAAGGCGCGTTTCTCGTGAAAATCGTGATTCTTATTCTAAGCGCCGGAACCGTTCATGCGATTCGTATAGTAAATCACCGAGACGTCGTTGTAGGTCTCCTAATTTCGATAATGCGCGACGGGCGCCGCGATGGTTCGTATGCCTGCCGCGCGCGACAGCCCTTGACGCGATCCTATGGATAGAATTCTTAAGAGGTTACTGCACTAGAAGAGCGGATGCTTTTATCAATCGCATCATCGACTACTCCCGTACCGCGCTCGAGCGCTAGGACCTCTACGCTTCCGTTGGCGGCGGCGTCCATCGCCGCTTCGTCAGCTGCTGGTATGACGGAGATGCGTGCTGCGGGCGGACTCGCCGAGGCCTCGTGTGATGCCAGCGTGGATGCCGCGGACAGGATTTTTGGTGCACTGTCATCGTTAATTGAAGTAAGATCTAAGCATTACTACCTACATATCTAACTTTGACCCTAATTGTCCATGATTTTGACGTGTGGCGTGCAGAGGTAGATCGCGGTCGTGAATTGAATCGCTGGGATGATGGGGAATGTTTAGGACGTATCAGTAACTGCCTGCGTGGCGATGCTCGAACGTGGCTTAGTGATTGGGTCACCACTGGACGCACGTGGACAAATTTCAAAATCGAGTTTCGTTCGTTGTGTCCGCGTGAGGTTGACATGGCCTCTGTTTTGTGTGATGGTCAGGTTCGGCCGAGCCCGAGTAAAACTGAGGCCTTGGTAAGATCCCCAAAGCCAATCAACGTGCGAGTAGTTCGTCAATTCCTGGGGCTGGCTGGCTATTTCCGTAAATACATTGCTGGCTATGCATCTAAAACAGTTTGTATTACCACTTTGAATATTACCAAGCAAGCCACGACGCAGACATCATCGCTTCAAATTTTGGCTGGCATCGAGGGGACAACTCCAGTCCTACGGTCCTTGGTGCGGGATGTGACGTTGAACAATCCCAATCCTAACCGAGAGGGATTGATGACACTACGGAGGCAACGAACATCCGAGTTGCTCGCTGCTAATCAACAGCGCCAGGACGCCTAGGTGAATGAAGGTCGTCGAGTGCCTCGTAATTTTGCTGTTGGCAGTTATGTTTTTGTTAGCAAGGGTTCGCAGAGCACCGGGAAATTGGACTCTGGCATGCCTGGCCCTTACAAGGTCATGCGAGCACTACCACACCACCGCTACGAACTCGAGCTGCTGGCCAGGTCTTATGGCAAGAAGACCCAAGCCGCCGCCGAGCACATGATCCGGTGGCAAGGCGAATGGAGCCCGGAAACTTGCCAGGCTTTCTTCGAAGGTGGTGAGTCTGGCTTTGTCCAGGCAGACGTCATGCTAACTTTGGGCCTCTGGCGTATTAATTTCGGCTTAGTCCGGGCAGACGCTATGCTAACTTTGGGCCTCTGGCGTAGATATTAATTTCGGCTTAGTCCGGGCAGACGCTATGCTAACTTTGTGCCTCTGGCGTATTGTTAGCTTGACAAGCAAGTTCGGCTTTTGTCAATGCTAACGAATGAGCGATCATAATACGCGAAAATTATATTTCGCTATTATGTCTCTCATGTTCAGTATTTGTAAACGATGGTATTCCGGAGCCATTGTTTTTAAAATTTTTGTTTAATGTGCCTTACAAATTTGCTAAGATTTTACATAACTTATTTGCATCCAACGTTTGATCACTTGAGTGCACGCTTGTGGTCTTGCGTTGAATGTTACATTACTTATAAATGAATCCCTCAGTATAAGAAAATTTCTTACTGAACAGATAAACTAAAACTTTGACGTATTTTTCAGAAAATAATGAACTTAATGAAATGGACTAGGAAATCCCAGGTCCATCTTCAGCAGTCCAGCCTGCAGCCGACCAATCCCTGGCAAACCAGTTGCCAGACGACAACGACCAGCCACCAGCGGGCGAGGACGCCGCACCGTCAGGAACGGCCGTCTTAGAAACACCCCCCCGCTTCGGCTCCGGTTTGACGGCACAAACAAGTGACGTCACCAGAGTGGAAGGGGAACTTCACTTCGCGGCAGCTGCGACGGCGGCGCTTCACTTTTGCTGCGGCGCTCGGACGGGAAGGACGTGCTCTCTAGTGCTTGTTGATTATTGTAAAAACATGTGAAATTAAAGCGTTATTTAGGTTACTTTCGTGTCTTTTTTAAAAAATCAACTACTCTTCTGGTTTTTAAGAGTAGTTTAAAAAACTATAAAAACACAGTTTTATAGGAACAGACTAAAAAGAACAAAATAACCGTCTATTCAGTAACTGAAAAATCGGCCAAGTGCGAGTTGGACTCGCCCATGAAGGGTTCCGTACCCACTTACGGTACCATTGCCTATACCTAGCCAAAATACCACTATCATTTTTCGTCAGCAAAAATTAACTTTGTTTTCCATAGTGTTTGTATGAACGACAAACTTACACTTGCGGTTTTTGAAAATATGTTATATCTCAAAAACTGCTTTTTATATATTGCTCAAACCAATTTTCGTTGAAAGTTTTTATTAGGATCTACAACATATATTTTTTCTAGATTTTTCACTCTCTTACTTTAAAAGTTAGAGGGGGGGGGGGACACACATTTTACCACTTTGGAAATGTATATCTTTTAATATAATAATAAAAAATAATAAAAATTGTTTATTCTCCAAAAAATAAATTAAAATATTGACTTTGATAAAAAATGATAAAAGAAACCTAAATATCATTTTTAAATACCTATCTAAAGACACCTCACACTAATATGTTTATTGAAAAATATTTTTGTCAGATTTAGTTCCATGTATGGGGAGCCCCCTTAATTTTTTTATTTTTTTTATCTATATATATAAAATTCAAAGTCCTGACTGACTGACTGACTGAGATATCAACGCACAGCTCAAACCGCTGAACCTAGAGACTTGTGCGAGGCCCGCCGCACGTGGCAAACGTTCTGCCTCGCGCGAGGCTGCTCGCTTGGTGAGGGAGGACCCGCCTAATCACGTAAAACCGGCTGATCGGATTTTTATGAAATTATAACAAAGAATACTTTTTATCCTGGTAATTGGTCCCCTAAGTATTTTCTCGAATGTCCACGCGGACGAAGTCGCGGGCGGAAGCTAGTTTTTCTATAAAAATCTTAAAGCGGTTCACAGAATATATCTACCTACCAAGTCTCAAGTCTGTAGTCGTAATAGTTTTGGAATAAAGGGGCTGTGACATACGGACGGACGGACGGACAGACAGACAGACAGACAGACAGACATGACGAAACTATAAGGGTTCCGTTTTTTGCCATTTGGCTACGAAACCCTAATAAATAAAAAGTGTGGTGCCCTTTGCAAAGCATGCATTCAAGTACTTACTTAATATTGACAACGCGAACCACGCTTTTTAATTTCAGTTACTGAATAGACGGTTATCCTGTTCTTTTTAGTCTGTTCCTATAAAAGTGTGTTTTTATAGATTTCTAAACTACATATTTATTTTTTATAAAGACAAGAGCAATTAAATAAATACCTATAAATAAATAAATATTTTCTTACAATCACACCAATTATAATTTCATAAGAAACTGTGTCTACGTAAACTTGATAACGGATAAATATATACTTAAATACTTTTTGTTTGTAAATACATACTGAATATACATAGAAAACACCCAGACCAAGACAAATAGACACAGACACCTATATATTATATAAGTATATATTCGAATATTATATTGATCGAATTTCCCTCCACATTTTTTCGAGAGCCAAATTAAATTATCGTTGCATCGAAAACATTTTCATGCGATGATTTTCTACGATTTTAAATGTAGCCTAAAACCTGATGAGTCACTTGATCGACTTCAAATAACTTTTATGAAAGAAGGACTTAAAAGCAACCATCTAATCTACCGTTCGTCCTTAAACTAAAAAATCTGCTGAAAAGGACACAGTTTTCATCGCCGGAAAGACGCGCTATCAGCGTTCGAGAAGGCAGTGGAAGAGGTGTCTGCGGCGGACTGGAAAAAATGATTCGAAAATTGGTTCAGACGCATGAAACTTTGTATAGAGACTGGTGGACACGGACAGTTATTTTTAAGATTTATATTTTATTCTTAAAAGTTAGTTTTTTAGTTTGTTAAAAACTTTCTGAGTGTCCGGTAGATTATTCCAATACCAAACTACAGTAGCTCGAGAACTAGTATTATGGAAATTGGAAAAAATGAGGGCTATTACTATTACCACATACACCCAGACCCAAGGAAATATTGAAAAGTTACTTTTCAATATTTACCCGACAGGGAATCGAACCCGGGACCTCTAGAGAAATTGTAGCGTCGCGTTCGGCGTCGTCGGTCGTTTCGCTTCGACTCTCCCAATGTGAGTTGAGCCATAAACCCACATAGCGCGTAAGCAGCCTAATTTGGCGGCACGCTAAACAAACGGAAGGTTTCTAACGCACAAACCATGTCGATGTATTGTTTGCATCGACACGAATTGAGGACGAACATAGGCAGCGAGCTGGCATTGTGGGAGGTCTTCGACCCCGCTAGCTAATTGCTCATATTCGCGTGCTGAGCTACACTACAAAAAACATTATCCTAACTACGAGTTTTGGCTAGTACACTAGCAGCACATTCAGGTTAGCAGGCAAATTACGAAAATCGCTTAAATTACGTGTACGCGGTAAGGGGGTGGTTAGGGTCAACATGTATCTTGATGCGTTGACGACTGTACGTACAAGTCAATGACAAATAGGTAATTAATATGTTAGAAAATAAGAATCTACAAAATCTGTTTTTTTTAGAACAGCAGAAAAGAACAGCATATTTCATTTCCTGATTAGGTACATATTTTATTAAGGTAAGAACTCGGACAAAAGATATTCAATAACTTAAACGCATAGGTAAACGTAAAATATTGCAAGTCAGAGGTTAACAAAATAACACTGTTCAGTATTTACTTTTGCTGATTTCATCCTTTGTTTCATTGGAATTTTTCCATCACTCAAGGAAAATGTTCAGGTAAAAGTACCTAGCAAATAACAGGAACATAAGAAAAGTATTCTTATGTTCCTGTTATTTGCTATGACACTATGTAACTATTTTCCAGTTACAACGTGCCTGAAATTTATGAGACTTTTTACGTAACTATAAGTACACTAAGTATTTAATAGAACTTTTATGTGTTTTCAAGAAAAGCGTTCTTATATACGTCGTGGTCAGATCATAAAATTGGTAATTTCATGATACTGTCGGTCATTTCATGAAATAGTCGTATTTCATAAAATTACCAATTTATATTGACAATATCGTTAAAAGTTCAACGTTTAATAATATTTTCAACAACGTTTGGCCATATCATGAAAAATTGACCTTTTCATGAAATGATCAACCATATCATGAAATTATCAAATTTAATTATAGGAAATTAATGTAAGGTTTCCGTGAGATCAAAGGTTGTCTTTTAATTTTTATTCTGGCGCTTCGCCGGCCGCTACCGCGGCACGCTTGGCTCGTGCTGTTTTTCGACACAGTTCTAACCTAACCTAACCAAAAATTACCAATTTATTTTGACAACTGCGCCCCTTTGCTACAGTCTAATGTGCATTTGACTGCACTTGTATCTCAAATTGTCGCATTATTACTAACTTTTGTAATAAAAAATATGTCAACAAACAATAACACATAGCGCGGAGAACCGATGGCCGTTGGGGCGGAAAGGTTCTCGAATGGCGACCGCGTACCGGACGACGTTCCGTGGGCAGGCCCCCTACAAGGTGGACCGACGATCTGGTCAAGGTCGCGGGAAGCCGCTGGATGCGGGCAGCGCAGGACCGATCGTTGTGGAGATCCTTGGGGGAGGCCTATGCCCAGCAGTGGGTGTCGTTCGGCTGACATGATGATGATGATGAAACAATAACAAAACGACATCAGCACCTCTAGCGGGGCACAATGTAACTATTGTACAATGTACGATATTGACCATTTCATGAAATGACCATGCGTTTAGCTGTTCATATCATTAAACGCTGATCATTTAATGATATGACCAGCGGATTTTGATAATTTCATGAAATACGACTATTTCATGAAATGACCAACCATTTCATGAAATAATCAATTAAATGATCTGACCACGAGATATGTACCATTGCGGCAACATATTCTAATAAAGTATTTTAGACGTTTTATTTTGAAATCCTACGACAAAAGACCGAACAATTCTGTCGTCCGTCAGTGTTAGTTTGAGAAATGTTCTCACGATGATCACATCAACACAGTGAATGCACGAAGAGAGTGTCTTTGCAGTAACATGACATCATGTCTATGTTACAAAACATGTCGTCTGTAGAAACTCAATCGTTACGAAACATGCATGCAAGCACATTGCTTGCATAAGGAGAGTTGGCCACCAAATGGGTGAATTTCCCAAGCACAAAAAAAAGTGTCCGCGATGAAAATGTAAATGTGGAGAGTTAAATTTGAATTGAGATATATTTTTTATTATTAGAGTCTGTATTTGCCGACCTGGGGCAATAAATTAATTCTGATTTTGATCTTATTTTATTAGATTAAAAAAATATTTTGTGTCCGCTTTTTCATTCTGGTGGATTGTCCTAAGACCAGTTTTAATGCCATTATGTCTTGTATCTGAAAAACTAAACGTAGTTATGATAAACGAATCATTCTATATAAAAGTGCATTAGTTGTACTATTGATAAAACGCGTTTTAATATTTTTAAATAGTCTGTGAAGTTTTCGACGAGGTGAAATATAACTGTCCCGCGAAATTTTGTCATCATGGTGGATCATATTTGGGTACGAATAATTTTGCACGGACATGTTCTATATCCCTTTCGACAAGCGCACGCATTTCGATCAGTCGAGCCGAGCATTCCCAGGGGAAGAACGTGCATCACCTTGCTCCGTGTTCCCGCAAAAAATATAAGTATGTCATTTTGGTGACCAGGGGACAAAAAATTTAAGAATAATTATTGGTTTAACTTGGCGCAAAATCAATTGTATTTTTTTTTGTCTTATGCATGTGGAAGGGTAGTGACTAAAGCTTACTTGACACCAATATTTTACCTACACCTATTTTTTTTTATTCGAGTATTTTTGTCTGGAACCTCATTCTGGTGTTATCATTTTGGTGAATTTGGTGGCAAAACCTTGTCATTCTGGTGGATTTTTCACCATAATGATAAGAAATGTTATTATGGTGGTTTGAATCTCATTTTGGTGTATATTTTTATCATTATGGTGGATGATTTTTATCATTTTGATGGAATTTTTCTGATGTTATCCGATATTTCAAATTATTTACTTTCACTACTAAATAAATAAAGTACCTAACGTTCTTATCACTAGAAACCTTATTATAAAAAAGATTCACTACATTCACTGTATCTGTACTTACCTTTTATGTATCTTTTATTCAGGGTGCAAAAAAAAATTTTTATACTTACAGTCATTCATAATTTCACTTTAACAGTTAAGTAAAAATATATGTTTTGTAGTGTAAGAGGAAATATGACAGAGGCAATTAATCGTTGATATGATGATAGGATATGAGATCCTTGGGGGAGGCCTATGCCCAGCAGTGGGCGTCGTACGGCTGAAATGATGATGATGATAGGTTGTCGTATGAATGTGATGAAAATTGCTAATAAAGAGGTTACTGAACTTTCACTATGAAACTGGATGCGTGAAAAAAGAAAAATCGATGGAAGAAATTTAGTACATAAACTGTATGTCAAGCACAGATAATATAATACTATACTAGTATGTCAAGTAACAGCACTTTGCCACTTCACCCACATATAGTATGCTATATGTACCTAAATGCAAAGGTTTGTATTTTGACTTATTGTTTGTTACGACACCCTTCTCGTATTTACTCGTTAAACTAGCGCTGCGGCGCTAGTCCGCCAGTAAATAAAAATAAGTAAGTCCTAAAAAAATAATTAAATTGAGAAATATGTCTTTTATAAATACGATACCATCCTAGGCAGTCTTCTAGTATTTATTAGCACTTTTAGCAAAAACGCTTGACACTGCTAAGAGATTATTTCAGTTTATTATCTTACATATAGGTATATCAAATGGATATACTTAAGCGTAAAATTGTGATTCCGCCTAATTAGATATATCAAAATTAAGATGTTGAGTTTCAAAGAGATTATTTGACTAGTAGTGACGTTTCCTTTTCAGTGTTTTATTTACGTAAAACTTTTCAAAGAAAATATAAAAAAGTTACAAATAAAATTACAATGTTGAAAAATTATAAGTCTGAGCAGTATTACGTTTTTTTTCATCCTGTATGCGAGTACCTACATAACCTTAAATTATTTGTTTTGAAGAAATTCAGGTGGAAACTATTGAATATCGGCTATTTTTCAGTTAATACTTAATAATATCTTTACAGCTCTTTTTCTTTATTTTTGGTAGAATTTTATCATTTTGGTGGGTAGTTTCATTGTGGTGGATAAGTGTATTATTTTGGTGGATAAATTTTATCATTATGGTGGATAGTTTTATCATTTTGGTGACATGAAAAAATAAAGTCGTTTATTTCATTAATGCCTCATAAAATTTTATTTCCATTTAATGAAAATTTGTTATGATAGCCACAGAAACAAATTAAAGTGTAGAATACCAAGAAAAATGTATAATTAAAAAAGTTCAGCAGAATGATGAAAAATATCGCCTTGTTGAAATTGACCCAAATGCACTTTAGCTGACAAAGTAAACTAGGTAGGTATTACATAAAATATGCTTTGTTTCATCTATATTCGTGCTTATATATTTATTATAAGTTTTATCTCGCAATTTTATTTTGGACTATCCTCTTTATCGACTGCGATTAAACAACTGTTAACAACAAAGGAGAATAAAACGTTTTCCTTATTATGAAATATGAACTGTTGGAAGACAATAATATACTTATAGGTACCTATAGAATATTAAAATATAACATTGATAACTTTGAAAACAGTATTCTCATAAATCTCCAAATAGTTATGTACATTATCAAAGAACAGCTTGATTTGTTATTCAAAAGACAGAATACAAAACGGTCTTTATGGCCGGTTCAAACAGTTTGATCAAATTGACATGAATGTCTGTGGTTAAATTTTATCAAATGAGTAGGTAATAAAATGGCTTGCAGAAATATGAATTTTCTGTATTTTCAACCGACTTCAAAAAAAGGTGGAGGTTATCAATTCGACTGTACTTATGTTTTTTTATTATATATTTTTTAATTTATGTGTGTCTTAAAATTCTAATTAAGTATAATATATATATATACTATCGGTTCATTAACTAAAAAGTTCTGAGGTAAGAGTCTTACCTCAGAACTTTTTAGTTAATGAACCGATTAGGATAATTCTTATTAACGAAAATATACTTAATTAGAATTTTTAATTCAAAGGACGAAAGTGCGTGACTTTTTCTAACTTATCTTGGTACCTCCTTACTGAACTGTTTGAAGTCGGTGCCAAGCCAAAAAGAATAAGAACGAATTATACTGAGTGAAATAACAAACATATAAAAAACCCGGTCCCAAGCGTGAGGTGTAGGCCGTATTTACCTCAAATACCTATTAGACTTGGCACCGACTTCAAACAGTTCAGTAAGTAAGTACCAAGATAAGTTAGAAAACGCCCCCCTTTTTAGCCCTATTTGAATTAAAAATTCTAATTATATTTTCGTTTTTTAGTGTTTGTTAATTTTAATTTGAAGATTCCTTTTGAAGGCGGTTGAATTTTTTTCTTGAAAACGTTTTATTATTTGATCAAACTGTGTGAACCAACCCGTTTGATCAAATTACTTGAATGAAAGTCTATGGCGGCTATTATTCGAAGAGAACACTTTAAATTCACTTAGTTTTTTAAACAATAGCAGTAGTTGAACTTGTACCGGAAGTTCCTTTGACCCTTTGTTTATTCCGTGGAGCGGCGCACGCGCATCGCCGGATGCGCTGACGGAAGTGCGTTGTCAGCGGACTCAATAATAGACAGAGCCACATAATAAAACCTTTTACCAGTATTCCAACTTTATATAAAAGGACGGAACGCGAGACTTGGACACATCATCGCCTCGATCTCATCTCGGTATGATTTTGGAAGGATGAGTTTGGCCGTTTGTGCACTACCACTGAATTTTACCGATTCGGAAAAAAACGGATGCTTGTATTTAATTAATTACTAATATAAATGATTAATTATTAAAATACAAGCATCCGTTTTTTTCCGGATCGGTAAAATTCAGTGGTAGTGCACAAACGCCCTTCCACACATACCGAGCTCCAGGCGATTAGTCATAAATCGCGTTCTGACGTTTTATGTGAAGATGGAATAATAATACTAATAAATTTCTTACAATCACATTATTATCTAGCTCATGAGTAGTTTTTTTTATTAAGAAACTGTTTAATGCATGAAGTTTGACTTAATACTCTTAGGTAACTGGAGCTCTCACCCTGAATAAAAAAGTGTCGCCAGCAAATTTGACATTTATGTATGTAGTGGCTGTCAGCTGTCTCATATGACCATACGTATTTTTTTAAAGTGTAGGTGAGACGGAAGACAGCCACTGTGTTATTTGTGGTATTCAAAAAATTGTTCGTACTGCACTCTCCAGTTACCTCAGTATTAAGTCGAGCTTCATGGTTTAATGTTATGGAATGGAAACTAGATAACGGATAAATATATATACTTATTATCTAAGTATATACTCTTTTTCAAAATAAATACATACTTAACTTACATAAATTACACTCAGACCAAGACAAATAGGCATGGTTATATTGGTTATACAAACAAATATTTGCCTTGTTCGGTAATCGAACCCGAGACCTTTGGCGCAGAAGGCAGGTATCCTATACCCCTGCGCCAAATCGATCGTCAATACTGGTAGTATTCATTCTATGACAAAGTTCCGGCGCATATTTACACGCTCACGACACGACCGACGACGACGTAGCTGACGAGGCCGGGTTAGAAGACAGATATTGGTGTTCGTATGTCACGCTCGGCTGTTGTATAAGTTTAGTTTTCAACATTTGATCGAAGTAAAAACAATATGACTGTATCACATACTTTTTGAGGATGCGACTCTTCTGAGGCAGGGACGAGGGAAGCGGAGGTGTTCTTAAGGGCAGAACAATAGGTATTGACGGAGTCAGTTCCACTGTTGACTTGTATGAAAATGAGGTTGTCAGGTCACAAACCGAAAAGCCGGACTAACTGACCAGCTAGTTTATCAGGACTTTTGGATATCAAGGCTGGGCACCTTTAAAAAACCCAAGGATTATAAACGCCATATTTTCTACTCGCGATCGCACTCGCTCGACTTGGCGATTTCGCTAGTTGGCCAAAGAGGTAAAAACCGGACAGGCCGGACACCGTCTAATTTGGCCGGACAAGCATCCAAAAAGCCTGACCCTGTCCGGCTTTATCCGGACGCCTGGCAACCACCTAAGGAAATATAGCTCTGCTTCCATCCACTCCGTCTCAGGAAGAAGAGTACATGATATCCGAGGTATAACCTCGGATATCATGTACCTACTCTGCTAGCTAAGCTACTCTTGTATCTATCTATATGTCGTAGTCATTTCATAAAAAAGTCGCATTTCATGAAATAACCACTTTAAATTGACAATATCGTTCAAAGGTCAACGTTTAATGATGTTTCAAGCAGTATTTGGCTAGGTATATCATTAAAATACGAATATTTCATGAAATGATCAATCTAATTCAATGGATATTAAAATAAGTTTTTCTTTTGATACTTACTACTTGTTACTTACTAACCCAACGTTACTTCTTTACTTTGTGATGTTTTGAGACTCTTGAGTTGAGATATGTGATCCTGACCTGATCATGAAACGACAAACAATAACAAAATGACATCAGCGCCCCCTAGCAGGACACATTGTTACTATTTCACAATAAGGCCACTAACGTTTGACCATATCATGAAATCTGTTGTTTAGCTGTTCATATTGATTATTCAATAATACGACCAGTGGATTTTGATAATTTCATGAAATATGACTATTTACTGAAATCACCAATCATTTTAAGAAAATATCAATTCAATGATCTAAACACGACATTTATGTATCTAATCACCAACTTCCAGTCCCAGGGATAACATCAGGCAAAGGTATGACGAGAGTTCTTCACACATACCTATATCGAGATTCTTCATTATGAAAAAGAAACTGTTGTCAGTTGGTAAACTTTTGTTGTCAAGCCAATCCAATCGACCCAAATACCGTCCTTAGTGATAACAGTTGGTGTTGCGTGACACACTTAGTGCTGATAGGTGCCATCGCTGTTTGCTAGGCTAAGTGGATCGTTTACATACGCATTATACTGGTAGGTACTTTGGTACAACAATAATGGCTGAAATAACAAAAGCTGTTGAATTGATACAAACAATGTTAACAATTTTATATTTTGAAAATAACTTTAACCGCCTCTGTCTATCCGCTAGACTCTAGCGGTACGCACCACCGGTATCAGAACCAGAGGTCCCGGGTTCGATTCCCAGTAGTGGTACATACTGTATTCGGTTTGGTTGGGGAAGGACTTTTCTGAGTCCACCTGGCTAGCTGCCACCATCTTATCTAAGTATGACAGCATGACAACGATGTTTTCAGCATTATTGTGTTCCGGCAGTTGGAGATAAGATAGCCAGTTCCTCAGTGTTTGAGGATTCCGGGAGTAGGAGTAGGAGGTAGGAGTAGGCATTTCGCTTCCACCTTGTATATGTATCCGAAATCATATAGCAAACAATAGGTACATTAGGTAGGTACCTATTTATTTGATTTTAAGTCGGGTCGTTACGTTCCCTAAAATATGGTTGAGCAAAGCGATGGCTGGCTCATGCGTCATGCTCGTGAACGGGTGCTGCCAGTGGGGTGGGTCTGCTCATGTCTACTTGTGTTAAAGGTGTTCGGGATATGGTTTATAATAGTATTATATTGATTTATGAGCGAGCTGGTGTGTCTCATAGTAATTTTGGTATCCGTGTCTTACAGTAACAGCAATTTTTCTAATAATTGTTTTATTTATTCAAAAATTTCTTTTATTTGTTAATACTTATAAATTTGAATATACAGCGCAGCTTGCAGTTTCCTTTTCATTAATCCTATAATACAATGTTGAAAATTGTTTACTGTTTTAGGTACTTACCTAATAAGCAAAATTGTACTTTATTTAAGCGGCATTCTGTATTGTGATGGAAAGTAACCTTACTATTATGTGAAGGTCACTTTTCAAATTTGACGACTCTGTATAAGTTAAAACAGGGAGAAAAAAATAGCCCTTGGCGAGTTTCTTGCCGGTTCTTCTCGCTACAAGGTCTCCTGCCGTAGGATTTGCGAACCGATGGCGTAGCTTCATTGACGTTCATAAGTGTTGTTAAACAAACCTAAATTGAATAAACGATATTGAATTTTGTTTTTTTTTTGAATTTTGAATTTTAATTCAATGAAATGACTTTAGTGTTAAAAATAGCACATTCATAATCATTCATTGATAATGATAAATGAGGTTACAACAATAAATTTTAAATAGATAAAATCGTAGAAAACTAAGTACTTAACCATTTTTAATGTCAAGTATCCAAGTAACAAACAAGTTACTAAGTTACTACGTATATCCATATCTTTGTTCCCACATAAGAACACCTGTGCGTTAAGCGGCATCACCAGAGCGGCACCACCCACACTGGCAAACACGACCCAACAAGAGATTACACTATGCTCGCCTCCTTGTTTGACGTGTCTTAGTTTGTGTACACAACTTGCATTAAAATCACTACAAAGTTTCTGTTTGCATTATTTTCTAAGACGCAAGTACATACATACCATCAGGCCTGAAAGGGCTAGAAGAAGTTGAAGTCTTTTTGGTTTTGTACTGCATGTGGCAGTTTTTCATGACGTAGGCAACATAAAATTTCTCATAACAATTTCAGTCATCATTGACGTCTCGACTCTCAGCTCGACATAAATATTAATTATTTTTACTGTTTTGCATGCACAATGCTGGTTTTATGAAAATTAAGTACTTATTAGAAAAACAAGACCCGTCTCACAACTAGGGTTGCCATGCCAGTGCCAGGTCCTAAACCGAAAAGCCGGAATGGCCAGCTAATTTATCCGGACATTTGGGTATCAAGGCAGGACAACTTAAACACCAGAGATTTCATGGCATAATTCAAAACTAAAATCAATATTTTCGACTTCCAATAACTCTCACTAAATCGACTCTCGCCGCGCTCGCCACGACCAGCGAGTTCGCGAGTTGGCAAAAGAGGTATAAACCTGACAGTCTGTCCGGACGGAAAATATTGCTTTTAGTTTTGAATTATGCCATGAAATCTCTGGTGTTTAAGTTGTCCTGCCTTGATACCCAAATGTCCGGATAAATTAGCTGGCCATTCCGGCTTTTCGGTTTAGGACCTGGCACTGGCATGGCAACCCTAGTTGTGAGACGGGTCTATGTTTTTCTAATAAGTACTTAATTTTGCCTGTCTAATTTGGCCGCACAAGCATCCAAAAAGCCAAACCCTGTCCGGCTTTATCCGGATGCCTGGCAACCCTACTCACAACTACTTAGCTATTGGAGCTAGCTGGGTTGTGTTGTGTGTGTGTGATGTGATGAGACGGGTCGCTTTTTCTAATAGGTAGGTACTTCATTTTCAATTATTAAGGTTTTCAACTCGTTGAGTAAAATCTCTGATATTCTGGCACTCTTAAAAATCCTTAAAAAAAAATAAAAATAAACAATGAATCCAAGAATAAGTTTTCTCTATAAAGTTAAACTTGCAGGGAACTCTTATAAGAGAGAACAAAGCGAATTGTGTTAGACAAACAACTGGTCTGGTACTAAAGTGATAATTACTAGCGCACGGAATCCTTCAATTAGTGGTCTCCATTGAGCGCCATTCATGCCGACGACCGGTCCATTCATCCCGGTCTTTGTTAACGGACGCTAATTGACCGGGATTCTAGTGCGACTCGAGTGACAGTGGAAAGGTTTAACTTTTAAAAAAACATGTTAAATAAACTTAATAAGTTAACTTAAATGCCGTTAATGGGTAAAGAAACAGTTGGTATACCTACCAGTGACCACGGGCTCTGAAAGGTTGCCAAAAAGATTGATGAGTGAGACTAATGTTTGAAAAATGTGGCTCTCCGTTTTCCGTCTAGGTGAAAAAAGCATCTACTTACCTACATACTTACAAAAAGTACAGTCCTATCTGCGTGTAATCATACCCGTTTCCATTATAAAAGGAAACGCGCACAAAAGGACCTTAGAACATCTCAGTCTCAGGGACATACTTACCCACTCCATGAAAATCAGTTCATTCGCACTCAATACGAAGAGTTTTCAAGAATCTGAGTGAATGAGTGCTGTCTGTGCATCTGACTGCATTTCCGTGTCTCAAGGCAGACTTGATTCGACGCGGAGGCCGTCGCATTTAAAATGACTGTGTATATTTATAATAGGTACAATGATATTTAAAATAAAGGATTTGCGTATCTAAACTGATATTTATTGTCATAGTGATAACATAACAATAAAATTGAGTGTCGACGATTCCTATCGTAGGAGATGAAATCGATTGAATTGACGATAAACAAAATTACAGTTAGAAAAACCACGTCAACAAGGTGGTATGCCAAATTGCAACGTTTTATAAAAGCTTGTCTGTCATCCTGATAGCGAGAGTCTTCGTCGATATTGTCCTCAAGCACAGCCGTCTCTATCGGATAGAGATGGCTGTGCCCCAAGCCGTCAGCAAGACTGGAAGCAGACTTAATAATATAGCTCTGCATCAATAACTACCTAACCGAGTTGAAACGGACTCCCTCATAATGATTGGACTTTCTCTATATGGACGTCTAACAGTAAATTAACTAATAAAAATATAAGCAACTAGCCTTCAACCCCTGGCTTCGGCCACGTGGACTACACGACGGACGTTATCCAGGGGGAATGTGATATTTTTCCGGGATAAAATGTAGCCTATTTCACTTTCCAGCTCCCAAACTATCCCATTACCAAAAATAACATCGATCCGTTGCTCCGATTTGACGTGAAAGACGGACAAAAAGACAAACACACTTTATCATATTTATAACTTAAGTATGGTTCACAATAACACTAGAGATTTCTTCTACCCGATGAGGTCAGGGTACACAAACTGCTTTCAAGCATATGCGACCTGCATAACATATGGAATGGACACATCAATGACTTCACTATGACTCATCGGTCTTTAAAGCGAACATGGATGTCAATGTATGTATGTTTTATGCTACCTACGTAGTTATAAGTCCAGTTAACCAGAGTAGATATTAGTCGTAGGTCGATTTCTATAACCGTATTCAGCTAAATCCTATAGGTAAACGACTAATTTGTTTTAGAATTTTATCATCAGCCCGTTTTCGTCCACTGCTGGACATAAGCATAGTAAAATTAAGAATTTACAATACAACAATATAATGTAGAGGTTGTTTGCGTGATATTGGTACCTATGTACCTAGTACGCGTTAGGATTAAATCCTTTAATCGCACCAAATATTTTTTATGTAAAATGTTGCGAAGTTCAGACATAAGGCTCGCACTATCAAAAAGTTGTCAGATCTCTCTCATGTACAGCCAAGCTACTGACTTTACAAACTCTACACCTTATTAAAAAAAACACTTCTGTTATACAATAGTTCTTGTAGTAACGTAGGTACACATAATATAGGTACCTAGGTAGGCAGGTAGGCAATAACTCCACAGCACGGAGGAAAGTTATGCTTGAACCGAAGTTATATCGAATGAAGTTATACCGAGCGTAATGGAGATGGCAGAACCTACGTAAAGTTGAAGTAAGTATTCTGCGGGACCTAATGCACTTCGTTCCAAACAAACATACATCCATGACATCGTGAAACTCAAAATCTTCTAGAGCTCGTAATCGTAAAATCGATTACTGCCCAATATCTGAAACAAACCAATTATTTCAGCCGCTGAATCACCGGTGCATTTGCAGCAAACGTCTTTGTGACCAAAATAATATATGAAATCAACATTGAAAACTGAACGTCGCACAACAGAAGTACGGTAAGGTTGTAAAGTTTTTTATTTTGAAGCTTCTATACAATGACGAAATCAAGTGAGGTTTGTGTAGACACCTACCCATACCTTAGACTCAATCAGAACTTTCGTCATACACAAACTTTTTCTTCTGCGCCTTGAGAATTTGATGTAAGTAAACATAACTTTTCTCGAGCTCTTCATCAATAGCCTATTTACCTTAAAACACTTAGCCCTAAGATAGTGATACATAAACAAGAAGTGAGGAAAATACCTAGAACTCAATCGGTATCTTTTCAATAACACGGTAGGATTCAAGTTCCTGGAACTATTCGCCTTATCAACTCTTTTGCTTTGTTGTTCCATTTAAACACGAAGAATTCCTTAAGGAGTAACTTTCCTTGCGTTCCATACAATACAGACGACTTACTGGCGCCAATGAGCCATACAAAATAGCACTATTGCTTACAAATTCTTGCGAGTATTACTCAGGGCACGTGACGGATAAGGCACGTTGCTTTGACGACTCAGAATTCCATTCAGCCAAAGTAACTGCCTCGAGCAATTGTAAAACAGTTGCGAATCTATTTGTATGCCAAATACCTTGGCTATAATAGCCACCAACGATATTAAACAAACGTCTATGGAAGGAATCACAAAGGGCTCCTCGCATTAATAAGTGACACAATCACCAAGATAGGGTGTTATATCGGGGTATCAAACTATTCAAACTACCACAGCTTATACTTAAGTAGTTAATCAGTTAACCTCTTTAACTTACAGTTAAAAGTTCTATAAACGTCAATTAACTTTAAAAAAACATACATAAAAGGACAGACTGACCGACTATCCCAAAGACATTATCATTGCATAGGTGGACTTTAATATGATAATGATACCTATCACGCTTCCTTTTAAGTAGGTATATTAACGATCATTGAATATTTATTTCCTACATCATAAATAAATAACAGAGAATGGCCTCGCGAGTGGAAAGTAGGTACTTAGATGAAAGTTCTCAATGTTCAATGATGGAAATTCTCTGTCATTGATGTGTAAAGTTCTGTTTAGAATTCAACGAAGTACATATGTACAAGTTGTTTTATCTCGTGAGCGCGGGCAATAATTTAGTAATAAAATAAATGATAAAAGTAAAACTTGACATTTGTGCAGACTTTTCAAAACAGCTTACAGAAATAAAAAGTGTGTGTGGTTATTCGGTGTGGTTATAATAAAAAAATTGCTTGTTTAGGAAACGCCCTGAGTGATTTAGCGAAACCACGCGAAACGCGTGACCTCCTTACTTGTCCTTACACTCGTAGCTGCTCGCTAACGCTGCTCAGTTGTATCACGAATGTGCTAGAATAGGCGCCTAGGTGGATTGAAAAATTATCACCTACCAAATTACGTATCCCAGCAAAATACCAACCTTTACTATACTTCTTTAAATTTCCTCACCACAACTCTTTCCCAACAGTTATACCGTCTGCGACCGCTTGTCATATGACGTTCCCATTCGAAGTGAAAGCGAGCATTGTGGCTGCGCGGCGCGCTTACGCCACCGCCACAGAACGGCTGTTGTTGCGGAAGCGGTGGTGGTGGCACAGACAGACTGTTGGCTAGTGAATTTTATGTAGCAACTTCAACATTTTGCTTTGGAAACTTTTTTACACTTTCTGCGCTGAGGCAAATTTTCAAATGTGAGGCCAATTAAGGGGGGCAATCTTAGCTTATGTAGGTACTTACTCTGTCCAAAGCTAAAAGAGGGCGAAAAGTGGTAAACAATCTTGGTAATCTTGTTTTCAAAGACACTGCTTTAACAATACATGCTAAGTAAGTGTTAAGTGTTGTTACCGATCGTTGTGGATATCCTTGGGGGAGGCCTATGCCCAGCAGTGGGCGTCGTACGGCTGAAATGATGATGATGAAGTGTTCTTCAAGTACCTAAGTATGTGAAACTTGTTTAAACCCTTCTCGACTTTACAACACTGTTAATTAAAATCTCTCTATAAATAAATTATGAGCCGTACACTATTAAGTACCTACTACAACTTTGTAATGTAGCTGTTTTAAGTAGAGATATCAAATATAGTAAACCAGCAAAACCTGAGCAATTTGTTCATCCGGTATGCTGGAAGCTAGAAACAAGAAGTTATTTATTATGATTAGCCATGTCACCGTTGTTCAGAGTGCAAAGATCGACAGATAGTTGAAAACATATGACGAACATTGCTATTACAAATCATGACGCCTACAATGACTATCAATAATCGTTTCCAAGAGTCAAAGGATGTGATACATTGTGACATTTACTTCCTTGATGATTCCAATGTGTATAACACACATATTTTCCTCAAACATTATATTGATTTAATCGGAAAGGAACCATATTTCTTTATAGGAATGAATATAGCCTTTTGGTTCGAAAAAGATTTTTGTCCCATGGAGAAGTACAAAGATTTTCTTCATTGTTCTGGCAAAAAATATACGTCAATTCATTGAAATTCACCGCGTAGGTACTGGAATAATACATACCGGGGTCAAATACCAAAACACAGACACACAAGACATTTGCTTCACAAATGAGTTGAAGTGGTTGAAGTCACATTTGCAAAGTGCTAAAAACAGCATCATTGTCTTGTATTCATCAGTTTCCTGCGTATGGTAAAAAGGCTGTGTCGTGACCGGCAACAGCTTTGTAAGAATCCCGTAAATGTACCTACTCAAGGAGTTGCTATTCTCCATGCGTAGATTCAGTGCGTGACTGTCGCCGTACGAATTTGGGCGACTACCAAACGGTTGACTAGGACCCTATACAGAACTGCGCGCGAGCCAGGTGCTCCACCCACCGAGCGCGGTGCAGCGCGAAGAATTTTGTACGCGCTGGCAGCCGCACCGCGCCGCTTTCGATGTGTGGTAGCTGGTAGTGCTCCATATACACGTACCTACGCATATGAAATTCGACAGCCGCGATCACCGCCTCGCGGCCCACTGCGTTCGGTGTGTGGACCTCTTACGACGCGTTCTGACGTCTGACATACACAAAGATATTATAATATAACAAGATTGTGCACTATGAAAATAAAAGCAATGTCAATTCGATTCTATCTAGTTACAATAAGGTTTATTTTCGTATGACATTACGATAAACGGAAAAACGAGCCGAGCGAGAGGCTCTTAAATAGGATTGCATCCCTGTCTACTGGGCTGCCACCATGAAATATTTTTGGTTGTAGTAGAACTTAATTCAAATCCATATTTCCTGTTCTCGAGAATTTTCAAAATATTAATTAACTAAAAGGAATGCTAAGCTGATAATAATAAAGTCCATATCATTTGTATTATTTAAAACCTTGAAAAACTACTTGTTTAATGTAAGAGTCGGTGTTATGGTAGTTTTAATTATAATAAATTTGCAACACTTTGCGTCTGGACAATTTTGATAAAAATAAAAACATCATCAATATGGCGACGGCAAATTAATTTATGTGTGTAAAGTTAGTGTGTGGATCTTAATTATCATTTTAAAATTACGTTTAAATCAATAAAAATGGTTCTCACTTAGGGTTACCATATCTCAGGATTTGGCCTGAGATCTCAGGATTTTTAGACTCATCTCAGGATTGCGGCCGGATTTTGCAAAAGTCGTGAAATCTCAGGATTTTTAGAATTTCCAATAAAATACAAAAGAAATAGTAAAATAAATGCTTAGATTAAAAGATCTTATAGATCTTTCAGAACAAACTAACTTCCTTTGGTAATAATTAATTAATAAGTAAGTACTAATTTATCTTAGTAGATACATAACTTTTTAAGTAAGGTTTTTAATTAGGTATTGATTTATTGCACCCCCCCCCCCCCAACCCGCTCTCAATCTCAGGCTTTTTCAGTGGAAATCAGGCCTATTCTCAGGACTTTTGTTTTTTTCATCTGGTAACCCTATTCTCACTTGATGTGTGAAAGGATGCAAATGCGCATCATATAAACGTAGCGGTGTATCTTTTCATAGGTAATTATTTAGCCAAAGTTTTATTCTTGCGTATAGTAGGGTGTCCATTTCGTTTGTAATCTATAGACTGGAATTTACTTTCTTACTTAACCCAAACATTAATTTTCATTGTTTCAGATTTCCTAAAGATGAAGAAATTAAAAAAGGTTGGCTTAACGTCATACCTGAAAAAATTACACAATACTCAGCAGAAGAAGAAAATTAAACAGAACTTATTAAATGTATTATAAAATATGTATTTTAATTTAAGGTTAAAAAAGTAGGTACGCAAAAAACGAATCTTTAAAATTAATTGGACACAAAGCCTCCATGCGTCAAAAGATCCGCAAGACAATTTTGTTTAGCAATGTATAGTCTAACTAATAAACAGATTTTCATTACTGTACGTGGACTTTTTATTTCTATCCATTTTAGCAAAATACGCCTATCAGAAATACAGACATACATTTCATATAAGTACATACAGGTCAAACTGACAACCTCCTTTTTTGAAGTCGGTTCAAAAGTAAGTATGCTTATAAAGCATATGTGTATGTGTCGATTGTCACATTATTGCCTCATAACTTCATAAGTGATGCAAAGTACCCTCTATGCTTTGCCTCGCGGAGTCCTCATCTTAACTAATATTATAAATAGAAAGTGAGTTAGGATGTTTAATTAGCTACAAGAGCTCCCTAGGAAGCGTGGTGTTCGATTCCTACGTGAGCCAAGTCTGGTTAACTTTAAATTGTCCTCGAAAAAACCAAATCGTGTAGTCACTCACGTCTCTCTCATTAGAGAGGGACGCACACCATAATAGGGCTATCTCGCTCGGCTCGGATGTAACTCATGAGTGCGCAATCTTGTTATATTATAATATCTTTGGACATACATCAACCGCTAAGTAATGGCAGTCCGCGTCTTATCTGCATTATATACTATGCCTATGTGTGTGTCTGTGTTTATATGCCTTTGTAATTTGCATATGTGTGTGTTTATACACCAAATGGAGTGTGAGACCACAGAATAAGCAACTTTTCATACAGTAGGCCGACGGAGACGTCTAGACAGGTCAATCGTGCGGGGCTTGCGGGGTGAGACGGGGGAGTGGTTGTCCCGAGTTACATACAACGCCGTTCATAGTAACTCGGGACAAGTCTTCCAGGGCTATCACGTCTTTATCGTTATAATTTATTTTTTAAATTAATATTATGGTGCATACGACATGTAGTGTGAGTGCGTGCAAATCTTCATCTCGCTTATTAAAAAAAGGCAATTTCCAAAATAAAAGATGGCGGCCAACTTTTTTGTTTGCGGGCCGACTTTGATGAAACTTGGTTTTTGGTACAGTTTTGAGAAGAAAACAACAACACAATGTCAAAAATAAAAAAACCAAGATGGCGGCCAACTTTTTTTTTGTAAGCCGATTTTGATGAAATTTAGTTTCTGGTACTATTTTGACACGAAAAAAACAACACAATGTTAAAAGTTTAAAAAATTCCAAGATGGCGGCCAACTTTTTTGTTGGCAGGCCGATTTCGATGAAACTCAGTTTCTGGTACTATTTTGACAAGAAAACAGCAACGCAATGTTAAAAATATTAAAAATCCAAGATGGCGGCTAACTTTTTTGTTTGTAAGCCGATTTTGATGAAACTTGGTTTTTAGTACAATTTTGACAAGAGAACAACAACGCAATGTCAAAAATAAAAATAAACCAAGATGGCGGCCAACTTTTTTTTTGTAAGCCGATTTTGATGAAACTTAGTTTCTGATACTATTTTGACAAGAAAACAACAACGCAATGCTAAAAGTATAAAAAATCCAAGATGGCGGCCAACTTTTTTGTTTGCAGGCTGATTTAGATGAAACTCAGTTTCTGGTACTGTTTTGACAAGAAAACAGCAACGCAATGTTAAAAATATTAAAAATCCAAGATGGCGGCCAACTTTTTTGTTTGCAGGTCGATTTCGATGAAATTCAGTTTCTGGTACTATTTTGACAAGAAAACAGCAACGCAATGTTAAAAATATAAAAATTCAAGATGGCGGCCAAATTTTTGGTTTGCTGGCCGATTTCGATAACATTCAGTTTCTGGTACTATTTTAACAAGAAAACAGCAACGAAATGTTAAATATATAAAAAATCCAAGATGGCGGCCGACTTTTTTGTTTGTAGGCCGATTTCAATGAAACTCAGTTTGTGGTTCTATTTTGACCAGAAAACAGCAACGCAATGTTAAAAATATTAAAATCCAAGATGGCGGACATTTTTTTTTGTTTGCTGGCCGATTTCGAATAAATTCAGTTTCTGGTACCATTTTCACAAGAAAACAACAACGCAATGTTAAAAGTATAAAAAAATCCAAGATGGCGGCCGACTTTTTTGTTTGCAGGCCGATTTCAATGAAACTCAGTTTGTGGTTCTATTTTGACCAGGAAACAGCAACGCAATGTTAAAAATATAAAAATACAAGATGGCGGACAAATTTTTTGTTTGCTGGCCGATTTCGATTAAATTCAGTTTCTGGTACTATTTTGACAAGAAAACAACAACGCAATGTTAAAAGTATTAAAAAATCCAAGATGGCGGCCAACTTTTTTGTTTGTAAGCCGATTTTGATCAAACTTAGTTTCTGGTTCTATTTTAAAAAGAAAACAGTAACGCAATGTCAAAAAAATAAAAAAAATTCAAGGTGGCAGCCAACTTTTTAATTTGTGAGCCGATTTGGATAATACTCGATTTTTTGTACTATTTTGACAAGGCAACAGCAACGCTAAATTAAATATACATAAATGTTATAATTACCACAGTATAACCAATTTTTTATATAGTAGGCCAACGCCCTTGAAGTTAGGCGATACCGACGTCTGTATAGGTATTTCAGTAACTACGGAAGGGTTGTAACAAAATTAAAATGTGGCAGGTACATTTTGGTGCATTGCGAAATAAAATAAAATAAATAATTATGGTTATCATTTTAGAAGTATCAAAATAAAATATATTACATGTTTTATTCAGTTTCACCAATAATTGTATCTGTCTGTCTGTCTGCCATGAAATTTTGCAAGGTAAATTTGACCTACTCCTGACGTTTGAATGGGTTGAAGTTTTGTTAAAAAAAATATTCAGATTGGAAATAAGCCGATTCATATTTCTTAACCTTTAAAGCGCCTTCGTCTATATATCAAACTCATCCCATGTCACAATCATTATTTTCAAACTCTGTAACTTAATATCAATTATTATTTTATTTACTTATTTTTTATTTTTTTAAATAGGGTTTACAGCTGTCAAAAACACAGTAAATTACGAAAGATGTTACGTCGTAATTTACTGTGCTTGTGTTAAAGCAAATTAATAATTAATTAAATCTTTTACTTGACATGATGATGATGATACTTGACTCTGTCTCAAGCTTTCAAATAAAAACCTGTTACATTTTAATAAGCGAAAAGAGAGAAACAAAAACAAAAAACGGCCACCATCTTGACCATTTGTTTTTTTTTACATTGTGTTAAGAACGGTTTTCTTGTCAAAATAGTACAAAAAACCGAGTTCTATCAAAATCGGCCCACAAACAAAAAAGTCGACCGCCATCTTGGATTTTTAATATGTTTAACATTTCGTTGCTGTTTTCTTGTCAAAATAGTACCAGAAACTGAATTTCATCGAAATCGGCCAGCAAACGAAAAATTTGGCCGCCATCTTGGATTTTAATATTTTTAACATTGCGTTGCTGTTTTCTGGTCAAAATAGAACCACAAACTGAGTTTCATTGAAATCGGCCTACAAACAAAAAAGTCGGCCGCCATCTTGGATTTTTTATATATTTAACATTTCGTTGCTGTTTTCTTGTTAAAATAGTACCAGAAACTGAATGTTATCGAAATCGGCCAGCAAACCAAAAATTTGGCCGCCATCTTGAATTTTTATATTTTTAACATTGCATGGTTTTCTCATCAACGATTATCTCTCGCGATGAGAGTTCGAGTTGTTCGAGTTACGTCTAAAAATATTGCAAAAAATTGCGAAGTTCAAAAAAATCTAAATTTTGAAAGGCTTGATCTCATCAAAAACATAAAATATGTGAAGTGAGAGCCAACTTCAATATTAGGAAATATGCCTTGGTTGTTGACTTCAACGACAAAAGATGTGAGATCTAAATGGGTGCCAAGTTTAACGGTCAGTCCTGAAAATTTAGTACATAAAATGTTTTATAACAACTTGAAGTATAATTTCTTCTTATAACTTAGGATAATATATTGAAGCATAAGGTCTGACTTGGCTAGTTCTTGTATACGAATTATTATTAGGTACTTACTGAAACAGTCATGGAAGAGCTCTATGTTCATCTCTAGTTTCTAGTCTACCAGCATGCCAAATTTTCGGAAGAATACAATAAGAACTTCGGCTTTAGAGCTTGCGAAGGCTATAATATATATATAATTCGTATATGAAAACTAGCCAAGTCAGACCTTAGGCTTCAATATATTATCCTAAGTTATAAGAAGAAATTATATTTTAAGTTGTTATAAAACATTTTATGTACTAAATTTTCAGGACTGACCGTTAAACTTGGCACCCATTTAGATCTCACATCTTTTGTCGTTGAAGTCAACAACCAAGGCATATTTCCTAATATTGAAGTTGGCTCTCACTTCACATATTTTATGTTTTTGATGAGATCAAGCCTTTCAAAATTTAGATTTTTTTGAACTTCGCAATTTTTTGCAATATTTTTAGACGTAACTCGAACAACTCGAACTCTCATCGCGAGAGATAATCGTTGATGAGAAAACCATGGCACAAGTTCTGACTTATCAACAGTCAGCCACAGTATTTTAACACGCAAAATAACCTAAAGAGAAGAATAATCTCTATACTAATATTTGTCAGTAAGCCTTATGAATTCATATGCTCGCTTTAAAGAAATAAAGATGAACTTGTCGTTCCCAAGTTTAGGCTAGAAAAATCCAGAGCCTTATTTCTGGGGAAAAGCATATTATGCTTTTTAAGGCTACTTATTAAGTAGCCTTTTTTAATAAAGTTCCACTGCATATAATTGAACTACCATTGCATAAATTTAAATCTCATCAAAAACATAAAATATGTGAAGTGAGAGCCAAATTCAATATTAGGAAATATGCCTTGGTTGTTGACTTCAACGACAAAAGATGTGAGATCTAAATGGGTGCCAAGTTTAACGGTCAGTCCTGAAAATTTAGTACTTACATAAAATGTTTCATAACAATTTAAAATATAATTTCTTCTTATAACTTAGGATAATATATTGAAGCCTAAGGTCTGACTTGGCTAGTTCTCGTATACGAATTATTATTAGGTACTTACTGAAACAGTCATGGAAGAGCCCTATGTTCATCTCTAGTTTCTAGTCTACCAGCAAGCCAAATTTTCGGAAGAATACAATAAGAACTTCGGCTTTAGAGCTGGCGAAGGCTATAATATATATATAATTCGTATATGAAAACTAGCCAAGTCAGACCTTAGGCTTCAATATATTATCCTAAGTTATAAGAAGAAATTATATTTTAAATTGTTATGAAACATTTTATGTAAGTACTAAATTTTCAGGACTGACCGTTAAACTTGGCACCCATTTAGATCTCACATCTTTTGTCGTTGAAGTCAACAACCAATGCATATTTCCTAATATTGAATTTGGCTCTCACTTCACATATTTTATGTTTTTGATGAGATATCATTACTTTTTGTAGAGAAATTATTAGTAGGTACCTACTTATTCATAATAAATTAATACCAAATGTTTCAGTATATTTTATTTGGCCAGTTATATTACTTTGCCCTTGTGTATCAGCTACTGACAATGAAACTAATTTTATGCTCGTGTTTGGTGTGGACGTAGAAATATCATTTTTAACAGATTTTCTTATTTCCAACAGTTTCTTTTTCCTAGTCGTAATAGTGTATGGTATTTTGCTCGACGAAGTTGCAGTAGGTATTTAATGTTCCTGAGCAGATATTGCATTTCCATTTGCGTTTTGATTCTGGTTTCATTAAGCGATAAAGCTTTCCGGACAAACTCGTATCTTTTGCCGCACAATGCACTAATATAAAATCTTTGGCAGTATCAAAGAATACTATATAATTATTACTACGTAGCCACTGACCTCTATTATTTGTACACTGGACAATCTGTCTCCATACAAATTACAGCTAATTTTATGTGGCAATTTAAAGCGCCGCCACTACGAGTGTCCCGAGAACTAATTTTGACACAATCATTACCGCAGTCGACAATATTTATGTCAGCCAGTCCAGTGTGTAAATAATAGAGGTCAGTGTATATAGCAGTAGTTTGTCTTTTACATTTATCATTTAGCGCCATGTCTTGACAATTTATGGATGTAGCCGTTTTTGTTGACATCTAATCTTGCTTATTGATTCTTTATTTGCTAACTAGCTTAAGCTGACCCGGTAAACGTTGTTTTGTCATATAAATTATAGTGGACTAAAGTAGAATAAATAATAAGAAGACTATGTCTAGTGTGTGTGTTTATACACCAAAAGTTGCCTACACCAGACGATAGATAGCGCTAGGTAGGTATACACTACCATGGCCCGCTATTATTTCTCGGCTGCTTGCGCTCCTGCAACGAGTGAGATAGAAGAAGGCTTTGACACTACCATGGCCCGCTATCATTTCTCGGCTGCTTGCGCTCCTACGCAACGAGTGAGATAGAAGATGGCTTTGACACTACCAATAAAAGGGCCAAGATTGGTCTCTAGTTCCTACATATATAAATTACTCTGTAAAGTAGAGTGCGCGTCAGATAACTCTGCGCGCATGCGCGACTGGTGCATTTTTGGCGCTAGTTACAGTACATTATTTATGCTAAGCTTATGGAAAAGATTAGTATTCGATTTTGACCGCGCGCATACGTCAGTGGTTACATACTCTTTGGAAGCGGCCACGGAAGAGATGACAGTTTTGCAGTTTTGTATCGAAGTTATAGTCTCACAGTTCACACTCCATTTGGTGTATAAACACACACATATGCAAATCACAAAGGCATATAAACACAGACACACACATAGGCATAGTATACATATTATTTATTTATAAGGGAACTCAGTGTAAATGAAACATAGGTTAACACTGCACCCTTTATTAACAATAAAACAACAAATATGCATCACTAAAGGCATTAAAAATGTTCAAAGAAGTCTTTTTTCAAACACAGCACATCACCAAAGAACTCTATATCAAAACTCAACACAAACGAGTCTTTTTCTCAAAAAACGGTAGGTACTCCGAGCATCGAAACTATATAATTGCTAACGGAATTACGGATCTTTACGAAACAGAACATAGCAAATAACAAATTTAACAAACAAAAGTTTAATTTAGATTATTTGACATTATTTTCCATAAGTACACTTTAATCTCTTTAAAGTTAATACCCTTCCATCAACTTTCAATAATATAGTATAGAAAAAAAGGGATTTTTCTCTTCTTTTCTATACTGTGGGTGGGTGTATTAACTTAGAGCCATCTATCGTTGACTTTAGTGAACTATTTATGTGCAAAGTGTGCACCTACAGGGAGAACATAGCAACTTTCGCATTTTTTGGCTTCTCGTTTGAATGTATGAAGATTGCGCCCCCTGGTGGTCGGGTTAAAGTACTATGCTCCGTTTTGACGTGAAAGAAGGACAAACAAACAAACAAACACACTTTCACACTTATCATTACGACTCCGTAGCTCAGTGGTTAGAGCAGCCGCCCGGAAAGCGAAAGGTCGTGGGTTCGAGTCCCATCGGAGATGGTTGTGAGATGATGGTCGATTTTTTCTAAATACTTCATTTTCCATATTTCAATAATAAAAATTGGACTGTGAATGCAAAAAAGTAAAAATTTAAATAACTTTATAATTTATATTAATATTAATAATTAATTTAAGTGAAAGGTCGTGGGTTCGAGTCCCATCGGAGCTGGTTGTGAGATGAGGATCGATTTTGTCTAAATTCTTCATTTTCCATTTTTCAATAATAAAAATTGGATTGTGAATGCAAAAAAGTAAATATTTCAATAACTTTATAATTATGTTAATATTAATAATTAATAAATAATAATATGGATATCGAAATCTGGTCAAGGTCGCGGGAAGCCGCTGGATGCGGGCAGCGCAGGACCGATCGTTGTGGAGATCCTTGGGGGAGGCCTATGCCCAGCAGTGGGCGTCGTACGGCTGAAATGATGATGATGATGAATATGGATATCGTGCTAGACGGCGCAAGTTTGTAATTAATTTAACGCGAGGACAAAAAAGTATTTGGGTAATCTGGGGTTCGAACTTGGTTCTCTTGAGTCCTCAATATTGAATGGCCACTACGCCGTTGGCGCTAGCCGAACTTCAAGAGGTATGACGAATTATTGGTATATAACAGAATAAAAACTATTACAAACTTATATTTGTACTTCATCTAATACAAGATCTTATACAGGATAAGTGCATAGGGAACGCAAATATAAGTTTGTCAACGTTTTATTTAAAAAAAATACTAGTTTCGGATTTTTTCCTTTGTATTCACCAGATTACCTGTCTGCATGCTAAATTTCAGCTTTCTAGGTCATCTGGAAGTGGGTTATAGTTTTGATTATAGGTGAGTCAGTGATAAAAATAACGATTTTTGGACGTAAATATCTAAATAACTGTTTGAGGTGTGTATATAAAATTTGGAGCACATATTTATCTCGCTAGTCTCAATACATAAGCCAAATTTGACATGTTTCTGTGTAATAGTTTTTGAGTTATGAGGGAGTCAAAAGTGGCTCCAAATGGTTCGTGTTAAGATACACACGGTGCTGCTCGCCAGTTCTGTTTTCTTTTGAACTTGGCTGATACGCTTCCGCGTATCCAGATGTTACATTAAAGAGTCGCAAAGAATAGGTACTATAAAGTAGACGATTATTTGAATGACCGCAACACATAACATAATCACTGTTTAATATGATGTATTTTTATACTAAGCAATTGTTGTATTAGTAACGATAGGTAGGTATGTATTTTATTTTTGTAAATGTCGTTACCTAACTAAGAAACGCTGGCAAGTTTCTTGCGCCCATTCTTCTTGTCAGTTAAAAAGTCTTGAATGGGTGGTAGGAAAATATTGACGATTCATAAGTACATATTTATTATGTCTAAGTGAATAAAGAATTTTTTCATTCTTTTCATTTTTATTCATTCATTCATTTCATCCCATTACTATGGGCGTACTCCAGGGATCAATATTGGGCCCGCTGTTGGTCTTAATATACATGAATGACCTTCCTTACTACGCGCAAAATTTATGTGCCACAGTGCTATTTGCAGATGATACATCTCTAGTCTTTAAAGTAGAGGTGATGATTGTTCTTACGAAGAAAATAGTTCTCTTTCAAAAGTGCCACATTTGTTTAATAGCAATAATTTATTATTAAACTCAAAAAAAACAAAGTGTTTAAAATTCTCGTTACCTATGACCTAATGTAAGACAAGTTGATTTTCATATTAGACTAGACGGCGAAATGGTCGACTTCATTAATAATACCTAATTTCTAGGTAGGTATTACATTAGACTCGCAACTACAGTGGGATCCCCATATCAAAGCCTTGGCGAGTAGACTCAGTTCGGCGGCATTCGCAGTTAAGAAGATAAGGCTTTAACCGATTTTGAAACGGCAAGGTAATAATAGGTCTTTACCTATGAAATTGCCGTTTTGTATGGAGATTTCTGTAATTATTTTTTTTTCCATACTAACGTTTTTGTTATTATTTAACGACTAATATTATGTAAATTTACAAAATTTTACACACGTATTTATGAACATTTTAACTACTAAATGACACATTCGTTAAGAGAAAAAATTTTTTTTTCACTAAGTTACAACTAATAAAGTACGAAATTCTGGAAACAAAAATAGTCGTAACTTTCGGAATAAGTTTTTTCTATGTAAATAATCAAATATCGTGGTTATTAAATTATCAAAAGTTGCTCGATACGGTCTTAATGTAACGCAATATTAAAGAAATTATATATTTCTAATATTATAAAAGTTGTTAAGTTATATGTACAAAAGAAAAAAACGGCAATTTCATATGTAAAGACCTATTATAATCTACTAGCCTTCCGCCCGCGGCTTCGCCCGCGTGTACTACACGACGTTATCCCGCGGGAAGGTGATATTTTTCAGGAATAAAAAGTAGCCTATGTCCTTTCTCAGGCTCTAGACTATCTCTGTACCAAAATTCATTCAAATCGGTTCAGTAGTTTAGGTGTGATTGTGTAACACACAGACAGACAGAGACGCATTTATAATATACTAGCGGCCGCCCGCGGTTTCACCCGCGTGGTTCCCGTTCCCGTGGGAATATCGGGATAAAAAGTACATATAAACCTTCCTCTTGAATCACTCTATCTATTTAAAAAAATGGCATCAAAATCCGTTGCGTAGTTTCAAAGATTTAAGCATACAAAGGGACATAGGGACAGAGAAAGCGACTTTGTTTTATACTATGTAGTGAAGTAAGGACTAGCGGCCGCCCGCGGTTTCACCCGCGTGGTTCCCGTTCCCGTGGGAATATTGGGATAAAAAGTACATATAAACCTTCCTCTTGAATCACTCTATCTATTAAAAAAAATGCATCAAAATCCGTTGCGTAGTTTCAAAGATTTAAGCATACAAAGGGACATAGGGACAGAGAAAGCGACTTTGTTTTATACTATGTAGTGATAGTGATAGTGAAGTAAGGATTTTAGTTATTTTTACAGTGATATGTTCTACGGCCTTTTGTTGTGGGGCTCGCAGCCGCTTAACATCAAAAGTATATTCGTGCTCCAAAAAAGGGCTATTCGCGCTATGTAAAACCCTTCGATCAACAATGAAGGCTCACGAACTAAATGAAAACTTTATATCGCACAGACTGACTTTTTTTTAAACGGAGACAAAAGGTTACGAATGTTACGATCTTACATTATAGATGTCAGGAAGCGTTCTAAGTTTGAAATACCTTAGTATTATTGACACTGTCAAAATAATCTACTTATAATTAAACTCTCAAGTGGGCGTATAACGCTCGGCCATGTCTGTCACTCCAATTATGTATCTAGAACTTGGTGTTATTGTTGATCGAAGGTAAAACCTCCAATCGAGAGATCATTTTAGAGAAATAAACATTATTTATTTTTATTTGCAATTATGATGCACTTTTAACATAAGTATTTAATGCGGTATAAGTAGGTTTTCTTTGAACTAAGTAGGTATGTATGACGTTCATTAATTGAATATTTAGTAGGAAATCTAATCATTCATGATAATCATAATTTCGCGTTCAGTATTTGATATACCTACCATCGTATCATATCTAAGTAATCAACAAATACCTACTTTACTGAAATGAGAAGGAAATCCGCCATCTCTACGATTTTCTTACAATACAATTAAAGGCAGGGCAGGCGTACCGGTATTGGCCACTGTACCGGTTTTGGTCACTTTTCACTTTAAAGTTATATAAATAGGAATTAAAAAACTATTGCTTATATTTATTAATGGCGAATAAAAGATTGGACTTTTAGTTAATAATTACAGCATTTAGCTTTTTTTACGTGGTAGTACGATATTTTAGAAATAAACACCATGTTATGTTTCAAAGTTAACATTTTCTAAAATTCTTAAGCAAAATGTTAAGAGTAAAGGTTTTGAAAAATCATTTTTTCTCTACAGTAAAATTATTTTATGGTTATTTAATATTTTATATCACATTAGAATATGTTTCTTCTAGATGGATTAAGTGTTGTTTTCTCACTGTTCTCACAAAAAGTTGGAAAACAATAAGTGGCCAAAAGTGGGGCTGGAAATTTTAGCATTGTGCCACCTTTGGCCACTTTGGCATTAGTAGGAAGTAAGTATCCAGCTTTTCAAGGTCATTTATTATAAAAGACTCACAACTCACTAAACTTTTAAATTAATAATGTTTAGGTTGTCCGCTGTCGCGGTAGTGGATCGGAATGAGTCAGCAATGCAGAGCGGAGTCGCAGACTGTTTCTGCTTCGGAATCATTTGTATTTGTTAGGGCCACTTTTCACTTAAAAAGTGATATAAATCTCCGTGTTTTATAGTGACACGGTAGAGGAAGTGGAGCGAGCGAGTCGAGTGGAGAAGTGGAGTCAGGATGCTTGCCCCGCTTGGCTCTCTCTCTCCGCTTCTCTGCTAGGTTTCCTCACTCCGCTTCTTTTTAGGGTTCCGTACCCAAAGGGTAAAAACGGGACCCTATTACTAAAACTTCGCTGTCCGTCTGTCTGTCTGTCTGTCACCAGGCTGTATTTCATGAACCGTGACAGCTAGAGTAGAGTAGAGTAGAGTAGCCGCGGCGAAAAGCTAGTGTTACATAAAACCCTTGTTTTGCTACCTCGCTCCTCTTGGCTACCTAACTCCTTTTAGCTCCTTAAGGCTGCCTGTCCGCTGAAGCAGTGGGATTGGAGGGGATTTGCGTTTCCATACTAATTAAAAGTAGGACCTAAATGTATAAAAACACAGCTCCGGTTCGCTTTATTATATGGAAAGTTACAAAATTTTACCATTATGGCGGATAACACACTGCCTCCGGTTTCCGCACTACCGGACGGAGATGCGGCGTGATTTGTCATACACTGCGGGTTTTGTATGCACATCAAGATTCTACAGCCATAGTTAAGAAGCGCACTACCACAAACCGGATCGGTGTGCGGTGCAGTGTGGGAACCGCCTATAGGTAGGTACACACGGCGGCACATCAGACTATACATTTGAGACCGCCTTTATGCACTACGTAATAAGAGCTGTTATCGCAGTTTAACTGTTTAACTTGATGTGCTGTCAAGTGAACTTCGGAATGAGTGTTTAAGAATAAGGTACAAGTTCGTAGCAGACTCCTTGGAACTTCAAGTGTCTCTTAAAGTTAAGCGACACTCACTTGACCTTGACGTTGATTGCATCGACGTATTTCTGATATCAAAGGTAGAAAAAACCTCGTGGTCAAGTGCCACTTAAAGCTGGGTATCCCTTAAAATTAAGTAACACTGAACTGAACGTGAAATCGGCGTGTATTGATGTCAAAGATGGAAACCACCATAGTAGTTAAATGCCCCTTAAAGTTAAGTGCCCCTTAAAGTTAAGTGACACTCATATTAACGTGAAATCGGCGTGTTTTGATGTCAAAGATGGATACCACCATAGTAGTTAAATGCCCCTTAAAGTTAAGTGCCCCTTAAAGTTAAGTGACACTCATATTAACGTGAAATCGGCGTGTTTTGATGTCAAAGATCGAAACCAACATCGTAGTTAAGTGCCCCTTAAAGTTAAGTGACACTCATATTAACGTGAAATCGGCGTGTTTTGATGTCAAAGATGGAAACTACCATAGTAGTTAAGTGTCCCATAAAGTTAAGTGACACTCATATTAACAACAGCGATACAAACCACCATAGTGGTTAAGTGCTTCTTAAAGTTAAGTGTCCTTCAAAGAAAGATAACTCTTATTTTAACTAAACGTGACGTTGTCGTTTTTCTGATGTCAAAAAAGGTAGAAGACGCCGTCATGGATAAGTGCCCCTCACTGAACGTGACATTGACTGATTTTGGAGGTAGAAGACAACATCAAATTCAAGTGTCCTTTAAAGTTAAGTGACACTTATCTCAAACATGACATCGACGTGTTTCTGACGTCAAAGGTAAGAGGCACTATTGTTTTATTGCCCCATCTACCTAAATTAGCGAATTGAAGCTAGTGCCTACAACACTAGCCTAAATCCGCTAATTTTCTTCTAATCAAGTGATAAAGGTATACTTATAAAATTGTAGTAAGGAGCTAGCTGGGATTGAAATACTATTTCATGTAGTGTTTTAGTCCAGAACTCTAATAAGACATCAATTAAGCATAAACTCAACTTCTAAGTATAGTAATTTTATGAAAGTGGCCAAAACCAATGCAAACGATGTGGCCAAAACCAATGCAAAATGGCCAAAACCGGTACATTTGGCCCTCCCTGCAGAATTTGTTTTATATAAAAAAAAACTATTGTTTTCTTTTACTTTGTAAATTGTACCCTTATAGGTCGATAAATTCTCTATAATTCTAGATATTTTTTTTTTCTTAAAGACTTAAGATCATTAAGCAATAAGCGTTTGAAATTAAAAAAATCCTTAAAGTGGCCAAAACCGGTACGCCTGCCCTACCTTCTCCTCTGGTCTGTCTCACTTCTGGTACCCGCAAGACTTAAACTGTCTATCTTCTGCTATAGTTATAGGTGGTTATAGGATAAAGTTAATCATCATCATGAGGCATCTAATGTCCCCACTGCTGCATAAGGAAATTGATCTATGCATGCCCCACTACACGGGTCCAGTGCGGATTAGTGTATGTTTCACGACCGCAGCCGGGACCAATGGCTTAAAGTGCCTTCCGAAGCATGGAGGAGCTCGAGAGAGAGAATAAATTTTGGGTCAACCATCCCGCGAGGTCGCGATCGACAAGTGGCTTAACCTAAACAAACCACTACTCCCATGAGATACTCGGTATGAAGTTAGTTTAAATAAGAATGCAGTTCGTCTTCTTCTTAAAATAAAAATGAAGTCAGTAAAATTTTATATCTTTAGTATTTAAGGTACTTTCCCTCCATGTGGCATAGTTTTGGGACGCCCTGTATATTATATCTAAGAATATATATCCATTACCATTACAATAGGTACCTACTATACATAGGTACTCGCAAGTACGTCTGTTTAGTAGGTATTGCATGGTTTCAGGTTTTTACAATCGTCAGTTTATCCTAATAGGAAAAACTACTTACGTACTTACGTATATTATTGGGATTTACATACTGTAGGTAACTATACCTACTGCATCAAGGGCACCGCCTGCTACCTCACTCTCCTAGTGTGTTAAACTTCATACTGTCTAATTTACTTAAACTTCCATACCCCTTGCCTAGGGTTGCCAACTTGCCTATGCCCGCCCATACACCCTGGGAGTGGGCATCAGGACCCCTTAAGGGCAGGATCTTTGAAAAACTCTGTCTTTGGCTTTTTCTTTATATGTGATGAGCAATGAAAATAACTTTACTTTTAAATTTTTTCAATGCTTTTGTTATTTTTTGAGCATAATTCACTTTTCGAAAAAGTAGCCTGAGAATAATCTTTTATAAGTGAGCACGCGGAAGCACTGGTACCTACTTACCTATGTTATTAATTACACCTATTTTTCTAACCATTGAGTGGTTAGAAAAATAGGTTACGCACGCTTAAATATGCTTACGGGGCAATGGTTCCTCAGCACAGCTCCGCTCCGCTCCGCTTCGCTCGCTCGGCTTTAAATTAAGTTTTACTCGAAAACTAGAAGGATTTAATAAAAACTAATTATTGATTTATAATGCTAGTTAAATTTGCAATAAGATTGTATGATTTGTAGATGGATTTTTATTACGATTTAATTAGAAACAGCGAGTTGAAGTTGCAGAAAAGGAAATGTTTTACCGATTTCTTTTTAAAACATGCAATAAATACTAATAAATAAACAATTATTACAGACCATTTTGTATTTAAATAATAGTTTACAATGTTGTTATTAGATAAAAGTAAAAAAAAGATAACTCTCTTTTAGAAAAATATTGTTTAATTAAAGATATAAAAATGTAAGTAAAGAATCACCCTTACGGGCTACAAAAGTATGGATCGATTTCGTATCGACTTCTTTTTTGTAGGTAGATAAATTTTATATATATACTTTTTATGGGTATGAGGGCATAACAAGTATATATTAATGTCTTACAACATATTTAGTACAATATATTTAATTATATTTTTATATTTTATTTTTCCATACTTAGCTAACATTGCCTAAATCACGCAATGGTTCCTTGCCTCCTGGAGGCAAACAAGTCGGCGAACTTCAATCGAATATAATCCGCCAATTTTTTATTAAATTGGACTAATTTCTTGTTCTACGATTAAAATTAGGTGTCTAGATTAAGATTGGTATAAGTTGGATAGGAACAGAGAGTGATTTGACTTAATTAATTAAAGTATTTTAATTAGCTGTCAGCTTGCCTCCAGGAGGCAAGGAACCATTGGGGCGGGTAAAAATACTTGCCTCTGGGAGGCAAGGAACCATTGAGTGGCTAATACTTATATGATTCGTGAATTAGAGATTAATAATCTAAGTAGGTATATCCATACTAATATTATAAATGTGAAAGTGTGTTTGTTTGTTTGTTTGTTTGTTTGTTTGTTTGTCCGTCTTTTACGTCAAAACGGAGCAACGGATCGACTCGATTTTTGGTATGGGAATAGTTTGGGAGCTGGAAAGTAATATATGCTACTTTTTATTCCGGAAAATTATAAAATAAAAATTATTATTTTGTATAGAAAATCGATAAACTGTCGTACTATACAAAACTGTCATTTCTTCCATAGCCGCTTCCAAAGAGGTATGTCAAAGAGTATTGTAATCACTGACGTTTTAGCCGCTTTGGATTATCTACTTTTTAATAGGTGACATTTGTTGCAGGCAGTGTATAAAACTTCTTCGCGATCATTTATTTTCATCTGTCTATCTATAATAGATGTTGGTGATACGTAACTATTTAGTAATCTGTGGTGATACGAAGTTTACCGGGTCCACTATAATTAATATGGCAAAACAACGTTTGCCGGGTCAGCTAGTTATCCAATAAAATATAAAAATAATGAATATTTTCTTTGTTTTTGAAATTTTTAATAAGTAGTCCAGTGAAGATACGATTAGGTATCGTGTTTCTAGCCACAAAATAATCAAGATCGTTTATGAAACTTCAAAATATTATATTTTTATCTGCTCAAAATAAAGAATATTGATTGTTTACTGTTGAATCAAAAATAGGTAAAATTCGATAATTTCGAAATCCTGCCCTTAATTTTGGTAGGACTCTGCTTATCCTCATTTCTAGTGCCAAGATAAAGTTATAAACAAAATTTCATTGATGTACATATTTTGCCGCCAAAATATGCTATTTTCCCTGTAGTAATTGTGAAACAGGCCCTATGTGATTCTAAGCAATGTCTTCTTTAATAATGATAAAAAAATTACCGTGTGGTACCTATGACCATCAGTAGTATTGTGAAAAAAGTACACATTTCTTGTAACTAGTGTGTGAAAAAACACTACAACTGAACTACAATTGAAACACGCTTGAGACACGATTGTGACTTAATGTTAGCAGACTTGGCCCCCTGGAATGGGGCCATAACTACCGGATCCGAACCCACGAGTCCCACGACATCAGTTGCAGTAGGTAAGTACGATTTAAAAAGCCAGAAATATTGTATCAGTAATGGAATGATTAATGTAATGATATACAGTTTTCCAATAACCATATATTTGCAACAGTGCGTGGTCCGTTGGAATTTGTTCACTTGACACTGCGTTATCGAGTGACCCAATGCGATAGTATTATATTGCTGTTATTGCAATATGAACTCAGACATTTCGATGTGAAAACCTACTAGTGTGCATTATGCAAAACAATGGAAACAAGAAGCAGAGAACACGTAGAATGATGGCATAATATACCTATCTAACTAAAATATCGTTTTCGGACATGCTTCATCATCATGTCAGCTGAACGACGCCCACTGCTGGGCATAGACCTCCCCCAAGGATCTCCACAACGATCGGTCCTGCGCTGCCCGCATCCAGCGGCTTCCCGCGACCTTATACTTAGAGCTTATTCATTCACACGGGATACTTCATTGACGATTCGCTAAAAATACGAAACTCCGTTATCTTTCACGTTTGACGAATTGTAAAAAAAGACGATTCGTCAAACGTCTCCTGTGAATGAGCAATAAGATGTCAACTTAAGTGTCGACAAGAGAGTGGAATATTACGTTACGTTCCCTAAAATATGGTTGAGCGAAGCGATGGCTGGCTCATGCGTCATGCTCGTGAACGGGTGCTGCCAGTGGGGTGGGTCTGCTCATGACTACTTGTATTAAAGGTGTTCGGGATATGGTTTATAATAGTATTATATAGATTTATGAGCGAGCTAGTGTGTCTCATAGTAATTTTGTTATCCGTGTCTTACAGTAACAGCAATTTTTCTTATAATTGTTTTATTAATTAAAAAAATCCTTTTATTTCTTAATACTTATAAATTTGAATATACAGCGCAGCTTGCAGTTTCTTTTTCATTAATCCTATAATATAATTTGAATAAGATTAAGATTAGTGTGTCCATTAAACTATTTGATTCATTGTTTCGTTGAAAATTGTGTACTGTTTTAGGTAATAAGCAAAATTGTACTTTATTTAAGCGGTATTCTGTATTGTGATGGAAAGTAACCTTAATATTATGTGAAGGTCATTTTTCAAATTTGACGACTCTGTATAAGTTAAAACAGGGAGAAAAAAATAGCCCTTGGCGAGTTTCTTGCCGGTTCTTCTCGTTAAAAGGTCTCCTGCCGTAGGATTTGCGAACCGATGGCGTAGCTTCATTGACGTTCATAAGTGTTGTTAAACAAACCTAAATTGAATAAACGATATTGAATTTTGAATTTTGAATTATAATGTTGGTTTAAAATGTCGCTAGAATGGGCTGTCCATTATCCACGTGATTATCAGTTAGGTTTAGTACTCACACTAAGTACTCCCCCCTTGCAATGTTTCATGTTTTTCAGTAAACGCAAAAGTCAAAAATATCCACTTAGCTATGTGATCCATTATATTTATTTGCCTTAAATGCTATGCTGAAGTAGGTATAGTACTTAGTTGAGATAAAGTAGATATCTGTGTGTGTCAAAGGTTTTTCACGCCTGAACCAGTAAAACAATTTTAATGGATTTTGGCATAGTGATAGATAAGACCTTAGCAAAGTAAAATTTAAAGTGATCCCATAGCTATTAGCAATAAATAACCGGGAGTTCTATATAGTCAAATTACACGCGGAAAACGTTAAGCTTAATATTGAAGTCAAGACTACAGTTGCAGTCGGGAATAATTCCGAATCTTTCCTGTGGAATACTTACGAAATATTCCGAAGTATTACGAAACATTCGGAATATTTCGATCGTCGAAAAATACGGGAGTAGGTAAAGATAAAAAGGCAGCAATCGGTAAAAAGCAGTAGAAAGCAGTTGACACTTATTTTGAGACACCTTCCTAGCTAGAAAAAAGTCAATCATAGTAAAAGTAAGTATGGATGGATAGATATCTTACTATCTAGGTAGGTACCTTTTAAATAAAATTTCTGTAATGTTTTAAGTGTTGAAGAAAGTAGGTACCTCCCTTCCCTACGTACGGTAGGTACGTATTATTTTAGCAAATTTTTAATGTTCTTGAATTGCTTGAAACGGATGAAAACATATTTTTAATCTATGGTATTAAGGCAAGCCGACTAAGCCGATGAGAATCGGCTTGTACCTATGTACCCTTCGCTACGCCACTGCTAGGTAGGTACAAACCTCGGCACCGAGAAGCCGTCTTCTATTAGAGTAGCAAGTGCCGAGGCTTATCATCACTTCACTCTCACTAGGTAGGTAGGTACATAGTATAAAATAAAGTCGCTCTATGCATCTGTCTGTCTGTTTCTAAGCTTTCTTTTTTTAAACCACGCAACGGATTTTGATGCAGCTTTCACTGTCATTTAGAAAATTTAATTCCAACGGTTTATAAATACATACAAAACATTCTAATTACTTACGTATTTATGTACTTTATAGAGAAAATTACATGTTTTTTGGTGAAGCCGTAAAAAATCGATTTTTCGAGCGCTTACATTGCGAACGCTGAACCTTATGAGATGCATCAAAATAATTTACTACGGAATTGTATATCATTAAAAGGCCAACAAAAAAGTCCGCAACAGCGTCATATGTCTATATCCTAAGGTTGACTCACAGAAACCATTTTTATCTTTAAGTAATTTAAAAATATTACTTTATTTGCAAAGCTAATTTCTCCTATAATCGGTATTAATCCTTATCCAAATAAGTTACCTTGGCCATTTAATGTAGGTAAATCAAAATTGTCCTTTACCCTATATCATTTAAATGAATACTTTAGAAGTTATCACATTTCAAATTACTGTAACTGTCAAAACACCAAAACAAATTGTTCAAACGAAGCCGGGCCGGGTCGCTAGTACCTAATAAAGTAATAACAAGAATAAAAATTAGTTTTAGTGCTATGCTAACAGTAATTACCAACTTTTGTTGTTAATTTCGCCTTACATAAGTAAGGAATAAAATAAACATTCAAATTTTACTTACGCTAAATAACAACCAATTCAACATCAATCCATCACTGAGCAAATAAGTAAGTACTTCGTTTTTAAAGAAACAACGTTTACTTCATAAATTTTAATCGTAAATTGAAATATTGCGAATTATTCCGAAACATTATGAATCTTTCTCGGCGGGGACGGGACGCGGGCGAAAACTTCTCCGGGGGGCCCGCCCGCCACTCCCCGCCCCGCTGCGCGCCCCGCCCCCGCCGCGCCGAGCGCCACTAGACTAGAATTAGTATTATATTATCTGTGTTCTGGCTCACTCATCTGTCTGTGCTGTGGCGCCCGCCGCGGCTTGTGGCCGCGGCGCGCACGAGTTGTTCGTTCGTTCGTCCGTTCGCCTCGGTCGGTCGGATCGGACCGGCGGGACTCGGGCATACAAGATTGACCTAAAAAGAATTGTCAATATTTTTAATCAAATCTATTTTGAAAAATTCTGATGGAAAGAAACTTTCTGAGAAGTATTCCGTAATTATTCCGAATCTTTCAGAAGTTTTGCAACTGTACTCAAGACTAGAATGAAGTCCGCAAAACACTGTAAATACTTACCTGTTTCATGAAAATTCATCATTAATTTTCTTTGATTTTTAATCTCCTCTAATCTTTATCTTTTAAAAATTATGTATTTGAGTACCTATGTAGGTACATATACTTAGGTAGGTAGGTAAGTATATAATATATTATATCACTGACTGAGGCAGGTAGTTAGGTATGTATACCTAAACAAGAATTGCCTTACCAGATTGTTTCATATTCTGACATAGGTCTGTAAGGTACCTAGTTCATTTTAATTAAATAAAAAAAGTGTCCAATCAAAACTTATCGACGACGACGTCAAAGAATAGGTAGGTGCAACAATAATACTGTTATCTGCCACTTATACACTAGCTAGTACAACAAACACTTGAGATTTTCAAGAAGTCTCGATTACTCCTATCCTACGCTCGGTGACGCTAGTAAGTACTTTCCTACACCTATAAAACTAATTAAACAAAGACTTTGATATGAGGAAAGAGGAAAAGAAAAGGAAAACCATTCATAATTTGATAGTCGGGAACTCAGGACACCTCTTTTTAAGGAAAAACATAGTATCGTGGATTTACCTACCTTACAATAATAATTGACTTTCATTTCTACTTCTATGTTTTGACATTTATTAAATAATAAGTAAGTATGTAAAATAAGTTAGGAAAGGGTAAACTGTTAAACACAAAGAATATAGCAATTTGTTCGGAAAGTAGGTCTACCTACCTAATGTGTTTCTGGTGTGTTGTGTATTCGTGGTCTGTTGTGGCCGATGTGCTTCTTCAAGGTCCAATATATTCCTCCTAATCAAAATTTTAAGAGAAATACGGTAGTCCATGATTAAAGGATAATAAGTTTACATACAGTTTTACCACAGATTACTAAATAGTTACTAGTTTTACGTTATTATGTATTAAAATTAATAATAATGTTCCTATGACTGATTACCTAAATCAGCAATTAATGATAGGCTAGCTTATCAGCTAATTATCTGTTAATAATACTGACTTCTGCTTATAGAAATGATAAATGTATACATTCTTTGTTGTTGTTCAGATCCTTAATGAGACTACAATAATGTCATGAAGGTAACTAAAAACTTTCGATTGATTGAAATCTCTTCTGTTATTTTCAGGAAATGCAATTTGTGCAAAGATTTATATTTGCTTTAAATGTAGTAAGTAAGTACTAATTATGAAAAAATAGGTACCTAATCCTGAAACCTAAAAGCTAGTATTTTTATAATGGTAAAAAATATGATCAAGTAGGTAACATTTGCACATTGACGAACGTAGACTAAGGGAAACTTACACTACACTACTTACTTATGCTGCGGCTACATTAGCGGCCGATAATTGTCTACTATCTCTTTCCATACGCCACTACATCGATAAGTTAGAAAGAGAAAGATATAACGATACTCCGCCGTAGCCCGCTAATGTAGCCGCAGCATTACAAACTTACAAATTAAGGCGCTACTCGGAAAAAGTATGGACTTTTTGATATAAAACTATAGGACGGTTAGAGTTGTTATAAATCTGGTAATAAGATATATACTTCATACCTTTATCTAGAATCGTATAGTTTCAGAAACACGATTTTATGATTTTGCCTCGACACTTTTTATTTTCGAAAATACCTCTAAAAAATACGAAATATCAAGATTATTCTTAAATGGGGTTACATATACTATTAAAAATTGGTTTAATTAGTGGACACCAATAATATTTAGGATCGTATAGAAGCATTTTTTTTAAATCGCTATAGTTTTTTAATACGAAGTGATTTTGTGTTTTTTTTGCGTAATCTGCAAAATCGGTCTCGCCGCGCGCGTCGTTTTCTCATTGCTATCTCGCTCTAGCATAATTTTTCCGAGTATCGCCTTAATTTTTAAAAGCACAACATACAAGTAATTGCCTACCTACTTATTTGGTTAAAGCATGCTGCAATGCAATATCTATTCTATACTTATTAGAATGTTCTGACTGAGTTATGTGACGAAAGGCGCATGGCGAATGAGCCTCGCTGTATGTATAGTAAGCCAAAGCCAGGCCGAGGAGTGCCTGTGAGGCTGTGACTCACTCGGTGGCGCCCACGCGCCGGCACAGGCCAAAGCCAGATGGCACCACTATAATTTTTGTGAATTATCAATCTGTAACGTAGGTAGCTACGACTGATTTGATAACAGTGTTCTTGACGAGAAAGCATGCAGATTCAATATTAGGTAGGTACTAGTGGATTCATCAGCCTGCTGTACACGGGAAAAATATTATTAGCACGGTAGTGCTACAAACTTATATGGACCCGGTGGTCATTTTTGGAACTAAAAAAATATTGAAAACTCCTCTCGCATTAGTATTTATCATCTGTCTATTTAAAGTTGAACTTTTTATACATGTTTCAACTAATTGTGATTTTATAACATTTTGTAATAGGTAAGCCTACTTATTAAAAAAAAAGTAAATATTTTCAAAATTGCTTTCTTGAGGTTGTTTTTCATAATGTTTGTAAGAATGACAAAGTTATATTTGCGGATTTTGAAAATGTGTTATACCTATCTCAAAAACTACTAACTAACTAGATAAGTCTCGTTCAAACCAATTTTCGTAGGAAGTGTTTTACATCTACCTAGTAACCAAGTTTCAATTGTGTAGTCTTAAAATTTTGGAACAAAGTGGCTGTGACAGACAGACAGACGGACGGACAGACAGTCAGACAGACATGACGAATCTATAAGAGTTCCGTTTTTGCCATTCGGCTACGGAACCCTAAAAAGGTACTTTAGAGTACCTAGTAAGTACCTACGTAGATCGATTGGTTGAACATTTTTCGTCAAAAATTGTAACAATTTCGAGGGAGGGGCATAATGTACGTACTATGAGTCTCATAGTTCCATACGTACACGTCTACGCGTACATAGGTGAGACGCACTATGTACGGTACTTTATTAATTTACTAACAGTAGACGCTCCTGAAATAGAATTATCGATAAAAACCGCACAGTTTAACTTTGTTCCTAATTGAACAGCTCAAGAGGTGAGTTGAACGATGTCACGCCAATTTACTTGTAATGAGAACGTCCCATAAATTAATGTTTGTAAGTCTCGCCGCGAGCCTATTCCTGATTCAAAGACTGTTATGGTTGCATCGGCATCGGCGCCGGCGGCGATTCGACACACGACATCGTTGCGTTTGCGTGCCCGCTCCATCTCACATTTGATATAAGGTTCAATATCGTTTAAAAGACATTTTGAGCAATAATTGAGCCCCAAGCAACGCGGTTGTGGGTGGACACTAGTAAGGCTGGATTGCACTAAAGATTACTTGCTAAAAAGCTGTTGTTCTTTTAAACTTGTTCTGCGCACTACCTATTATCCCTTGCTGCAGTAAAATCCAGACAATAGGTGCAGTACCGAATTGTAAATATGACAACACTAGGGGATTTTGTGAAGATGGACTCAATACGTAAGTACTATTATAGGTAAGTACAACATTTGACTGAGTCGTTGTTAATGACCATTTTGGATGTTTCCAAGTATTTGGTGATCTTGATTGCTACCTACTATATGACGCTGACTGTACAACATATTGTATGAAATAACTTGTCTCGTGTAATTCAGCCTTTATGATGGATTTAATTGTACCTATATATTTACAAGTTTGTAGCTAATTAAATAACTGTAGGTAACAGGAAAAACCAATGTGCATCTAATTTCAACCAAGTTTATCAGCAAATAAACGTCATGTTAATAGCAGGACCGCGTTTTACCGCTCATACCTTATTACAATATTCCTCAACTGAACTAATTAACGATAATATTGAAAATGCAGTACTAAAAAATCGACCCGTCTCACAACTAGCTCCGATGGGACTCCAACCCTTCACTGTCTGGGCGAATGCTTTAACTAGGTAAGTACGTATTTTTCCAATACTTCAGTTTCAATATTTTCATTAATAAAAATTGCATTGTGAATGAATGCATGAACGTAAAAATAATTATTAACAATGCTTCTATGACTTCTTTGGATAATATACTTAAGTACTTACCTATCACATCTACAGTAGCTTACTAAAATAAAACTGTCTCTTCAAGTCTCCAAGGTTTGCAAGAGCAAATTAACGGCCAGAATTAATAACCTATCCACAGATAGGGATAGGTGCGATCCAGATTAATTACTAGGCAATACCTAGCAACACTGGCAACTATCGTTAATTCTATGTTAATATCAAGCGTACCTACATAGCAACTAATCTGGATCGCACCTATCCCTATCTGTGGATAGGTTTATTAATTCTGCTCGTTAGTGTACACAGCTTCCGAGGATCTTAGTTTACTAAGCTTCCGAGGATCGGCAGCAAGTCACCTATTTTGCGCACCGACCGAATACCAAAAAATGGTTGAATGAACCACGGTTTAAATACAAGTACTTAAAGGGTAATAAACACGAATCTCTCTGAAACCAATGCTGCTGTCCACACGACTTAATTAGTACATAATAAATTGTCTTTCTTAAAATAAATTAAGAATTACAGCGCGTTCTTTCTTGCAAGTTTTCGTAACGGAATGACGTGTTTTCCTACTTTTCATCAATTATTTGGACTTAAAACACCACCGCATTGCTATTATAGACGCATTACACGGCATGCCTATAAATAGCAACACAATTTAAGAAATACTACCTATCGAGAAGCTGCGCAGGCGCACCGGCACGTGATCTCCAACGCAACAGCCTTGCAAGGACGACGCGTCTATGCACTATGGTTAATTAATGCCTCCTTCGCGCTGACTCACCCATGCATACTAATCTCGAGTTTCAAGTCTAGTAGCGCCCTCTCTCGAATTATTGAGTTAAACTGCAAATGGTTTTAATATAAGAATACATAATAGCGAAACAGAAATAAAGAGAAAAAATTAACAATTGCGTATTGGACACAGTTAACTTTAACACACGAGCCTCGTTTTAATGCCGTGTTCGAGCTAAATCTGCCTGCCCATAAAAAATGGTCGAATATGTCACGTGAACAGCAAGGAGTTTTAAAGACATGTTTTCATTTATGCTTATTTCCAACCGTCAACTGTTTCGAAAGTAATAAATTTTCTTCACGTTTTACATTTTGAAAAACTCTTAAGTGCCCCGGTAACGATCGATTGTCATTCGACAATTGTTACGTGATTGACCAAGGATTGACCGTTTCAATTGAAGGTGCGAATGATGGAGCTTCATTCGATGCGTCAATTGCTCGCCCACATTTGTTCAGCGATGTCCGCCATGTTTCTATACTAGCGAGCGAACAAATGACCGAAAAATCTGTCAATCGCACAACGAGACGATCAATTGGTAGTGTCATTCGCGATTGTCAATGGGCTTTCCATCATTCGCCGTCAATCACGTATTTCGAATGACAATGGCTTCAATTGCCTCTGTAGACGATCATTTGGTCCTTCAATAACGTAAACATTGTCAATTGCGATTGATCGTTACCGGGGCACTTTACACACGTCATATACCTACAGTAACCCTAAATACAATACACTCCTTGGGCAGTCGTGTAAAAAGACGCATCTTATATTTTTAGATAACTCTTTCCCCAACACTATGAAATTATTTTTTAACATAATTTACATTTAGCATTTTTTAACACTATGAAACATTTATTTAATCGTGTAAATGTAAACAGTCACCTTAATGAGAGATTTGCATTGACTACCTATCATTGATATTTTGTTTGAATTATCTCTCTTTTATGGTTTACTCTGATCTGAGTACCCCCTTATTTTTGAACGAAATTACTTTGGCATTAGATTGAATTAGTGGCAAAGGTCAAAAATAAGGACTTTATTACAAGGCGATAAAGTTCGCCGATTCAATGTTTGACATTAATTTGGCTCTGGGAATTTTGTTCTAAGAGTAAGAGGGATGATTTGATAATTCAGTGATAGTACTACCTATTATACTTGGTTTGATCTATGTCATTATTTTCATAGAAATCTTATCCTTAGCCGTTCCCTTTAGTCCTGCATGTAAATAGCTTTCATGTTGTCTTGAATATGATGTAGTTCGCCAGCACTCGGCGTAGGCCATACGTCTACGCTTCTGAAGCATTTCCATGAATCACCGCGTCTAAAATTCATCCGGTTAAGGTGCATTCGCATATTAATATTCGTTAAGCTCGCTGTCGACGTCGTCTGCGCTATTTCAGGGCGGCTATTTCTGGGCCAGACGGCGGCGCCGAGAGCGCATATCTCGCCTTCTTTACACGCACTTCACCTTTGCACCCAAAAAGTCTCCTTTGATCCATGCACGAGTGGCATAATTACTTGTTGCAAGTCGCATGAGCTTGTAGTAAGTATTCTTGTTGTGTACAAGAAGTCTAGAGGTAATTTGTAACACGTTACGATTTGCGTTTGCATAAGTACCTATTAATTTGCCAGCAAATATTTTTACCTATGTGTACTAGTATAGTATTATATTATCTGTGCTATGTGGTTCAGGTGCCGTGTTATATCGGAATAAAAATAGCATAATAATTATATTCTATTCTAAACTAGGTATAATCTTTTTTTGTGTCAAACATCCGGCCCCTTAGGTAGGTACTCTTGAAACAAATTCCAAAAGCCAATGTTATTAAATTAATTTCAAACACTGAACCTTTTCGCCTTGAAATATAATCCTTACTTTTGACATTTGACATAAATTCAATCTAATGTTTATGCAATTTCGTTCAAGAGATCCGATCAGGCGTTCTGGCGTGATTGTGCATCAAAGAAATATGTACACATTACATTATTACTACTACTACTATTATTGTAGGTACCATAGGTAATTATATCAAAATACAATGGTCAGGGTGTACGCTGCATCTTTTATTTAATTTACTACGCGCGCGCGACGACTACGCGTCGAATCGTTTTCCCGCCTAACGTAGCGTACGCCTTAATGGTAAATACGAAAAAAAAGCAATGAAAAACTTTTTCAAGGTTCAGAACCAATATAATAGCACTATAATACTACAAGTGACATATAGTTTCGACATTATATTACAATTCATCAATTTATTGGTTTTAAAATAAGTTACAAACACAAATTAAGAAAATTATGACTTTACTTAGATTAAAATATGATTCAATTACTTGTCAAAGATATCACACTTTTAAACAGAGTTAAGGCTGAATTTGATGAGGCAGTTATTGCATACTATTTGTTTTACCTTGCTATGTGAATTTAAACATTGCTACTCACATAGCAATGTACTGCAAATTGTATGCTATATCTTACCTCGTGTAATTCACCCTTTACAGTGAGACAAGGATCATTTGGCGCGTGTATGGCATTGACAGGAGCGCTAGTTGACTGATTGAGATAGCTATAGTGCGACAACTGTATCCAGTGATCCAGTCCATATTGACAGCCAATTTTGTATTGCAAGTGGCTTCTCTGTCACGCCAGTCACTGGAACAGACAGGATTGTGGGATTTTACAGGGTGCGACGGGACGTCCTCGTCGGCCAGCGGTACACTAGCCGGAACGTCGGAAGTCACCGCCCAGTATTTAATTTGTAGATAATAGATGAATAAAAAGATGATGTTTATAGGGACTTGACTTTTATTTATAAAGGTAGTAATAAAGAAACGTATAGGAAGAATAGGAAGCATAGGAAGATTAGGAAGATTAGGAACCCTTTCCAAGGGTCAAGGGTTCCACTTATTTAATACTATGACAAACAATTGAAACTGGTATAAAAAACTGGTAATGCTCCGAGAGCTCTGTATGGCTTGGTGATTTTAGTAGAACTGGATGGAGTTTCCAGTCATCATAGAGTTTTTAACCATCCATAATGACTGGTACGAATCGACATCGTTACAAGGGTAGTTCCGATTTAGACCTCGCGCCAAAAGATACTTGCACTGTATAAGAAAAGAGTGTCGGACATGTTACCTTTGTTTTGTATTATTTTAAATAATACCGTATAAGCTCAATTTCAAATATATTCCGTAGATGCAAACAAACATTTAACTAACCAAAGACTAAAGACACTGATTAGTGATGTGAAAATGCTATAATGGATTTCACTCTGAACTCTTTTAATTCGTGCTGAAATTTTATTTTGTGTCGCGGGGTCAATTTAATAATCAGAAATGTGTGTCATTACGTTACGATTTATTCATTTGACAATTTCGATCAGGGGCCCGATTCTCACGCATTCGAATTTTTTCAGTGTGGTAATTCGTAAAAGTACGAACATTTTGTTTGTGGTTTCTACTGAAAAGTTAGAACGTTTCAAACAAACTTAACTGTCCCACATCTCAACAAATTTATTTTGACAGCTAAGTTCGTATACGAACATCGATTGGTCCGTACCACTCGTTGCGTTCAAGTGGTTTTCGATCGAACTTTTTCGATTTTGAAATTCTGACAATACACAAACTGTGTTATCTTCGAAAAATATTTGGATTTCGGAGCTTATAAATGTGAACTTTTCTCGATTGCGTGAGAATCGGTCCCCCTGTTCAACTTAGAATAGTTCAGAGTGAGAGCCACTAAGGAAGTTTCACATCACTATTAATCACTCTACGCTGTAAAATTTAGCATGGGTTCTATGGCAGCTCATTCGAGCAAAGCAAAATGTTGCCTCTGCGCAAGGAATTGGGTCTACTTATCTTGCTTAGACTTCAATAAAAATATCTAACGCTGTTTTTCTCAGTTTTATTCAAATAGCATAAATAACTTGGGACCCATGCTAAATTTTACAAAGTATAGTCTTTGGTAAGCTGACGGACTTCATGTTTATTTTCATCCACGGATAATCGTTTTGGAATGAAATTCACATTTCTGCTGTTTTTACCCAGTTAACCGTTACATTTAGTATACATACTTCAAAGTTCAATAAAAAAAATTGCGCATATGGATGTAAATTTCTATTATTGCGTAATGCGATTTCCATTACATTTCGCGATGTATTAGCCTAGGTGATGACTTGTAAGATTGAAACAAGATTTTCTTATATTTAATCACACTCATTAGAGCCTATGAACACTGCGTTTTTAGAGCGCGCCGTCGACTGCACGTTTGTGATAGGTACACACAAAATAAAAGAGAAAAAAATCGATCCAAAAACGCGTATCGCATAGACACTTTTTGATCTTATATTTTCTTAGGAGGTAGTTAATATAAGGCTTTTTTAGATCTTTCCAAATACTTATTAGTATTTACACATACAAATAAAATCATGCAAATATGTATCATATTTTGATCAATCTCTTTAAGTAGGTATTTTGTATATTATTAATATTATATTTTATGGATTAAAATAAACTGTGAGCATATAAAATTGTTTTAGAAGTAAGTAAGTAATTTACCATGCACTACGAAATTATTGTAACTTTTACCTTTTACACACAAGTAAAATTAACTTAATGGACATTTTACATATCAGGAAACTAAGTTATAAGGCTAAAAGAATAATGTATGTAATCTTTTACGACTTTATTCAGATCTTTAAAGAACCTATAATCTCAAGCTAAGAAATAAAACACTAAAAGACATATATCGAAATATGTCTGCCGTTATTGTGCAATACTAGTATCAAGTTTTTATCTCACGAAAATATTATGAAATGGTTATATCCAACAATATTTAGTTGACGTCAAGTCATGGATACTATATGCATGCTCCTTATACGTCATAATATGTATACAATAACAATTTTTACATAATAATGGAAACTCATCTGAGTATAATTTTATGATAAATATTTATTAAATGAGAAAGAGTTCAGGTATTCAAACATACCCAAACTCCAAATCTCGATCATTTACTATTTTAAATTAAATTGGTCACAGCCTCAAAAGTTTGATTAAAACAGCAATTATGTCTCCGATCATCAAAGCCGATGGACCTTCTGCAACTATAAGTTTGGTTGCCTGAGAGAAAGGCAACGAAATACAGCAACTTCCGGCAGGTAAAGGACCACGCAAATTTCAATAGGGATAGTCTCCCCAACCACCAACCGATTTCAAACGTACCTAGCTCATTTAATACGTCTTAAAGACTGTGCCAAATTATCTCCATACCAGCGGATCCTCACGGTTTTAGGTACCCGCGTGGTACCCGTTCCCGTGGGAACATCGGGATAAAATATAGCATATGTCACTCGGGAAGAATGTAGCTTTCTAATGTTCAAAGAATTTTCTAAATCGGTCAAGTACTTCCGAGATTAGCGTGTTCAACCAAACAAACAAACTCTTCAGCTTTATAATATAAGTATTTGTAATTCGATTTTGGTGAAATCCCAATTCCTGAAGTGGATGTCGCCATACCAAAACGTGATCAGCATGGCAAGACGCAAATGAGATAAGTACTTTTGAAATCTGTTGGTGGGTAGGGACACTGCCCCTAATGAAATTTGCATGGTCATTTGAATTAATTCCTATATGGCGGAAGTTCCATGGTACTTTTTGCGTTTAGTTTGTGAAAAAAAAGCTGCATTTACCCATGGACGCTATTCCCTCACTTATTATTTCATGATATCACTAAACTCATTCGAATATAGCTTTACCAAATGATAAACATTCACATTTCCATCTTTCAAAATTGATCAATTTTGTAAACACATTTTCTTTTTATAATTTTGATTCATTATTAAATAAGTAACACTTTAAAAGCGAAACATCCGAAAATAACTGTAAACTAATACTTAATATTTTTTATATCGCTACGTATCTACTATATTTTACTGGGGTTCGTTGAACTTACATTATTCTAGTCTAGATGTTATATTCAATCCATTTTTATTTACAATTTGATTAGATTACATTTTTTGTAAGTCTAACCTGACTAAAGATCTGTCAATTCATGCGATCATAGTTAAATAAATGGATTTTAGCTCTATTTACACATAGTAGCGCGTTAAGTTGTCACCAAAGATAAAATTGCCCAAAGACTTTGAAAATAATACATAAAATATTATGATTTAAAGTTAATTGCAGAAATTGCTCTATTTTCGATCACTTCTTATGCTTTTGACCGATGACGATGATAATATGAATACATGAGTAATACTCGCCTATTGTTACCACAACTCCAAATGTAATTCCCCATATATTAGTCAATAGTTGCATAATTATGCGCTATTCACAATAGGATTGAACATTGGACATGAGGCCATAAAGATTACAAAGGATTCGGTCACCAATACATTGTTTTAAATTTTGTTTCTTAACCTTTCGTCTGCTTATGCACGCATACGTGCCACCCCCGTTGTATGCTTAGACACGGATCCGGGACAAAAAAATACGAGTGTCGTTTTACGTAAAAATAAATGTTATATCAGATATAATTAATAACATTTTTTTGTCCCGGATCCGTGTCTTAGCATACAACGGGGGTGGCACGTATCCGTGCCTAAGCAGACGAAAGGTTAAAGGGTTTGCCTTGACATAGATGGCGTTGCTCCGCCATTTTTTTATATTGCTAGATTAATTTTATTGAGAAAAATAATCTGAAATTTTTGGTGGTTTTTCTGTGACTATTAACATAACAGTCATGATATTCACCAACTTTTTGAAGTCAAAAATTTTTGGTCAATTATGATGATTGTATATGATTGTACTTATAAATGACGATCAAATATTTAATGAAATACATTCGTTAAAATTTGCTGTAGGGGAGACTGGGTAAAGTTGAAACAGGGTACGGTTGAAACAACGCTTATAACTCGTAAAATATTAGCGGTGTGTCGTTAGTACAAGGCGGACTAGCCTTACGTGTTCGGACTAGCCTTCCGCGACTTTTCCATCTTATAACTAAGGACACACAGCTAATATTTTACGAGTTATAAGCGTTGTTTTATACGTATCCTGGGTCAACCGTATCCAGTCTCCCCTACTTTTTACTACTAACTTTGTTACAGTATCTCGATTAGATATATAATATAAGACAATTTATTTATAGTAAAAAAAACTTGATTTAGGGTTGTGGTGTATGAGTATACGATAAAATTAAACAATATATTACAAATTAAAACCTACAAACCAAGTGACACCACTAAATTCTTTCACCTCAACAAAGGTTTTACCAATAATTTTAACACCAAAACATCATTCACCGTCATTAAGCATACACATACAATATACTTTTAACACAGGCTGATATATCGTAAAATCACTGATACGCACTACAAGCATACATCTTATGTAGGCCTACGGTAATGAATACCACGCAACATGAATACTAAAATATCTATGCCCTCTAGTGTATGTTATACAGATCGCCGTTAGCTAATGCACTTGAATGAACATTGTCGTGATCGCACCGTGGTCATGCTTTGGCTTTGACATTTTCAGATCCCCACCACCACTCACCTGGAAAGAGATAAAGGGAATTATTAATCCGAACAAAAGATTTCAGCCGGTCAAGCTTTATGGTGTCTACACATCAAACATAAGTCGCCGATTTTTTGGTTGGCGGGTTAGTCGGTGATTTCACATCTCGTTCACGACCGATTTGGCGCAGGGGTAGGATACCTGTCTTCTGCGTCAGAGGTCTTGGGTTCGATGCCCGAACAAGACAAATATTTGTGTGCATAAACATGTCTATTTATCTTGGTCTGTGTGTTTTCTATGTATATTAAGTATATATAGATGTACTTACAAACAAAAAGTATAAGAATAATCATAGTTATCCGTTATAAAGTTTACCATGACACAGTATAAATTAGTGTGATTGTAAAAAGTTATTTTTTTATTTAACTTTGTCGGCGGCATGAAATCAGCACTTTTTTTAATAGTTAGTGACAGGTCGAGTGTTGGCGATAGTGATTATTTTTCTATGAATTAAAGCCACCGCAACCAAGCCGCCCCGGGTTGTGTCGGCGAGTGTCAGCGAGATGGTGTGTAGACTGCTTTACATCACAGAACACAAGCAAGAAGCAAGACGGACGCTCCTACTAACGTAACGTACATTTAGCACTGAGAGAAATGTGGAATAGCAAAGAAGCTAGCTACTTTGTCTTTACTCTCACGACGCGACAGCACGCATTACGTGTTCTACCGAGGATAGGCCTCGCGCGGCATCCTCGAGAGGCAGTTCGCTCAGTCAGTACGCGGCTATTTGCTCACCTGGCGCGTCACGCGAGGTAGGCGCGCACCAGCGCCTTGACGCCGCAGCGGCACAGCGGGCACGCTGCCAGCGCCGCCCCGCAGCGCGCGCACGACACCGAGTGACTCACCTGGCGCGTCACGCGAGGTAGGCGCGCACCAGCGCCTTGACGCCGCAGCGGCACAGCGGGCACGCTGCCAGCGCCGCCCCGCAGCGCGCGCACGACACCGAGTGACTCACCTGGCGCGTCACGCGAGGTAGGCGCGCACCAGCGCCTTGACGCCGCAGCGGCACAGCGGGCACGCTGCCAGCGCCGCCCCGCAGCGCGCGCACGACACCGAGTGACTCACCTGGCGCGTCACGCGAGGTAGGCGCGCACCAGCGCCTTGACGCCGCAGCGGCACAGCGGGCACGCTGCCAGCGCCGCCCCGCAGCGCGCGCACGACACCGAGTGACTCACCTGGCGCGTCACGCGAGGTAGGCGCGCACCAGCGCCTTGACGCCGCAGCGGCACAGCGGGCACGCTGCCAGCGCCGCCCCGCAGCGCGCGCACGACACCGAGTGACTCACCTGGCGCGTCACGCGAGGTAGGCGCGCACCAGCGCCTTGACGCCGCAGCGGCACAGCGGGCACGCTGCCAGCGCCGCCCCGCAGCGCGCGCACGACACCGAGTGACTCACCTGGCGCGTCACGCGAGGTAGGCGCGCACCAGCGCCTTGACGCCGCAGCGGCACAGCGGGCACGCTGCCAGCGCCGCCCCGCAGCGCGCGCACGACACCGAGTGACTCACCTGGCGCGTCACGCGAGGTAGGCGCGCACCAGCGCCTTGACGCCGCAGCGGCACAGCGGGCACGCTGCCAGCGCCGCCCCGCAGCGCGCGCACGACACCGAGTGACTCACCTGGCGCGTCACGCGAGGTAGGCGCGCACCAGCGCCTTGACGCCGCAGCGGCACAGCGGGCACGCTGCCAGCGCCGCCCCGCAGCGCGCGCACGACACCGAGTGACTCACCTGGCGCGTCACGCGAGGTAGGCGCGCACCAGCGCCTTGACGCCGCAGCGGCACAGCGGGCACGCTGCCAGCGCCGCCCCGCAGCGCGCGCACGACACCGAGTGACTCACCTGGCGCGTCACGCGAGGTAGGCGCGCACCAGCGCCTTGACGCCGCAGCGGCACAGCGGGCACGCTGCCAGCGCCGCCCCGCAGCGCGCGCACGACACCAAGTGCCCGCACGGCAGGAACACTACCGACACCTACAAAATGTACAAACTTTTCTGACAAACATCATTGAAGGCAAAATGGAGGGGAGAAGAGGAAGTCCTACAATAAGAAGTTATTTCAAACAAATAAAGGAAAAGGTTAATGTTGTGTAGTATCAAGTAGAGCAATTAGAGCATTGACAGAGAGACGAGACGAATGGAATATACTCCACCGACAAGAGCAAAGCTCTTATCAAAGAATAATTAAACAACATTTTAGTATTAATCAATATTAAGAGGCACATTATGTCGCAAGAAAACAAGCACTTCTGCGCGATTGTGATCAAGCCGTTTCTTTTTTCTTTATATAAGACGGTTTGAAACAAACTGCAAAACGAGCAGGGGGGGTGGTCAGGTTAAGTGTTTAGAACGTAAATAAAATAGAAAAGAAATCCCTAAAATATTTTTTTTTATATTTAATTTTACAAAAAATTCTAATATTATCTATGGATATCAATTCAATATTTAACATAATACCAAACGTAAAAACAAAATTACTTATTTAACCACGAGACAGGTAAACGATAGCGGAATAAATCCGGAAGCTATTGGGCGCATACAATAGCGCGGTAGGAGTATCGCTATAGCGGCTGGCCGATCGGCTGTTGGACCGCCGGGGTTGATGACCGTGGCGCCCAGCCCGCGTGCGCTCTGAAATTACTTGTTTCATCGTAAAATGAAATAATTTTATTAAAACGTTTGGTATTGTACATGTTGAATTGATATCAAAAGATAATATTAGAATTTTTTGTAAAATTAAATACTTAATATAAAAAAGAAATAGGATATTTTTTTCTATTTTTTTTATGTTCTATTCACTTGACCTGAACACCTCCTGCTCTATTTGCAGATTGTTTTACACCATCTTATATACGAGCCCAGCCTCTGAAAACGGACGTTCCGAATATACGGAACTAAACGGCGGCGCGGCGGCGTGGCGCGCGGCGCCGTAGCAAAAAGCTTTTTCACCACTCCAGCTCGAAAAGGGCGCTTTTGGCGCCTAAAAACTCGCAGCAAAATCGATTTTTGCTGCGAGCGTGAGGCAAAGTGCTTTTTTAATTTCTTACACCAACTTTTGAAATAATTAAGAAAAAAGAAATAGAGTGACAAGGATGAAACTTTTAAAATTAATATGAGCAAAAAGGATAGATAGATAGCTTTATGTCGATGGACATGAAATATAAAGCTTAAAAAAGAAATACACGGATACCAAAGGTTCGAAATAAAGAGTATGGACGAAATGAGGTCGCATGTATGATATAAATATCAAATAAGAAAAATTAATGAATTCTAATAACAAATTATATAAATACGATTGTACTCCTATTGCTTTTTATTAAACACGCAATATTTAAAATAAATAATATGAAGTGAACATTATATCGCTTACTAATATCATGTTTGGTTTTCATAAAAATTACATGCATTGCAGTTTTTGAACGCAATGCAAACAGCTACCTTCAACTTGCATAATTGACATGTTTTCATTTTTAACAAGGTACCTTAAATCGAAAACCATTTCGAGATTTTTCAATTTCTAACACTGTACATATTTTTTCGGATTTTTAAATCACTTATTTATTGAAATATTCGGAAAAAAGCCCCTTTTATCTTGATGAAGGAACATTATGATGACATTCCTTTGCATAACATAAAAAAACGCCTCTCATTAAAAAAAACTGTCGCTGCCAAGATGAGTAATGAGTACAAAAATTATACCCGCCTCTTTCACTCAATTCTGTCATGCCCGGAGAGTGACAGAGATGGGTATAAACTGCAGATGTCAAGTTAGTTGTAGTGATACTCTTCGCTAAACCTAACCTATTTTGTTTATTGACATATTTTGACATAGATAGAACTATGGACTTGCGATATCAGTAAAAATAATATTGTGCCTCCTACTCCTACAGAAAGAAGTATTAAAGCTAACTTATCATAACTTTACTAAACTAACAATTGAAAATTATGAAGGTGGCTGAAGGATTAATATATGGCAGACATTCGCAACCTTCCCAAAGTTGACATGATGATGTTATTGGAATATGCGTGAACACGACTCATTTAACGTTGCGGAAATAAGGGGAGCTGAAGTTTTATTTTCATCGAGAGATGCCTACGTAGAAACTTCAAACTTCTGTAGGCTATGTGGAAGTAAAACGAGAGCAAGCCATGTGTACCATCAAGGGCAGAGTAATTCCTGAACACAAAGTTCGATCAAAAATGTATATAGTTAAAGCAGTTATTGATGAGAGTAAAGACACTTTAGTATACACACATACACAAGTATGCTTAAACCACATAGCCAAATAAATAGCATGTTTGAGAAATTCTCCAGTGTTGTTGTTTCGTTCATAGTTACTCTGCCCGCCATTACATGTGTGGTGTGAAATATCAAGTCAGGCTATAGTCACAAAATAAAGAGTTTACAGAAGGACCGCTCCCACCATTTTTGAAAATCTATACCTATCCTTGTCTGACTCACTAGGGTTGCTTCTGTATTGATTCTGAATTTAAAAAGGAGTAAGTAGTAAAAGTTAACAATCATACATAAATAAATTCGTTTATACATACATCGTAACAAGTTTACATGCCTTAGATGCTGCTTAGATGGTAAACAGAGCATCTAATATCCATTTAAAGTCCCGACGCCACACACGACGAAGACAAGATCCTATTGTACCTATACCGTACCTATTATGTTGTAATGTATTCCATTCCTATATGTTATAATGTACTCTATGTACAAGATATAAATATGGTGTGATAGTTATCCCACTAAAAACATAAACGTGAAAAAGGCACTAAGTAAGTTCGATGAAAACATAAAGGTAAAAAAGGTGCCAAGTGCAGCGAAAAATAGTTGAAATCTAAATGGGTTACAAGTTCCATAAATTTTTTCGTTCAAGAACTTCAAATAATTAATATTTTCTTAAATGTTGAATTTCTAACTTGTCATCTACAAAAATTTAAAAACCTTTATAACGCAAGAACTGTATCAAGCAATAGTGGTAACTATTTTGAAAACAAGAAAGTGTATTTAAATACCTATGTTGTGTTTTTATCGTATATAGGTAAATAAAAAAATATAAGTAGTTTAATAGTCAAAGTCAAATTTGTTTATTCAATTTAGATTGGTTTTTACAATAGTTGTGAACGTCATAGAAGCTACGCTATCGAGATGTAAACAGGTTCATATTTGTTTCTGGCGCAGCTGTTCTTCATAGTCTTTTCTTGCACTCAAGAATATCGTTTTTCAGCTTTCTTTTTCTGGGAGAATTTGCAGAAACGTGAGTTGCTATTTGTGAATTTGAGTCACATTTAACTTTTTCATATTGTGTACAAGATTCATTAGTCTCCACAGTTGCTTGCGATTCTTCATTTAAATTTTTTTTGACAGGTAGCAAAAGTTTGGGAACCGAACTGTCCTGAAAAAGGCACTAATGCCTTTTTCAGGACAGTTCGGTTCGATGTCTTGATTATAGAATTGGTTTCGAAATGTGCCTCACAAACTCGAAGATATGTTGACCATTTGTTGCGTACATCTTCTCGATCAATTAAACTTATCCATAAGGTTCGTCTGAAAAAAAAATCATTTGATTTTTAAAATGAACTAGTTAGTTTTGCAACGAAAATAGCCTATGGCACTCCTACGATTAAGACGTTAAAATAAATAGGTATACGCATAATCGTGCGTGGTTCGTTTTCTCCTGAACTTGGCTGGCACACTGCCGTGCGTCAAAAAAAACTTTACTGCAAGTAAAATGTTATTTGGGGTAAGTATAATGACTGGCGTTCTCTCCCAAACTTGGCAAGCACACTGCCGTGCGCCTAGGTAAAGAAAACTTTACTGCAAGTGAAATGTTATTTGGGATTTATTGATTGGCGTCCTTTCCTGAACTTGGCTGGCACACTGCCGTGCGCTTAGATGAAAAAAAATACTGCAAGTAAAATGTTATTTGGGGTTTAATGACTGAAGTCTCTAAAATGTAAGTAGGATTTCATAACACTGCTAAAATAAAAGAAAATGCAACGACAACTTTTACTTGAAAATTCGTCAACATGACTTGTGGCTGTGTTCGCTGAACCGCCAAGAAGTTTTGAGAATACTATAACATCTAAATAAGGACCATAGAACCCAATTACTGGCGTTTTACCACAACCAGCTAACTATAAGATGAATGTGTATGGTTCATCGTCGTTATCAAAGCGGCTAGTCCCAAAAGTACCTAGGTATACTCACCTACCAACAAGAGAAAACAGTTTGACATAACTTACCTTTCAATATCGTTTGGAAATTTAAAGAACGTGTATGCACAGTTTTTAGTCGTATTTAGACAACCAAATACACTGCAACTGTAATAATATTGGTTATTAATTTTTGTTAATTAATAGTAAAATTGGTATATAAGTGTCACAGTGACACGTAGCGGCGCGGACGTGAAGTGATCAATTAAATGCTCTTTGGAACTTGCGATCACTGACCTCTTTGCGATACTCGCGACTGAGTACTGTCCCAAACTGTCCCATTTTGCCTGTATATGTGATGTCTATGTGTGCGTGACGAAAATGGCACTTTGTTCTAAGCGGACTCTCTGCTAGGGCGACCGCCCGCCCGCGTAGTTACTTTGTGCTATAGTTTAGTGTTTAAGTACCTACTTATTTTTGTTATTTTAAATAGAAGTCTGTGTTTGATAATATTTAAAAAGTAGTCGTGTTTTGTCTGTTTAATAAAATACAATTTCATTTTGATATGCGTTTATTTCAATCTTTATCTACTTCCTGATCTAGGAATCTACCTTTCTAAACTACTAAAAACTAGAAAAATGTCTGTACATTGAATATATTCCAGAAAAAAACAGTTGGATTAGAGACAACTGGGACATAACCAATGCAAAAAAAAAAACACACAACACATTTTTCTTGTGTATTTGGGAAGGGATTTAAATGTCCTGATATTGAAGGAAATGTTGGATCTTAACATTTTGAAGCCTTCTTGGTACTTGGGGTTTTATACGAGGTCTTGTGACTTTATTCTCCATCCAATCCCTGTAATTTAGTACACACTACCACATGGTACTTTATTTTTATATTAAGCAGCACACCACTGTGAATGTGTGGACATGGGCACGTAAAAAAATGATGTTTTGGGCATTTCAGAACTGTATTTTTGCAGCCAGGAACTACACATAAAATTAAGGGATCTAATTCACGAACAGTTTTTTCCATTTTGATTTAAATTTACGAGTTATGAAGAGAAATAACATCAAATAAAACAACTTAAACCAAACGAGAAACCGTAACAACAACAGACAACAAACGTCATTAGTGTCACGTTGACTTGACGACGTCAGAATGTATTTTTTTAAATAATTTGCAAAGGTATGTCCGCCAACCTGCCTTCTTCTCGGACTTAGGCTCTTTTTGAATGAGTAAGTTTTCAAATTAATTTTACGTTGACTAAAAATAAAAATTTTGGAAAAGGAAAAAATACGAGTCTCCTCTTTTTAAATGTTACTTCTAAATAGCAAATAAAAACACAATACATGATAAATTTTATGAAATGTTGTCAATTGCACCAATTTTACTCTTAATTATTAATTTTGATGATTTCTTTATTGTTAAATGTTGCCTTCAATGTTGTTTTTCTGACCTGTAACACTATTCTCGCTTGTAGAGGTGAAAAGTTGTATGTTTAACACGAGAGCAAAATTTTCTGATGTCTCGTGCCTTTAAATCACTCACTGTGCTCAGTAGTCTGAATCACTACTTCGCTAGTTCGTGATTTAAATTCAGCACTCGCAGCGAAAAATGATTTTGCTATCTTGTATAACAAATAACTATTTCATCCCATCGATTCGAAAAGCGATGATTGTTTATCTAATAACAGGGCCCAAAACGATTCATCGTTTACCTGTTATGACAAGAGGGTAAAAATGAGATTTGAATTTTGAACAACTTCATAACAGGGTCCAAAACCCCTCCGGCCGTTTTCACAACTGCGATTCGCAACTAGTTGCGAATAAAGAGTCTTAATTCTTTGTTCGCAATCAGTTGCGAATCAAGAAAAAATTTTCCTTAACCGCAACTTAGTTGCGAAAAAGGAATAAGAACTTCCCAAACTTACATAGTTGCGATGGGAGAAAAGCATTTCTTCATTCTCAACCAGTAGCTAAGATACTGAATAAAAGAAAGTGGAGTTAAAACCAAAATTCGCAATGACAATCTTCGTATTTTATTTTAATTTACAGAAACAAAAAGCAAATAACACAAAGCATTCTTCTCTCTTACCTACAAAATAAAAAATTCTTTTATTCAGATTGCATATTGGACATATTAAACATATTATGTCTATTGGTGGCTGTGATGCAGCATTTTCGAGCCTCCTCGCTTAGTTGATATGAATTCCATGTTGAATGAAGTGGGAAACACGTTAGAAGAAGACATTATTACAGCTTTAATTAAAAAAGACTTTGGAATATTATAACAGAAAAAAATATTTTCACTTGTCATGCTCGTAAAGTTCGTGTTTATGTTGGGTATAGGCTGCATAAAATCGCTTTTTATGCTCTAGTGCATAAAGTAAAATCTTCGTCTAGTCTCAGACTGTAAGACAAAGTTCTTCAGGTAAACAGTCACACACGTTAAATAAACTTGTTACTTATTTCATTCTGTTTCTTTAATTTTGTACTTAATCCATGTTAAATTACTAAATTAATAAAACTAGGCAAAATTAATGACTTTTCTAAGAAATAAGTGTTTCTAGAGCATTATGGACTACGATCTATGCTAAAGTCACTGTGCTGCCACTGCCACGTATAAAAAAAAAAGAAAAAGAAAGTCTTCCCGCTAATATGGCGAAGTCTTTATTTTTTCTTTTTTTGCAATATTGTTAAGTATTTTCCTCACACTCGAAGTAAAAAGGACTAACTCGTACATAAAACCCATTTTACCGCCGAATTGACTATCCACCCTTGCCTACGTCTCGGGTAAAATGGTACGTTTTATGTACTTGTTGTACAATCTACTATTACGTACTAAACACGTCACGATAAGTGCATTGTCAAGATAAGATACCTTGTAATTTACTAAATAAAATAAAAAAACTAATAATTTAAATTTTTACTTTTTTGCATTCACAGTGCAATTTTTATGGTTGAAAAATGGAAAATGAAGTATTTAGAAAAAAATCGACCCGTCTCACAACGTACCATGTAATTGTTGATACTTATTATTGTTGTGGGCAGTATACACTTGAAAAGCTTTTATGCAAAATCAACATAAAAAGAGTGTGAACAAACCGCGACGAAGGTTGCGAATACGGAAAAAAAATCTTTGGTCACAACTGGTTGTGAATCAGGATACCTAGTTGCGCTAGTTGCGGTTAAGGAAAAAGTTCTCTTGATTCGCAGCTGATTGCGAACAAAGAAAAAAAACTCTTAATTCGCAACTAGTTGCGAATCGTAGTTGTGAAAACGGCCGGAGGGGCCCTGTATATTTAAATATTTTTTTTATTGAAAAATGGAAAATGAAGTGTTTAGAAAAAATCGACCCGTCTCACAACCAGCTCCGATGGGATGGGTTTTTTTTTATTTCAAAACTTCAATTTTTTTTTCTCGCCCGACTTCTTGCGCTATAATGTATCCGAACGCCAAAGAAAGGTACGGTAATAATTTGAGTTGTCTTTATTGCTTTTCTTATAGAGGGGGATGAAAAGCAGAGTGTATTACTCGGCCGCAAAATTATTTTTACCTCGGGCGGCGTATATTGAATCCCTCGCTGCGTTCAGGATTCTACTTTAGAATCCATCGCTGCGCTCGAGATTCTACACTAGAATCCTTCACTGCGCTCTGGATTCAAAATAGCGCCCTCGCCGTAAATATATTATTTTGCTCCCTTGTAATACAATCTACTATTTCACAAGTTTTGTAAGGATATGAAAATGTAAGCCATTACGACTCCACCAGTCGTGAGGACTAGTGTTTGGAATGACGAAAGAAGACGGTATAAATCGGCCTCCGCTCACTGCGCTTAAAATTTAGGCCCTAAATAACTACCGAGTCGGCTCGGCCGGGTCGCGAACAGTTCGGTATTTTTGAACCGAACGGCCGGTTCGCGACCCGCGGCGGTCCGGTATAATTAAGGTTCGCTACATCACTAGTATATAACAGAGGTTATCGCTTATATATTAGGGATATTAAAGTGATGCAAAGATTCTAAGCAACAGTCACCTATTTAAAAACTGAGTAAACCAATATGAACTTACCTCACTATCCATACACACTTTACACAGCCTAGCTTCTTTCAACTGCCGATTCTCCTCCTCCAAGGAGATCGGCTTTTTTTCTTTCGCAGGACTACCGTCACTCTTGTCTTCGCTTTTCTCTTCTTCACCGTTTATAATCATTATATTTTGGTCCATTTGCCTTATTTCATTTATTGGTGGGAGTGGGGCGGGCTGAGTGGGGAGACTGGGCGCGGGGGGAGGGGTGGGGGAACGGGGAGGCGATACTGATAGGGATATCTGACTGTCCGGTCTGTCGTCCCATTGCGATGGTATTATGCTGAAACAGAAAAAAATACATAAAAGGTTTGTTCGTTTACAGGATCTGTGAAATGTAACATGCAATGGCAAAATTTGGGTCCCTCACAAAGCAGCGATATAAATAGATTGTTGACAATATTTTGCAACTGTTTTCTTCAAAATCACAGTATTTAAATAATGTTACAATTTGAAAATTTAATGAAATGTTTCCGTTAGCATATCTCGCTAGCAAAGTCGCTGAATGTGCCCGCGCGGCGACACGTTCCAAACTTTTTCGTTTAGCTGCTCGTCTGACACATTTATTTTATATACCCTATTAGGTAAACATTATATTAACAGTTCCAGGTGTAGATTTCCGTAACGTTTCCGCTAATATATCGCGTTTAAACCACTGACTGTGTGGCGCGGTGTCTCGCTTCCAGATTTTTGTTTAGCTGCTCGTCTCAAGGCGGGTCCAAGTACGTATCACTTGCGAGGTCCAATCACCATCACTGTATCGCCGTCGCGTATCATTGTCCGTCCAAATATGCGTTCATCATGATACGTCAGGAAAGCAAGAATCGATAAGGTTACCCGAATGAGGGTTTTAATCGGTTTAATTTTTGGGGTTAGGTTACATAACCCTTTAATATGGATTAACCCGTATTTAAGGTGTATGGTTAATCTTTCACTAAGTTTCATTCTATTTAATCTTTCATTCGGGCTAATCAGTATTATTTTTATGGTTAATCCATATTGACTAAGGGTTAATCAAATATACGGGTTAACCTTTTAACCAGATTAATGGGTCCTTACAGGAAAGTGATACAATATCTGGGACCCGCCTTAACATTTGTTATGAAAATGTTATTAGATCTCACATACCCGGCCCCAGGTGCAAATTCCCGTAATGTTTCCGCTAGTATATCTCGCGCTAGCCGTTGACTGTGTGGGGTGACGCTCCATGCTTCTTCGTTTAGCTGCTCGTCTAACACGGCGTCTATTAGCGCCTCTGATGAAATGAAGGGAAGACCTACAATGGGATTTCTAGATTAAAAAACTGTTTGAAGCTTAGAACTCCAAACAATAACACAATAGACATTGCTCAAATAAAAAAAAATTATTGAAAAACAATAGACCAGTTAACCCTTTATTAAGTCGTTTAATGATTTTTCCAGGAGTAGACCATAAAAATACAAAACTATATTTTAGTTTTTTGAAACATAGGAAACTGCAAACTACATTTTATTCATCAGAAAATAAAAAATAAGGTCTGGCGGTCTTGGGATCTTGGACCATGACGATTTTATTTTTTTGGTGGTTAGCATCAGTTTTGTAACCTTCTTACCAGTAGAGCGTAACCGTCGTGCCAACGCTCTCCGCACTCTCGCAGCGTCTAAACCAGCGCCCAGCGCTGCTAAGGCTACTCCGCTTTCCATACATTCTTCCACCTAAAATAACAAGGTATTATGCTTTATTGTATAGATATCTATCGCGGGTATTTTTTTATCCACAACAGCCGGCCTAGCATGAGCGGCTTTTATCGACTATTGACGCATGATAAGAGCCTATATCTTGCTTACACCTTAGTGGGGTAAGCAAGACAGCATGACGTGCTATATCATGATATCGCGTGATATGTGGTCGTCTAAATCAAAAGGGACCTTATTGCGGACGGCACATACGTCTTTATTGTCGTTGTATTGTATTCGAACAACAGCAATAAAGGCGTAAGTGCCGAGCGCCACAAGGTCCCTTTTGATTTGGACGACCACATTATAGCCTCGTAAGGCCCAATGTATTTTATAATCATCATGTCAGCCGAACGACGCCCACTGCTGGGCATAGGCCTCCCCCAAGGATCTCCACAACGATCGGTCCTGCGCTGCCCGCATCCAGCGGCTTCCCGCGACCTTGACCAGATCGTCGGTCCACCTTGTAGGGGGCCTGCCCACGGAACGTCGTCCGGCACGCGGTCGCCATTCAAGAACCTTTCCGCCCCAACGGCCATCGGTTCTCCGCGCTATGTGTCCCGCCCACTGCCACTTCAATGATGCAATCCTTCGAGCGATGTCGGTTGTTTTAGTTCTCCTTCCAGTATTTTATAATATACAAAGTTATATTTAGCGTTGCAGCTTAAACAAATTGAAAAGAACATTTCTTAAACGCCCAATGTATAATACAATACTTATACATTTTAGTTTTTGGTACGTAAGTTTTAAATTTTCGCGCTCATTGTATTTTCCTCTCAACAATGTGATTGGTAGATTCAGTAAAAGAAGTTTGACAGCTGAGATTAAGGAGAAATCCATTGAGTGTCTGACAACAGGCGCCATTTTTGAAAATATAGCTCGAAATAAGCGCATACGTAAGTTTCAATCTTAATTAATGACCACATCTTTAGTTGTTTTAGTTTGGAAATTATATAAAAATCATTGCAAACAAGAGCCACAGATTAAAACCGCTGGAAAACATCTTGTTGCGGTGATGATGAGACGACTACAAACGAAATAGATGCTTCAGTTTCATTAATATAATAATATCTATTTGCGATGTGTTATAAAAAATTTATCAGTAAGTATCAGAATCTTACCTGACTTTCAGTTATAGGAAAATTGACACCAGGGTTTCTTCTTCTTGTACTTAATCCACTGTCTGCTGAATACTGTCAAAATATGAAATAATTATTATTAAGCACATTTTAAAATATTACATTAGAACCAAAAGTGGAAATATTAAAGTTTGAATTTTTTTATACCATTTTATAAGTGCAATGTAATGTCCCAGTATTGGGGCAGCGATGACCATAAGAGCAATGTAATGTCCCAGTATTGGGGCAGCGATGACCTATTACCAAGAGGCGCTATCTTCATATGTTTAATTGGGAACTACTAAGAAGCCAAAAATGCAAAAGTTGCTACCACCAGACACTAGGTGTCACTTTACACAAAATAAATCGTTATAACCAAAGATACATGGCTCCAAGTTATTTAAGAAGAGAAAAAAAGATAAGCGTTTTTATATGTACGTCTCCCGCCTCCCACTTGCCGAGACCGCCATCATAGTAGAAACAACGGACCTGAATGAAAAGTAAACTAACACTAATAGCAACTCACAGTCCTCTGCACCGATGACCGGTTCCGACAAGTGTCGACGAACTCTTGCCCTTTAACAAGCAACACGTAGCCGCAGTGCGGGAACCAGTGCGCGTGCTCCGACCACGGCGTGTCGCCCGCCTCCCACTTGCCGAGACCGCCATCACAGTAGAAACAACGGACCTGGAGAAAAGCAGAGGGATTTAAATAAAAGTGCAAAAATATTATACAAATATCATGGGCATAATTTATGATTTGTAAATGGCACCGAAGAACCGACGGCCGTTGGGGCAAACGAGTTGTGGAGTGGAGACCGCGTTTAGGCAAACGTAGCGTAGGGCGCCCTGCTACCAGGTGGAGCGACGACCTGCGAAAGATGGCAGGCGGGGGCTGGCTGCGAAGAGCTGAACAAAGATATTATAATATAACAAGATTGTGCACTATGCAAATAAAAGCAATGTCAATTCGATTCTATGCAGTTACAATAAGGTTTATTTTCGTATGACATTTCGATAAACGGTAAAACGAGCCGAGCGAGAGGCTCCTAAATAGGATTGCATCCCTGTCTACTGGGCTGCCACCATGAAATATTTTTGGTTGTAGTAGAACTTAATTCAAATTCATATTTCCTGTTCTCGAGAATTTTCAAAATATTAATTATTTAAAAGGAATGTTAAGCTGATAATAATAAAGTCCATATCATTTGTATTATTTAAAACCTTGAAAAACTATTTTTTTAATGTAAGAGTCGGTGTTATGGTAGTTTTAATTACAATAAATTTGCAACACTGCGTCTGGACAATTTTAATAAAAATAAAAACATCATCAATATGGCGACGGCAAATTAATTTATGTGTAAAGTTAGTGTGTGGATCTTAATTATCATTTTAAAATTACGTTTAAATCAATAAAAATGGTTCTCACTTGATGTGTGAAAGGATGCAAAAGCGAATCATTTAAACGGAGCGGTGTATCTTTTCATAGGTAAGTATTTAGCCAAACTTTTATTCTTGCGTATAGTAGGGTGTCCATTTCGTTTTTAGTCTATAGACTGGAATTTACTTTCTTACTTAACCCAAACATTAATTTTCATTGTTTCAGATTTCCTAAAGATGAAGAAATTAAAAAAGGTTGGCTTAACCTCATATCTGAAAAAATTACACAATACTCAGCGGAAGAAGTAAAAGAAGAAGAACTTTATCAGAAAATAGGCATGAAACAAAACTTATTAAATGTATTATAACATCTGTATCTTAATTTAAGGATAAAAAAGTAGGTACGCAAAAAACGAATCTTTCAAATTAATTGGACACAAAGCCTCCATGCGTCAAAAGATCCGCAAGAAAATTTTGTTTAGCAATGTATAGTCTAACTAATAAACAGATTTTTATTACTGTACGTGGACTTTCTATTTCTATCCATTTTAGCAAAATACGCCTATCAGAAATACAGACATACATTTCATATAAGTACATACAGGTCAAACTGACAACCTCCTTTTTTGAAGTCGGTTCAAAAGTAAGTATGCTTATAAAGCATATGTATGCGTCGTATGTATGTATGTGTCGATTGTCACATTATTGCCTCATAATCATAAGTGGTGCAAATGCTTTGCCTCGCGGAGTCCTCATCTTAACTAATATTATAAATAGAAAGTGAGTTCGGATGTTTAAATGTATGTTTCTTTTAGCTACAAGAGCTCCCTAGGAAGCGTGATGTTCGAACCCTACGTGAGTCAAGTCTGGTTAACTATAAATTGTCCTCGAAAAAACCAAATCGTGTAGTCACTCGCGTCTCTCTCATTAGAGAGGGACGCACACCATAATAGGCCTATCTCGCTCGGCTCGGCTGTAACTCATGAGTGCGCAATCTTGTTATATTATAATATCTTTGGAGCGGAAGACCGTGCTCAGTGGCGTAAATAAGGAGAGGCCTATGTCCAGCAGTTGACGAAAACGGGCTGATGATGAATGGCATTGTTTTCAACGACTGATTATAATAATAATTGTATATTTGTCCGTAAATCTTCCAAAGAGTAAATAAATAAAAATAATCCTATAAGTACACCAGCACTTATTTCTTTTACCAGTGCTTGCGGCACTAAATTTTGCTCAAAGTTTGCCTAACAAGCTTGCGGCGAGACATCAAATTGCTCTTATTAGAAGTGGCAGCACTAGACGCCACCTAGCGGCAAGCGACTGTACCAATCAGATGTCTCCACCCAAAATCCACTAAAGCTTGGTCGTCAGAGCCTGTGTAGGAGAATCAAGTTTTTTGCAAGGGCTTGCGGCGCTTGGTGTCATTAGCCTTACTAAATGCACTATAAACCTAGTCGTCTCGTCAGTCCCCGTGTGGAAGAACCCAGCCTCTGCGAGCGCTTGAGGCGCTTGATGTCGATCCACAGGCTACCGCTCGAAGGTAGCTTAGTCTAGCGACACCTCGACATCTCATCCGGATGTATTTTATTCTAAAAATACATTTAGCTAAGTTCTCTACAAACCTGGTCGTCGGTCACCGTGTAGAAGAACCCAGCATCATCTAACGCTTGCGACGCTTGATGTCAAAGTCAAAAACTCTTTATTCAAATACCTAGATTTACACAAATATAAAATACTTTTGAATTTATCAATCGGCAGGCCGCCGCCGCTCGAAAGTCGCTAGTCTAGTGGCGGGCAACGCCAGAGTAGGGGTCTATTATTGCTTAAATAGGGGTCGTTTATTGCTTAAATATTTAGCCTAAACACAATTCAAACCTGGTCATCAGTCCCCGTGTAGAAAAACCCACGCTCTGCGAGCGCTTGAGGCGCTTAATTGTCAATCCACAGGCCACCGCTCGAAGGTTGCTAGTCTAGCGGCGAGGAACGCCCGAGTAGGGGTCTTTTAATTGTTTAAATACTTAGCCTAAATCCACTACAAACCTGGTCATCTGTCCCCACGTAGAAGAACCCTGCCCCAGCTGACGCTTGCGGCGCTTGATGTCGATCCGCAGGCCGCCGCGCCACTCGAAGGTAACTAGTCTAGCGGCGAGCCTTGACATCTCGTTCGGATGTATTTTATTCTAAAAATACATTTAGCTCAAGTTTTCTATAAACCTGGTCGTCAGTCCCCGTATAGAAGAACATATGGTCGTCAGTCCCCGTATAGAAGAACACAGCATCATCTAACGCTTGCGACGCTTGATGTCAAAGTCAAAAACTCTTTATTCACATACCTAGATTTACACAACACAAATATAAATAATTTTGAATTTGTCAATCGGCAGGCCGGCCGCTCGAAGGTCGCAAGTCTAGCGGCGAGCAACGCCAGAGTAGAGGTCTTTTACTGCTTAAATAGTTGGCCTAAATACACTTCAAACCTGTTCATCTGTCCTCGTGTAGAAGAATTCAGCCTCAGCTAGCGCTTGCGGCGTTTGATGTCGATCCGCAGGCCGCCGCTCGAAGCGCCAAGCGACGACCGAATGGGGTGTCTTTTATTTCTTAAATATTTAGCCTAAAGGACTTAGCTCACTTAAACCGCACCTCTCCTACCCAACCAATGTATGAGCAGCCAAATATGGATTTAATGTCGTGCTCTGTAGATGCGCAGGCTCGCTAACCGCGCGCTGTCTGCTATTGTATATTTGGTTGGGTGGGAGCGGTGCGGTACAAGTGGGCTATGACCTTTAATCCTAACAAACCTGGTCATCAGTTCCCGTGTAGAAAAACCCAGCCTCTGCCAGCGCTTGAGGTACTTGATGTCGATCCGCAGGCCACCGCTCGAAGGTCGCTAGTCTAGCAGCGAGCGACGCCCGAGTAGGATGTCTCGCACCACCGCTCACAACACCCAACGCTCGCCACGTCCGACCACATTCTAGTAAGCGCGCGTTGTGTTCTGCACCCGATCTGTTTTTTTCAATCAAGTTTCAGTTAATTCGAATCTTTGAAACACATTATTAAGTTGTAACGTGTGTTGTATTGTTTTTGTTATGAACGTATTTGTAAGTAAAAAAGTTTTTCTGTCGCAAGTGCTTCGATTATTAGCTAACTTCACTGTAATAATAATAATAATATCTTGTCTTAAATGTGGATTGCCGCCTCATACATCAATACACAGGGAAAATCGCAATATTTTATTATTTTTATTTGGGCACTGGCCCAATATTATGCTAAATGGATTAAAATAACAAAGTACAAGTGACTCTATATTTTGTAATCGGTAAAAAAACGTAAAGATTTATGAAGAAAATATATTGCATTACCTTTTCCGCCAGAATATAAAAGGCGTCTTCATAGTACCAGTCACAAACAACAAAAGCTGTTTTCAACAGTTATGCAATTCGATCTACAAAATATTCAATGTCAATTCACACCTGGTCACGTAAGGCACAACCTTCGGTCGTAGATACCTTTGTCTTCCGTGTTTTTGTTAAATAAGCAATAAAATTGTTTTACATAGGTACTTAATCATTTTTCGATACTAAAATTATTACAACAAAACGGACTCCAAAGTAATGCCATTCAGGGACGGGTTTGATTATTAAATTTTTGTAGAGTAATTAACTTAACCAATGTTATTTAAACTTTTATAATTTCTTTAAATTACCTATTGATTTCCTCAAGTTAAATATGCAAGGTATGGGCATAAGAATTATTTCTTGACTAATTCAATATCGATCTACTTAAAAAAGTTATTAAAATAGTACACAAATAAGTGTTAAAATTACCTTTCATAATTCAAATACATTGGGCCGGAAGCAGGGAAAAAACTTCAAAAAAGTTTTTACTTGATCTGGTACTCACGATTGTCGTTGATTGTCGTTTGTTTCTGGTGGTGATTGGACCGGTGTTTCTGAGGGTGTAGACGAAGGGGGGGAGACGCTACTGGTCCGCTGAGCTATCTCCAACGAGGCCGCATGCGCGCACCTCGGGAAATACCTGCAATCGCAAATGTCACGCTTATCTTCGAAAAATATCGTCCGCGTCACCGATTACAGAATCAGTGCCAACTTATCGATAGAGATATAGATATTATGTGTGAATCATAATTTGATGCAACAATGACAAATCAACTTCTAGTACTATATGTAGGTATAACAGATTCTTGGAATAGAAACAAAAACAGTGAATTGTTTTGAAGCCAATAAATTATTATTATCCGTTACGATACGCTAACCCTATCCTACCTGTACCTACATCAAATCAAGTACGGTACTAGTGCCGTGAGAGACTCTTTGATGGCCTGAACACGACGTTCCGTCACTTTAGAATAGATTTTAATTCAATAAGAATAAAACTGCAAAGCATAGTAGGTACTGTGGTAATAGTGACACTATAAAGCCGTGAATTGAAGCCCTACGAAGATAATGGTTATCTGTTAGCATTATCCAGATTATAGTTTTTTTAAGCGTATTGCAGACGATCAGTGATGTAATAGTATTTTCGAAAGACGAAAGAAATTAAAATAAGAAGAAAATATTATTATGTTCCAGAGTCCATGCGGCACATAATTATTTATATCTGCCGCAGGGACAAAACAGACTGAAAATTAATTCTATTCCTACCTTCAACAGCCTTCTGATTCATATCTTAACTCACCAGGGGGGCTACCGGCTAAAGAATATGGATATGGGTATGGGCTTCAACTGTCATTTGAATTCCTTATTTTGATAGATTTTTGCTGCTTTGTTCTGTTGAACGTTGCTAGATAGCTATCGTTTTACCCGACGGCAAAAAACAAGGAAATTATAGTGGCTATTTAAAAAAAAAAGTTCCAAAAAACGTATGAAGTTCATATCCATAAAATTACGCGGTAGCCCCCCAGATCCCGTCATAGAAATCTATAGATTGTTGGTTGTACTGGGATTGGAGAGGAAAGCAATGTTAAACAGGATATTAAAGTCCTTATTATCGCACTTCACGTTAAAATCGAGTCATCATAAAAAGATCAAAGTAATTCCCCTTGGGCTGAAACCCCTTATTTAGGAAAAGATCCAACTAGTTTATTAACTATGAAACTTCTGCCTTGAAATTGTAAAAGGGAATTCCCCTCCAAGATCGAAAATGAAAGTGATTTGCATATTGTCATTGATAATATGATAATCTTAGGATATCGTAGAATTAAAATTTTTGGTAATTCCACTATGTGGAGGATTCTATCCACTACATGATTTTTAATGGATTATAAAAATGTTATTATTATTATTTATTTATTTATTTTTTATTATTTATTATTTATTTTTATTATTTATTATTTATTTATTTATTATTTATTATTCTTATTTTTATTATTTATTATTTATTATAACAACTTCTTACAACTACCATAACAGATTTGAAAACCCAATGCGATAGTGCAGTTACATACTTATTATTTAGAATACGAAATTACAAATAATGCTATTTTTACGAATTCACTCCAAGAGCATGAAAACATGACAACTTTGTCATTAATATTATTAATAATTGGTATGGCTCTAGTGATAGGTGCCCTGGCCAGCAAGTTAGTTTTGGAGGAGTGCACTTTTAATAGTCGCGGTCGCCGCCTCCGCCACACATAACCATCGGGCACACAGAAACTTAGGCGCCTAAACTTATGTTTTTTTATTTGCCTCATATTTGGGGAAAGTACCTACTAATCCTACTATACATCATTAGAAGGTTCTTATTTTAAAAGGATACCAATAATTTCGAAGTCTCTCTAAGTAATAAATAATCCATAAAAAAAAATGTTTTTATTCCTTCAAAATAAATTGGGAGTGCTTGAGGAATTGTGCTAGTTAATTAACATTGTAGTATAACATCAGATTAAACTTTATATTCAGATGTGATGTTTTACCTGTGTGGATTTCATGCATGTAGGAATATCGGGATAAAATATAGCCTATGTCACTTAAAACTAATGATGGTTTCTAATAGTGTAAGAATTTTTAAAATCAGTTCAAATGTTTTTGATTTTATTCATTAGAAACAAACAAAAAATCTAATCTTTCCTCTTTATAATATAAGTTTAGATTTGATAACTATATGTGGTCGTCCAAATCAAAAGGGACCTTGTGGCGCTCGGCACTTACGCCTTTATTGCTGTTGTTTGAATACAAAACAACGACAATAAAGACGTATGTGCCGGCCGCAAGAAGGTCCCTTTTGATTTGGACGACCACATATCTTAACTTTCAATCCATCAATGTACTGAAAATGAAGATATAAATATACTCCCTTACATTCTGTGTACTTCAAGCGGAGGTCCAAGTGAGCCAAATCTCCTGAATGGGGCGAGTTCGCCTCCGCACCAGGCACATCTGAGTTTCCCCTCTCCGGCATGGTAGAACCCTGCACTGACCAATGCTTCTCGAGACACTGATCCATCCTGCAACAACAGAGTTGTTTTAGATTCTAAGATTATTATTATTGTCTGTACCATTATCTATACTACAACATTAGACACTATTTATAACATACAATATTAATCTATACAACATTAGACACTATATTTAAGATTGAGAAAAAACTGCAAAAAGTCATGTTTGTTGTAAGGGAGCCCCCCTGAAATATTTAGTTTATTTTAATTTAATTATTTATTTTTAAAGTTAATATACAACTAGGTACATATTCTGTGAACATTTGAAGCGTCTGTCTACCTGTTTCTGTTATTAATATTGAGCAAAAAACGGCAAAAAAATCATGTTTGTTGTATGGGAGCCCCCCGCTAAATATTTATTTTATTCTATTTTAGTATTTGATGTTGTAGCGGCAACAGAAATACATCATCTGTGAAAATTTCAACTCTTTAGCTATCACGTCATGGTTCATGAGGTACTGCCGGGTGACAGACAGACGGACAGCGAAGTCTTAGTAATAGGGTCCCGTTTTTACCCTTTGGGTACAGAACCCTAAAAAGCAAGGCAGACAGACCCTAAAAAGAAAGTGACACAGTAAACTTAAAATTAATAGAACAGGGAATTACATTAGTACCTATTTTACAAATCAAAAGAATTGTACATATGTGCAGCAGCGAATTGGGGCAAGGCTCAGTGTAGTTTTTTGCCTGGAGGCAAAAGCACTGATTTTCAGTGATCATTCAACATCTTGCTACTGATGTTGAATATTCAATTAGTAATTTGAATAATAAATGATTTTAACTTACTCCTCATAGTAAAAATCTACCATTTGCATTTTTCAAAAATAAAAACCAGGTATAAATCATAATTTTAATACTAAAACATATTTCAGCCCTTAAATGTAATGATAACGGTCTTATCTAGTAAGAATAAATAACTTCAAATTAAAATATGAAATAACTTTGGGAAATAATGCTTAAAATCTCTTGATTAAAAATAGTAAAAAGATATTTTACTTTGATAAACATAAGCAGAGGTCACAAATCACACCAAAGTGTCTGTATTCAACATTCTCAGGTCAAGTAGAATGATAACAGAATGAGTTCTGTTATCATTCTACTACAGATATTATTATCAAAACAAACAATGATAAGTATATATTTTGTATAACAAGATGTGTTCTAAATTTAGTTGACAATGCAATTTTCTGTTTACAATCAGACAAGAGGAAGAAAGCAAACAAGATAATGCTTTTAGAACTATTCAACACTCTTCAACTACTAGGTAAAATAGTTGTGGCTATAGCAACTGCAACAACATTACATTACAAGACCTATCTTTAACAAAATATAATTTAATTGCAATACTCACACTCCAGTTTGTAAATGAAAGTAATCGAAGCGCATCATTTTGATACATAGTATCTTCATCAGTCAATCCATAATCCTGGGCAGTGTCCGCAGTATCATTGTGAATTTCATCTGGAGCTGACCACGAAGTGGAGGAGTCCACATTAGAAGGACATTCGCTGTTTAACACTAAAGGAACGTTTCCTGACAAACGAGCATTCACTACAAACTCGCAATTAGGTTCCATGTGCCTATGTCGCCACATCACTTGGTCACCATAGTTCCATTGAGATATCTTTCCACCACAACTGAAACACTGCACTTCTGTACCTTCCCCCGTGTAGTAGAATCCAGCTTTTGCAATTCTGATGGGATCTACAGGTGCTGATGAGGGCCAATTTGCAAATGTATTGAGCCTGTTTGTTTCAAAATTCATTTTTTGTTGAACACAAACAAGGGTGGACGGACCTATGCTAATATACTCAATATAACGAATGTAAGCTTGATTTGATTAATTAAGCTAACATGTAATTAAAAGCAAAATTAAATGTTATTCGATATTGCAGGAAATAAATTACACGACGAAGACAAATCGATGATCCTGTTGACAGGTGGTTGACATGACTGACAGTGACAGCACAAATTAGACAGATGACAGCTGTCATACTTTTTTTTCAAGTGGCTTTTTTTTTACTTTTTTTTTTTATAAAAAATGGTTAAGCATTTGACCGCCATCTTGACTTTTCTGGACTGAAGAAAAAGCCATGCATGCCTAAAGGATGATTTACATTTGCATAAGTACAGTAGGTAGGGCATTTCTACGGAGACGACCGATTGACCTACTGGGGCAAAAAAAGTACTTTTAAAATTGAATTAGGTACTTGAAAAAAATCACACATATTTATAGGACTCTTGACCTGATGGAGAGCATATCTAGAAGACCGCCAGGTTTTACATATCTCCTCCAAAAAATCAGAAAGTTCAAAAACGGGCAGAATTTCGCCTAAAATGGAGTGTCCGTTTTCCAGAATTTACTCATTATTGTTTCATAACTTTTAAAACAATAACTTGCTTATTATAATTCTCACATTCACAGAACAAGGGATACACAATAAAGCCATATAAGTTATTATATTTATTGTACATCCTTGGGTTTTCATACAGTAACGCATTTAAATTTTGTCCGAGGGGTGTGCCTCAATTCGGTGAAATTTACTTTTGATTACCTATATCACTAACTAAGCGCAGTACGAATGCACACTACTGATTCTCGTCACCCGGGGGTTGCGCCCGAGCGGCCGAGGTGTGTGGATGGGGGACCTGTCGCATTGAGGAGCATTTTTCGAAGGTTCGAAATCTTTCGGTGTTTTTGGGGTCCGGTCATTTCTCAAACCGGTGTGCGCCATTAATTTTGTTTATGAAATACTAGCTTTCCGCCCGCGGCTTCGCCCGCGTGGACTACACGACCTTATCCCGCGGGAATGTGATATTTTTCCGGGATAAAAAGTAGCCTATGTTCCTCTCCAGGCTACAAAGTATCTGTGTCCCAAATTTCAGCCAAATCCGTTCAGCCGTTGTGGCGTGATTGAGTAACAAACATCCAAACATCCAAACATCTAAACTTTCACATTTATAATATTAGTAGGATTTAATGAGAATTGTGGTAAATTAATTGAGTGTTTAGCTGATATCTGCCAGTATGTTTTATAGAAATTGTTGTAATTTATAATATTTTCGAGTAATTTGACGAATTGTAATATTTTCTGAATTCCGTGGATCTCAATTCCATGGAAAATGGGGAATCGAATTGAGAAAACTTACACCGAATTGAGATTTCACATATTATGAATGCAGCTATAAGGGCCATTCGTAAATGATAATAGTAATCAATAGAGCACATCATAGTCGGTTACTTCCCTGGTTACGACTGCTTGAGCTGCCAGTAAAATGCCCATACACTCAGCTTGAAAGACAGTGTTGTATGAACTTAGTGGCAGCGCAATTTGTATGTTTTAGTCTTCTGAGAACATACCTGTCCCCGCTCCATTAGAGGTCTTGGAGGCATTGGTGTATATCAGAAGCGCTCTGTGTTGTGCCTGAGATCTTTGTAAGTCATCCAGTTGTATTTTGTATTTCTTATCAAGGATGAAGGATGGTTTGAGCCTATCACACACCGCCTCCACAAGGAGTATGTCCAACCATTCCTCCAGTTGGCCCTTTATGTGTCTTACCTTTGGAAACCTGAGGGTACCTGGGTGTTTCAGTCTAAGTGTTGCTTTTGCCTCTTGTTGCACGTGAAGATGCAGTGGAGTAAGGTTATGCATTACCTCCAGCACTGCAACTGGAGCAGTGTTCATGCAGCCAGTGAGAGCACAGCAGGCCTGTCGTAGAAGACTCTGCATTTCTTTGCTCCTAGAGTCTGAGCAGCTTTGGGCCACCAGACTATGCTTGAGTACCCATTGTTAGGATGGTGACATAAGCGTAACCTATGGTGTAAAAGTGACTTGAGTTAAAGAGTGAGAGCAGGTCGTCTACTAACAACCAGGTTCCATATCAGTGGAGAGAGGACGCCTCCCTTGGAGCCTCCTCTTGCCACATGCGTCCTTTGGTTTCCATCACCGGATACCTGTATCAGTCTGTTGCAAAGTACGTTGACAATGCATCTGTTGACAACTCTCCTTACCAGCGCTTTCTCAATGCTGCTGAAGGTAGTCTTATCAACGGCCTCATTAATTTCGAGGAACGCACCAAGGCATATCAGTTTGTTTTGAATCTTACTGACAAGTTCATTGAGTGCCAATTCTGTGGATTTGCCAGCACTGTAGGCGTGCTGGTGCTTATGTAAAGGATGTACAGATTGTATTGTATCTCGTAGAAACCATTCGCATGCCCTTTACATGGTCTTCAGCAGGAAGGAGGAAAGGCTAATGGGTTGGAAAGTTTTCAGGTTCGTGTAGTCGGACTTACCAGGTTTTGGTATGAATACTTCCCTGACTTCCTTCCAGGGGTGTGGGATGTAGCCATGCGCCAGGCAGGCTTGAAAAAGATGGGTAATGACTGCAACGAGTTGCTGATCCCCCTATTGTAGAAGGGCAGGAAAGATGTTGTCCGTCCCTGTTTACTTAAAAGGAAACTGTTTATTGCGCATCTTATCTTTTCTTTGTTATCACCCTTTTAGCGAAAGACCAGAGGTCATCTGTTGGGTGACTTGTTACGTCCTGCCACTCGATATGCTGTAGAGGCTGGCAGTTTAGGAAGTGAGTTTGTAGGAGAACGGCATTCGTCTCCTCCTGATCTAAAGTCATAGAGCTATCAGGTTTACGCAGGTTGCCCAGTAGGCCAGGACCCTGATTCGATATTATCTTAACTACCCGGTTTGCTTGTTTTGTGTAGTTTATCCGGCTGGTGCCTTGCCATTATCACGTAGATCCTTTTGCTATTTGGTTATGTATTAATACCTGATGCTACATAACAAACCATGGAACGTTCTGAAAGATATTTTTGTTAGGAAAGATGATCACGCACAATTGTGATGACCACATCTACTGTGTTCCACAGTTTATTGAAACGAAGGTTTCTCATGCAAAATTAAGTAAATTAAGCTATTCCTACCTTACTAGAAAATAGTGTCCGTAATCCAGGGGGGCTGAACGTCGTCTCGCCGGCGCGCGCCTGACAAAACGATCTCCACACAACCCCCGATGGGATACTCTTACAGCTAACACTCTTATACTACACAATGCCCTAATAGGCAGCTAAAACTTTCCCGGCGCTTTTCAAAGCGAACACACACGGGTCACAAGTCCGTACCCGGACCGGGCGCTCCTCACGGCTGCTTACGGCCAACTGGTCGCGATGTCGCGCGGGCGGCGGTTGGCGCCGACCCCACGAATCAACGTGAATGAATGAATCACGCGCGGCGTGAACATCCCCCCGTCCCGGACAGTAGCAAACTGTCCGCCAACTCAATCTAAGGGCAGGCGAGAGAGGGTAGCGATCGCTCGCTTCAAAACAGAGTCCCCCACCAGGACCTCGGCAAACCTGGGCACACCATCCGACCCCGGATGAAGCTGAACAATGCGTCCTAAACGCCAGCGGAGGGGCGGCAGGTTTGGATCCTTTACCAACACGAGGTCTCCAGTCTTGGGTGGGGTCGTCCTATCCGACCACTTAACGCGTTGCTGCAAAATGTGCAAATACTCCAGATGCCAACGGCGCCAAAAACTCTGCGTAAGCTGCTGGAGCAATTCAAATCGCGAGAGCCGTCCGGAGGGCACTTCGGAATAAGGATATTCCGGCAAGGCGTTAAGCGGTCTGCCAATCAAAAAATGGCCCGGCGTAAGGGCCTCTAAATCATTCGCGTCCGAAGACAACGGACACAACGGACGCGAGTTGAGGACCGCCTCAACCTTACAAAATACGGTCGCGAGTTCCTCAAACGTGAGGACCGTCTCCCCAATAACGCGACGAAGGTGAGTTTTAGCGGCCTTTACAGTTGCTTCAAAAATCCCTCCCCAGTGGGGGCAGGATGGCGGGGAGTACTGCCATCGTACCCCTCTGCGAGAAAGTGTGGATCCGATCTCAAAATTATTCCTATCCAAAAATTCACAAACTTCCTTTAAATACCTATCGGTGCCCTTGAAATTGGTTCCACAATCGGACCTGATTAACGACGGCATTCCGCGGCGAGACACAAAACGATTCAACGTGGCTACAAAGGCTTCTGTGGTGAGGGCACTAACCACCTCCAGGTGGACCGCTTTAGTGGCCAAACAAACAAATACACACAAGTAAGCCTTTTCCGTTCTAGCATTACGAAGCCGCGATGTCTTAACGGTAAATGGCCCCGCAAAATCCGTTCCAACTCCTGAGAAGGGCATCGATTCGTTCACTCGATCGGCAGGCAAATCACCCATCTGGGGCTGCATCGTATCGGCGCGCAAACGATAACACGGGAGACAACGAAAAATAACGGATCGGATTATTCTCCGCGCTGACAAAATCCAGAACTCTCGTTGGAGGAGCGCGGTCAAAGCATTACAACCGGCATGAGCATTCTTTACATGTCGGTCTGTAATCAACAGTCTAACTAACGGTCCATCCTTGGGGAGCAACAAAGGGTGGCGTGATCCGTACGGCAGGTTGGCATGTCTGAGCCTACCTCCGACACGCAGCAATCCGGTACTGTCCAAGAAAGGATTCAACCGCACCAAGGGTCCCTTCAACTTGGGCTTACTTGAGCGCAGGGCTTTCAGCTCCGGTTCAAACTCTCGCTGTTGCGTCACTCGCAACCAATGCAACAGAGCGTCTTGCCGCTCTTGTGGGGCGAGGACCGGAGACAACGATTTCTCCTGAGGCTGGCGACAATTTCGCACAAAGCGCCTCATCCAAGCAGTCACGCCGAGCAACTTATCAAGAGAACTGTAGCGGTCTAACAAAAACTCCATCTGCGGAGCCGCCACCGTCTCCACGGCGTGAACACGCATGCCTAGGTCTGGGACTCTGGCCACAGCCCGGGTGGCAGGCCATGAGCGCTCAGGCCGTAACAACCATGATGGACTCCACCATAGGTGGTGGTCCACTAACTCAGGCGCCTCGCAGCCGCGGGAGGCACAATCTGCGGGGTTCAATTCGCCCGGTACGTGGCGCCAAATCAACGGGGCCTTTGAAGTCTGAATTTGTGAGACCCGGTTGGCCACAAAAACCTCAAGGGTGTGGACTGAACTCTTCAGCCAACAAAGGACGACCTGGCTGTCAGACCACGCAAATATCGACTCCAAGTCGACACCGTTTCCCAAGGTGTCGGCAACATGATTGAGTAGCCGTACTAAGAGAGTGGCGCCGGACAACTCCAACTTCGGAATGGTTAGCCTAGTCCGAAGGGGGGCGACCTTACTCTTGGCCGTAACTAAGTGTACGGCGACAACGCCTGCTGCATCCACCGTTCGGATGTAAACGGCTGCCGCGTATCCGCTTTCGGACGCGTCACAAAAGCCGTGCAGGGAGGCTTTAAACTTTCCCGAAGGCAGCATTTGCCTCGGTATACAAACCCGATTGACGTCGGGTAGGGATGACACGAACCTCACCCACTCTCGTAGGAGGCTACCAGAGAGGGGCTCATCCCATGACAATTCCGCAGCCCAGAGCTCCTGTAGGAAGCACTTCATCGAAAAACACTACAGGGCTGAGCCAACCGTTCGGATCAAAGGTACGGGCTACAGTAGACAGCACCGTGCGTTTAGTCCAGACCTTTGGGTCTGGCAGTTCCAATCTATATGTGAACAAATCCGGGACTGGTCGATACTGGACTCCCAAAACAGACAGCATGTCTGGAGTCTCCGGATTTTCAAAGAGGAGCGGCTCTTGCTGGTGGTCCTTAGGCAAATCTGCCAATAGGTCCGGTGAGTTAGACAGCCACTTCCGCAACTCATAGCCACCAGCCCTCAAGAGCGCAATCAGCTCATCACGTAAGACGAGAGCCTCATCTAAGCTCGAGGCCCCCGTGCAGATATCGTCGACAAATAAGGCCCCCCCCTCAATAAGAGCAGATGCCCGGGGATAGCGTAGCCGTTCGCGCTCTGCGAGCTCCAAAAGCGAACGGATCGCCACAAAGGGGCTCGACCGCAAACCATAAGTGTTGGTGTTCAGCTCGTAAGCCAACATCGGATCCTGGGGATCCTCACGCCAAAGGATGAGCTGGTATCGTCTATCCTCCGGGTGAATCACGGTCTGTCTGAACATCATGCGGATATCGGCCACAAAGACGACAGCGTGCCGGCGGAAGTTGGTCAAAACATCACAGACATCGTGATGCAACTTCGGCCCCGCATGCAGACACTGATTCAACGACACTCCGGTTGACGTGGGCGCTGAACCATCAAAGACCACGCGGATCTTCCCATTGGAAGTCTTCAAAACAGCGTGGTGTGGCAGGAAGTAATGTTCCACATTACGCCAGTCCAACTGCGAGATGGACATGTGCCCAAGGTCCAAATACTCCCGCATGAAGTCTATATACTTCTCCTTGAATGCGGGATCCCTGGCCATCCTACGCTCCATGGACAACAATCTCTTCTCGGCCATCGGTCGGGAGCTCCCTAAAGGAGGGCGAACCGCCAAGAAGGGCAAGCGGGTAATCAAGCGACCCGAGAGGAGGCGCCCAGTGTTGTTCTGGTAGAACAATTCGCACTCCTCGGCTAACGGATCCAACCGCTTGGCAGTGGGGGGTTCCTCCATCTCCCAAAACTTTTGGAGAACGTCGGACAAAGTAGAACCGACAATGGTCTGGCGGTCTACCGACGGGGTCTCTGGTGTCTGTGGTACCTTTCCCATCACCACATGACCCAGCGACGAGGACAAGGCGACAAGATCGGCTGTCTGCAAAACTCGCTTGCTTCCATACAATACACGACCGAGGACATCCGCACCAATCAACAAGTGTATTGGGCCCGGTCGGTGGAAGGAAGGATCAGCCAAAGCCAGTCCAGACGTCAGCTCAATCGTGGATGGCGGCACTCGCACTTGCGGGAGTGGTCCAACCACCTTATCAAATACTATCGCCGAAGCACCGATCTTCGGCCTTGGCGTGAAGTGGGGGGAGAAGGAGAACTCAACTCGACCAATCGGATCAGGGATCCGCGAGTCTCCCACCCCCCGTACCGCTTCGTGATGCGGCACAAGCAAAAGACCCAGCTGTCGGACAAGCCACCTGGACATTATGCACCCCTGGGCACCTGAGTCCAAAAGGGCACGCACCGTGACAACATTGCCCTTAGGTCCCCAAACATTCACGGAGGCTGTTGGCAACAGCACAAGCTCCGGAGGGGTGGTTGGGTCCGACAGGGGCGCCATTAAAAATTTTGGGGGGGTACTTGTCCCCCTCGCGCCTGAGTCGGCGCGCCAAATGTGGGACGCTCGTACCGGGCGAGCGGGTCCCAATCGGGTACATACTGGCCCCGACCAACAGCACTCCTAGGTGCAGGGTAATACCCGTGTGGGGCGTGCCTCGGTACATAGTACCCCAATCGAGGCCTCTCCATTAGGGGGGGGGAGTAGCAAATAGGGCCCGTGCCCAACGCCACCGTGGCGTACTCTTGTGGTACCCCCCTACCCCCGCCCGTGGCGGGGGCGTCTCTCCTATAGTTCCCCCTCTCCGGGGGGGACTGAACGGGGGGGCTAAGCCCCGCCGAATCTCTAGGGGACCGGTTCCGGGCTGCCGGGCCCCCGCCCGTGCGCGAGGAATTCGAACCCCGGTCGCTCCCGGCGTCCTTGCGGTCCAAACAAAGGAGGGGGTGATGCCTCCCTCCGCAAAGACGACAATCCTCGGTCTGGGGACACGCCGACTGCATGTGTCCCCCCAAACACCTATAGCACCATTGGCGCTGTTTCGCAACGGCCCTCCGTCCCTCTGGGCGGAGGCCTCTAAATTTGGCACATTCGTGCACCACATGCCTATCTCCCCTGCAATACCTGCACCGCTCACTCGGTGCGGGGGGAGGGGACTGCTGGAAGGCAGCATATCGATTGGTCGGGCGACGGGGCTGTTCCCTCGCCGCCACCATACGACCAACACCTGGAACCGGGGCGGGCTCCAGGTGGTCCGTCACCCTACATTCGTCCTCCAAAAAACGAAGGAGGTCCGCGAAGGGCGGGAGATACGAGGCGCTGTCGCCTCCGTACCTCTGCTCGAAACGCCCCTTCATTTCAGCGGGCAATTTGGCGAGGACTATGTGCAGCAGTACAAAGGACCACTGATCCACCGGCAGGTCCAATCGCCTTAGGGAGTTGACCGCTGACAGTAGCGGGTTCAGCAACTCCCTCCGTAACAGGTGTACCCGCGTGATTCGCGGGAGGGCCAAAATCGTGGCCACGTGGGTGTCCGCCAGTAACCGGACATTCTGGTACCTGCTAACCAGAAGCTGGCGAGCCACCTGGTAGTTGTCGTCACTGATGAGCAGGTGCTGGATTACCGCGCTGGCCTCTCCTCGCAGGGAGGAGCGCAAATAGGCCAACTTCTCGCTAGGGGATAAGTCCCGTCGTGAATCCACCAAACTGTCAAACAAATTGATGAAGCCCATCCAGGCTGACAGATCCCCATTAAAAGTGGGAATCTCCAAGGTAGGCAATCGGCCTAGCAACGCCGTCGGGGTAGGTTTGACCTCCCCGCTCAAAACCGGCTCCCCCTTCCGAACAGCCAGGGCCCTCTCAGCCGCCTCCGTGAACTGGTCAGCCAGCTCATAGGCCTGGGCTACATCCTGCTCCAGCTGTTCCGACACGGCATCATCGGCTGGGGGGTTTTCCAAATAATACGCGCGACACTCCATGGCGTGGCGCTCCAGGTCTTGCAGCCGAGCTGCCAGCCCGCCATACCGAGCTAGCAACGCGCCTACCCGGTCGGCTCGGTCTATTAATGTGACCGCACAAGCAAGCCAACGCAAAGCTCCTTGGATGCCAGCCCTGGATACGGCGGTCGGATTCGTAGGAGCCATTTATAATCCGTTTAATAAACAAAGCAAACAAAGAAATATAAAAGTGGCAAACATCAACAAAAAAAAACAATAGAAATAGGTCGCGTCACGATAATATAAAACACAATTAAAATTCGGACGACATACACGGACCCTACTATTTTCATAAATTATTAGCAACTTACCAATTTCAAGGGCTAACAATATAACGGTATAAACAAAACGTATAGGATTAACGGTATGGCATAACGGCACGGCCAAGTCAACCTCGCAAATCAACTACTAAACCGTTATCAACAAACGAAAACAAAACTATTTTTAATAATAATACTCGTAATTTAATACTACTAATAATTAAAACTATTTCCACTTTTTTAACTGGGCAAGCGGACTCGGAACAAACACTAGTATGTGGTACTAATAAACAACACTTTCGAACGAAACTATTCGTCAAATAAATCCGGACACACAAAAAAAAATATACACATCTAGGCGAGTAAACTCGTATCAAATCACTAGTATGTGGTACTAATAAACACACTTTCGAACGAACTATTCGTCAAATAAATCCGGACACACAAAAAAAAATATACACATCTAGGCGAGTAAACTCGTATCAAAACACTAGTATGTGACAACAATTATATAAGTGTCTATCTATTATCGGATCCACCAAGTGAGAAACATTCGCTTCGAGAATTTACTAGAACAATTTCTTAGTACTTCAAATCGTCTCGGGATCTTCAAATACCCTCGAGATTTCAACAAAAAAAAATAATTTTTAGGTACGCTTTTTAGGTACGCTTTTTATTTTTACTATGAAATTTTATGTAGTTAATTTTAATATGAAAATTAATTATATCAACTAAGCTCTGCTACCAAAAATATGATCACGCACAATTGTGATGACCACATCTACTGTGTTCCACAGTTTATTGAAACGAAGGTTTCTCATGCAAAATTAAGTAAATTAAGCTATTCCTACCTTACTAGAAAATAGTGTCCGTAATCCAGGGGGGCTGAACGTCGTCTCGCCGGCGCGCGCCTGACAAAACGATCTCCACACAACCCCCGATGGGATACTCTTACAGCTAACACTCTTATACTACACAATGCCCTAATAGGCAGCTAAAACTTTCCCGGCGCTTTTCAAAGCGAACACACACGGGTCACAAGTCCGTACCCGGACCGGGCGTTCCTCACGGCTGCTTACGGCCAACTGGTCGCGATGTCGCGCGGGCGGCGGTTGGCGCCGACCCCACGAATCAACGTGAATGAATGAATCACGCGCGGCGTGAACAAAAGAAATTAAATAGTTTTGTATTGGAATGGATAGAATTGCGATTTAGATTCTTAATAACTTATTAAAATTCTTCTTAAATAAAAATTAAGACTCATTCTTTGTTCTCTATTGAAAAATTAATCATGTTGATTTGAATTTTTGTTTTTGTTATTTATTTTTCAATTAAAGATAGAAACATTAAAGATAGGCGCACTTTATCCTAAAATTAACCATCTAATAAACTAATAGACCAGCAGTCAGTTCACAAAACGTTTATGGTATTTATTATTTTGATCATTCAAATCCATTGTTTCTATATTAGGTACATCAATTCTAAATTCGATGGGCAATTTTGAAATTCGGTGGTTTATTTTCTCAATTCGGTGCATTCTCAATTAGGTGCTTAACTTTTCTCACTTTTCAATATCTAGTCCCATTGTTAGTTTTAGATTCAGGATGGAATAAACTTAATTTTTTATTATTTAAACTACTTCAAAAACCAAATATTAAATCAAGCACCGAATTGAGAAAAAAAGAACCCGTTTGTAGAAATGCTCAGGTAGCGAGTTAACTTACGGTCTTGGCGAGTTAAGTTCTTATCATCATTTTTTTTTTCTTGAAGTTGATTTGTTTTGAGTTTGAGTTTTATTTAAATAACTGCACAATAAAGTGGTCGGAGGAAACAACATTAAAGTTCGTCAAGGAGTGTTTAGGACATGATTGCCTATATAAAAATATAACACTAAAAGCGATGATGATGATTCTCCGATTATGACACCTAATAATTCTTCGCCCATTTTTCTGAATCCGAGGAGATACATATGCAAAATAACCAACAACTGTTGACTTTGTCGCGGAGCGGATTCTTCTTCTCGGAACGGCAATGACTTTCGTGACTTATGACTACTTACTCGCCTATACGTTTGGACGCTACTTACAACTTACTACTTGTAACTTAACTGACTGATTTCTTAACTCGCTACTGTACTTATGCAAATGTAAATCAGCCTTGAGGGGCTACCGGCTAAAAAATATGGTTATGGGTATGGGCTTCAACTGTCATTTGAATTTCTTAATTTGATCGAGTTTTGCTGCTTTGTTCTGTTTAACGTTGCTAGCTAGCTGTCGTTATGCCTGAAGTCACAAAACATGGAACATATAATAGCAATTTTTTTAATAAAGTTGACTTAAAGTTAATGGACCGATCGTTGTGGAGATCCTTGGGGGAGGCCTATGCCCAGCAGTGGGCGTCGTTCGGCTGACATGATGAAAGCTTTAAAAAACATATGAAGTTCATATCCATAAAAAAGTCCATAAAGTTACGCGGTAGCTTTGCGTGTAACTTTATGGACACGTTTAGCGTTACGTGGTAGCCCCGGTTTATGACGTTATCACGTCAAAAACTAGGCTTGTGGGCTTCATTTTCTTTAACACATGTTTTGTCTTCTACTGTTCTACATTTTCTACATAAACGGCTAAACTGGGGGGCTACCGGCTAAGAAATATGGATATGGGTATGGGCTTCAACTGTCATTTGAATTCCTTATCTTGATAGATTTTTGCTACTTTGTTCTATTGAACGTTGCTAGCTACAGTCGTCACAAAATAAGATGCCCGTTTTGACACATGCCAAAATTACGTGATTAGGCATGTAACCATACGAGTCTGTGTTCGATTCTCGCGATTAATCGATTAAGGTTCTGAGTAACTAATCGATTATAGTAGGTTTGCAACTTATGTGGATTAAGACTGTTCACGTGCCGTAAACATGCAACTCACAGCACATCGCGGAATACGGAACTGACCCAGAATAATGTTGCTGCATTTTCAAAACTTACGCAGCATCTTAATCTTATTACCCACACATGTTTGTTAATAAATTAGTATACACATATGTAAATAAATTTGTATAAAATAGCATGTAATTTAAAAATTAAACAGACACTTAGTAACTAGACTTCAGACGTTGTTACTCTGTCGGTTGGCAGATCGACCCATCATCTACAAATCCTCTCACTGCGGCCAAGACACCTTTAGCCGTCAGATAACTGATCAGTCCTGTGAGCCTGCTGGACTGGCAGTGAGAAAATCCATCATTATACCTTATTCCTTCCACTTTTCCGCTTGTTACCTTAGGTCGCCCGGTACAAGCATCCTTATTTATTTATAAGTGTATTTATTAACCTATGGTTAGGGCTAGGGCTGTAGGGCTGTTAGGGCTGTAGGGCTGTTAGGGCGCTAGGGCGTTACGGCACTAGGGTTGTCTAGTAGGATTTAGTTCTACCCTTTCCAACGCATGTAAAGAGTGCTGGGTGGAAGCACCCTGCTCCTTTACAAAGACTTAAGTTATAATTATAAAATGTTAAACTTACTATAAGTATAGGTACTTAATTATACTTTTTATAAACATATTATTAAAGTATAAATTGACCTTTTATCCTACTAATATTATAAATGTGAAAGTTTAGATGTTTGGATGTTTAGATGTTTGGATGTTTGTTACTCAATCACGCTCTAACGGCTGAACGGATTTGGCTGAAATTTGGGATATAGATACTTTGTAGCCTGGAGAGGAACATAGGCTACTATTTATCCCGGAAAAGTATCACATTCCCGCGAGATAACTTCGTGTATTCCACGCGGGCGAAGCCGCGGGCGGAAAGCTAGTGTTATATAAACTTGAATCGAATCCACTTAAATTGCATAATTTATATAAGAGCGAACGCGCACTTGTGATTTTTAATCGGGCGATAGTTTGGTCGTTCTCGAATTCAGTATAGAGTTATATGGCAGTGGCAATCGTCAAAGCCCTTAAACTATCGACCCATCAAACTATCGAAAATTACTGGCCGATAGTTGTACGATCAAACTATCGCACAACTATCGGCCGGGCGGTAATGTGCATGAAGGACTATGTGAGCGCGCGCACTGCATTCAACTAATCTATCGCACAACTATCGGTAGACTGCGCATTCAGTATCGGACTATCGAAAATGACTGGCCAATAATAGTTACTACAACTATAGTTATAGTTACAGTTATACAACTATCTCTCTATCTATTATCGGTCGACTAAAAATCACAAGTGCTCGCAGGTTCTCAAAACCAAACTATCGGCCGACAGTTTGATCACGATCGTCTTACGATTCCGACTAAACTATCGGTCGACTAAAAATCACAAGTGCGTGTTGGCTCTAAAAGTGCAAGTATTTTAACTACAGCTCACAGCATAGACATGGTCATAGAGTAGCTACATTACTTATTATAGCGGCCTGTAGACGTTGGCCCAACCATTGGCCAATACGTCGTATATTAACACTTTTGAAAGAACCTTTTTAAACGTCTTGTTCGTTCAAAAGTGTCAATGTACGATGTATTGGCCAGTGGTTGCACCAACGTGTACAGGCCGCTTATGGTGAACGCACGCTTGTCCGATGCGAACGCTTCGAACAAGCCCAACGAAACGTGTTTTAAGAAATCTCTGGAAAGGTGAACGTGACGATTCGACATGGTGGGGTGTGCAAGGTTGTCTAGGTTGTATTTAAAGAATATTTTTTTTTCATTCGGTTCATTCGAAACGTTCTCGCCTGGATAAGTGTGCGTTTGCCTAGAAACCGTTTTATCGAAATCATTGTTGCCAATTCATAATTTCACTAATGCGCCAATCTAGTTTTCACACAAAAAAGATCAATTTTACAAATTAATCTATTAAAGTGGTTATAACGATTATTTCGATAAAATTGAATGAAGCTGGAGAAATCCTGCACACAACGGTTACAACACTAGTATTTAAAAAAATAAAGACTGAGAACATAACTGTTTTTCGAGACGTTTCGTAGTTAATCGAATCTGAGTTTACTTTAGAATAAACGCAAAAATAATACGCGTAATACACTTTGCCTTAATTTATGACGCGTTAAAAAATGTAACATATTATTTTCATACGCCTTTGATAAGTAATCAGCATATATTTGATTTTTTGATTTTCGTAACAAGTTACATTCTAGGGTCATTACCATGTGTCAAAACGGGCATCTTAATTTGTGACGACTGTAGTTATTGTTATACCCGACGTCACAAAACAAGGAACTGATAGTATAACGGTTTTACAAAACAATAAAACCGATATTATGTGCCGAGAGGGAAAACATACAGCATTGTCTATGAAGAAGCAGTGTGTACTTAGCTTTACGATGGTGTGGTCTGGCCTTTAGCCATAGACAAAGTCGATCTTCCACTATTCATCCGCTAGGTGTCGCCTGTGTCTCCAGCTAGGGCGGAAGGTGTTTGCCGCCATTCCGAGTCTCATAGTCTTCACCAGGAAGAACTTCCTGCAATGCTGTATGTTTTCCCTCTCGGCACATAATATCGGTTTTATTGTTTTGTAAAACCGTTATATTGATGTGCCTCCGGAAAACATACAGCATTGTCTATGAAGACGTGTTTCTTATCTGCTGGTGAAAATAATTAACACAACGCTATGATGATTAAGACATTTTATATTTATGTCTGATAAAAATAATGTTAAATTGTCATTATAATATAATAAGAAAGTTTTCAGAGTTTAAGAAAACGATCAAAATGGTTTTTACTTATTTCTAGGGAGACTAATCGTTTGCAATAATTGTTACAAAAATTATGTCTTGGACAATTTCCAATTGCCCCTAGAAAGTATTTTTTACCACCTCAAAGAGGCGAACAGATGCAGATCTGCTTCCTGAAGCTATCAGTAAGCACATTTTATACTTAATTTCATTTACTGCAGTATTAAGCTTTAATTAATTATTTAATTTAGTTACTTTGTCTTTTAGTCATGACCTAAAAGAAGTATTCTCTAATTATCTCGAGAAGTATTACTGGTATTACTGCCGGTATATTTGAAATGCTTTCCAAGCTGGCTATGAACATGCGAGTCAGTTTCAAGCCCAAAATATGGAATAAGAAAACTGTTTTAATGGACTCTGCGTCCAGATGATAAAAATAGTACTTTGCTGATATACTAGCGATATCGAGGAGTTAATAATCTTAGACTTGGTTGGCCGAAAGCCACTTTAGGAATAGATTTGGGTTCCCAACCACATTTAAAATTTAGTTTCAAGTTTCAGTTGGAGAACTATAGTTTTTCTCTGTGACGACCAAAGATTATAATAATTTTTCTGTTACAATAGATTTATCAAGAATTTATGCGATATTTAAGGCTTAGTCAAGAGATGTTAAGGATCGTCTTGATTATCACCATCTAAAATATCTTCTACTTGCTGGCATTTAAGCCGTTTAGGTAGATTTACGTCAGTTTTTATTTAATAAATCTTTTCCTTCTTATGACCACTCATGTTTGACTACCCCACCCCCAATTTTTTAAATTTTCAGGTGATTTGTAATGCTTGTACCTGTGGAGGTGGCAGTAACAACGTTATACCTATCAGCGTCTTGGTCAAGTGCAGGATTTCACGCGTGTGATCCAGAGATCGCGATTTCAGAACTTGTGATCAGAGAAAGAAAGCTCGAGTACACTCTAGCTCGACTATCATGCATGTTCTGTATAGATGAGTGCCCCAACTCTACTCGGAAGCGTCCGTTAGCTAGAAAGTGAGTAACTGGAGGTTCTAGTATTTTTGTCGAGTGGTTTATGGCTCCGCGCCACAACATACACAGCTGTGTGGCTCCGCGCCACATCATCTCTTGGCATACCCTTGTAGGAATCGAGATAGTATGTCGAAGTTACATTTTGTCGAATTACCGTTACAATATTTGTAAGTAGTAGCGGCAGTGCGGCCGTGCCGTGGCCTACAGAATCTCGCCGGCCTCGCTATTACGCATAACGAAATGGGCGATTTTCTGAAAGCTCAGTCACTAGATGGCGCTGTCCCACCTATGCAGTTAGAAGGAACGGAACGTTATAAATTTTACTTTGACGCGACTTTTTTACGTAAAACGGAACGTCAGACAGATGTTATTTATTTACCTAAATCTTTAAATTTACCTATTTCGTTTCTGTTCCTCACAGTAGTACTTATTTAATATATTATTAGTTTCCTTTGGGGCTGTTAAAAAGTAATTAATTTAAATATGTTTCATACCAAAATATACCATAGACATGTACATACTTATTCAACGCCATCTAGTGAAGCAATTGGAAGCTTTTTTTTTTTAAATGGCCTCTCAGAAAATCGCTCATTGGCAAAGCTCCGCCAGGGTACAGCAGACTCTAAATTGCACGCAGGCCAGGCAGTACCTCTGTTCTATGAAGCGATCTAGAGTCTTGTCGAATTTGTCTACTTGCTACTAAATTATTCGGTATATTTTGAATTTTCCGCTGTATTTCGCCGAATTCGGGAATATTCCCAGTGTTGAGAGGGCGTTAGGGTAGGTTTTTAGTAATTGACTGTACAAACCAGGTTTCTCCAGGTGTCTAACGGCCTCCGCAGTTTCTTGGTCCATCGGTCTATTAGTAGGCAGGTAAGACCTTGACAAACTTCCGGGTCGGGATAGGGTGTCTGTGACCCGGCAGGTAAGACCTTGACAAACTTCCGGGTCGGGATAGGGTGACCGCGACCCGGCAGGTAAGACCTTGACAAACTTCCGTTTCGGGATAGGGTGTCCGCGACCCGGCACGTTACTGGGTCTCAGCGACCCAGCACGCACGTTAGTGTTGCAATAATTTTCTACGAACTTCCGCTGGTAGGGTCTACGCGACCCAGCACGTTACTGGGTCTCCGGGACCCAGCACGTTGCTGTTGCAATAATTTTCGACGAACTTTTGCCGATAGGGTCTCCGCGACCCAGCACGTTACCGGGTCTCCGCGACCCAGCACGTTGCTGTTGCAATAATTTTCAACGAACTCTCACTGATAGGGTCTCCGCGACCCTGCACGTTACTGGGTCTCCGCGACCCAGCACATTGCCGTTGCAATAATTTTCGACGAACTTTCGCTGATAGGGTCTCCGCGACCCAGCACGTTACTGGGTCTCCGCGACCCAGCACGTTGCTGTTGCAATAATTTTCGACGAACTCTCGCTGATAGGGTCTCCGCGACCCAGCACGTTACTGGGTCTTTGCGACCCAGCACGTTGCTGTTGCAATAATTTTCGACGAACTCTCGCTGATAGGGTCTCCGCGACCCAGCACGTTACTGGTTCTCTGCGACCCAGCACGTTACTGTTGCAAAAGTGTATCAGCCTGCTCGTCGCAGCCTGTAGGCGCAACTTAGTAGGTGTAGGTGGTCATGACCTGACCTCTCGAACACTAAGCGGTCATATGAGACTGCGCTGTCAGATCCCACAAACGAAAATGCAAACACAAAAACGAACCTTGATAATTGGTCCTTAAAACCACCCGATGCGATTGTGCAGTAGGGATAAGAGTGTAGATTCCTTTACTCTAGTTTTATATCTAGTTTTTTTTTTTCTATTCAGTCTCCAAGCTGAAGGAACACCGACTTCACGGAATGTGAAATATGACAAAAGTGACTAGTTCTGACAAGTTATATGTGTTGGTGATGTAATTATAATTAGGTACTGTCTGCGTAAGTAATAATAAATAACAAAGTGATTAGTTATTTTAATTAACTATTCGTTTAGCTTTCGAAGATTGGATGCATTATTCCATTGCTTTTCTTCCGCAGAAAAGGCTTGGAAATGAGACTGGGAGTCTTGTTTATAACAAACAGACCATAATCCTTCCTTTCAAAAGTGCCCGGATCAATCTGATGTTACTGGTAATGTCATTGCATGTAGGTACATATACTACGTACTGTAGTGAAATTAAACAGAAGAAAAAAAAAAAACTTCACTTCATTTTTCACGATAAATTTATTTGTCCACAAAATAAATTAATAAACAAAAGAATAGACGCACGTGGAGGTAATTAAAGGGTAAAAATAAATAAATGAAATTTAATTAAAAATTAATTAAAACTAATTAAAATCTATTTATTTAAAAGAAAAAAAGGTTATTGCAAGTTTATTGCTTGCGGCGTGGACGGGTGATGTTGATGGGTATGGGTGAAATGGGATGAGAGCCGAAGGTTTGTAAAAATGCAAATGAACCTTGGGGGCCCGACAGAGGGGTTTTTAGAATTTAGAGATTTCAATGGTGATCGATTGGATCATCAGTGAAATTAAAATTATTAAAAATACACAATTTAAATAACCGGCAAAACAATAAACACTTGGAGGTTCTTAAAACGGAACTTAAATAAAAATTGGTTTCTAAAAAAAAAGGAATCACAACCGGGTTTAAGACTGCCGTGTAGCTCCACGTACCGCTTCTGCGATCGCTCCGAAGTCGATCCGGCTAGAAGCACGGGTAGCCTGGGCACCGACGAATTGGTTTGACCGGACTCACTGTATGTGTCCTACAGGCGTGGAGGAGCACCGGCGAGTTGACCGTCAGTCCCCAGCTCTCCGTATGCCGGACGGAAAGGTCCAAAGGTTGGGTATAACGGGAACCGCGGACGGCGGCAGGCAACGGCGAACGATTGTTGCTAGCCCGTAGGGTTTTGCTAAAACCAAACGCACACAATCAATACTTCATTCACACGAAAGTATTAAGCAAATTTAAAACCCACCCCTTTACATCGAAAATTCCCTCAACTTACCCAGTTAGCCTGGCTTCCAAATAAATATATAATGTAGCTAAGATAGCGGCTGTATCCCACAGCCGCCTCGTAAACAGCACTCAGCACTCAATATTACACCATCAATTCAATAATAACATAATATCTTCATAAGCCGCAATCAAAACAAACAATGATGACAAACTCAAAAAAATATCGCCTTGACAATGCAAAAAGGAAAAACCACATTTGAAATTCAAAAATGACGTTGCATACATAACATATAGCTGCCAGCAAACAACCATGGAGGTTTTGCATATCTAAGGTCAGAATACACAAAAAAGGAACTACGCTAACAAGTATTTTAGCCAAAAAAATATTAATTGAAAGACAATTATTGGCGTCGTAAGACGACAATCTAGTAGCGTTTTTTTAACGCTACAGCATCCTCTCACCAACAAAAAAAGGACATAAACCCAACAAAAAAAAAACACCACCATCAAACCTCAACAAAATCCAACATCAACAACAACAACAACAGACAAAAACCAACATCAACAACAACAACAACAGACAAAAACCAACATCAACAATGAAAACGTTAGCGGAAGGCTACCATGAGACCAAAATCGTCGTTTGAAAAAAAAGGAAACTAGAGTATCATAGAAAAAGCTATGACAGAGATATAATGAACTGAGTGTACTATTCGAAAATCACGACAGAAAGAGCGCGCTGCAGACAGGACCCAGTCGATCAATGCGTTGTACACTCAGTAACGCTAAGGACGAGCAAAAAGCAACAATACAGCTACCACACCAGCAGCCAAGGATAAGTTTTTCAAAGAGGTGAAGGATACCACATACACAGTTACAAAAATTTTGCACAGAGTTAAACAGTCGCCACGATACGCACAATTACACAAACCAAAAGAAACTAGAACCAAAAAAACCTCAAGAGATTAGGGAACGGACAAACGCGCTTTTTTTGAATTTTGGGGAAATTTAGGAATTACCCTTATAGAAAAAGAGTGAATTCAAACAAAAGAAAGCTTAAATCGTAAACAAACAAAAAAAACACAAATTACTTCAAAATATCTTTTATATGATATGTGCCCACGTGTTCCGAATCCGCATCGGCCAAAACGTAAACTTGTGGAGACACGCGATCAACAACCCGACACTGCACAAAGCGTGGCGCGAACTTGCCACCTCTGAATGCGTCAGAAGTTCCTCTCTGGAAATTTCTGCGCCAGACAACCTGTCCAACATCGATCCTAACTGACCTACGGTTCGCGTTGAATCTCCTAGCGTTACGATGGAAAGCTAGAACCATCGAATCCGCAACCCTCTCATAAACCTCACGAAGCGTAGAAAGATTAGAGGCGTGCTCGTCCCGGCTGTGTCCCACCTCTTGGTCCACAACCTGGCCATCCACACGTTGACGAATCATCGAAACTTCGCGTCCATACATAAGGAAATTCGGTGTATAAGAAGTAGCTAAATTAATGCAAGAATTTAGATAAAGAGCGACCCGGCGCAAATTATCCGCCCAACTGCGCTGATCGTTACCAGCCAAAATGCTTAGAGTGGTAACCACTACCTGGTTATACCTTTCCACAACGTTCGCTTGTGGAGAATAATAGGGAGTATAACACGGATTGGGAATATCGAAGATCGATAAAAAAGGTTGAATGAAGGAACCGAAATGTCGGAAGATGAACTGCGATAACAGCTTTTATTACATAAGGCATACAGGCGGTCTCAAGGTCAACATGTATAGTCAGATGTGCTGCCGTGTGTAGGTACATACCGGCACAATAAACAATGTACTTTAGCCACACAAGTACTCTTTCTTGATTTACAAACTGATCAGCTATCACTTATTCGTTTATAAAATGTTATGGCAGATTATAGTAACAATATGTAGAATCTATACTAACCAAATCTAATCTTTTCAGATAAGTTGAGTGTCAACGACGTCAATGGAGTGCTGCGAAGATGCCTGTGCCTGCCTATTCTTGCGGTTATAAATTATCAAAACAGACTTATAGTCTAAATTACTGCTGTTAGTAGTTATATTTATTTCGTACTGTATTCAATGTTTAACTATTAAGCACCCAGTACAAGATGGCCGATCATGTTGGCCGACCATGATGGGCTATCGTGTACAGGGGCGGTTTGCGTTGCTTGCAGACGGCAATCACATGCAAACTGGCTCTGTACACGATGGCCCATCATGGTTGGTCAACATGATCGGCCATCCTGTACTGGGGGCTTTAGGAGTTAGTTATTGTGTTTTGCATTGAAAGTGATACCTATTAACAGTAAATAATGTAATGGCAGCTATACTGATTAACTACAAGGAAAATTAGCAATAGCGTTTGTGCGTAAAAACTATTTGCAAGCAGTTTAATTTTTCTTTTATTGGTTGTTAAAGTGTTTATATTTCTTGGTTTATTCATAAAGTCAATTTAGTAAGTAATAATTTAATTACTCTCATTCTTTGCCTTGTATAAATCTTAACTTTCACTTCAGTACTTTGTATTTAATATAAAATTATAATGTAATAAATGCTTGTTTTATCAAATAAATGTTTTTTTTTTATTTTGTCAGAATTCCAAAAAATATATCACTAGGGATGTATGTAATTAAATATCGATACCATTATCGATAACGTATCAAGGGCGTCGATAGTTTTGACAGCATTATGCTGTCAATTTCTTATGGGGGCGCGTCATTCACTAACAAACGGCCGCTCTAAGGCTTGATTCCTATCTGTACTAGTCTATATAATTTGTGGCGCGAACTTGCCACCTCTGAATGCGTCAGAAGTTCCTCTCTGGAAATTTCTGCGCCAGACAACCTGTCCAACATCGATCCTAACTGACCTACACCCGTCCACGGGGTGATGTTGATGGGTATGGGTGAAATGGGATGAGAGCCGAAGGTTTGTAAAAATGCAAATGAACCTTGGGGGCCCGACAGAGGGGTTTTTAGAATTTAGAGATTTCAATGGTGATCGATTGGATCATCAGTGAAATTAAAATTATTAAAAATACACAATTTAAATAACCGGCAAAACAATAAACACTTGGAGGTTCTTAAAACGGAACTTAAATAAAAATTGGTTTCTAAAAAAAAAGGAATCACAACCGGGTTTAAGACTGCCGTGTAGCTCCACGTACCGCTTCTGCGATCGCTCCGAAGTCGATCCGGCTAGAAGCACGGGTAGCCTGGGCACCGACGAATTGGTTTGACCGGACTCACTGTATGTGTCCTACAGGCGTGGAGGAGCACCGGCGAGTTGACCGTCAGTCCCCAGCTCTCCGTATGCCGGACGGAAAGGTCCAAAGGTTGGGTATAACGGGAACCGCGGACGGCGGCAGGCAACGGCGAACGATTGTTGCTAGCCCGTAGGGTTTTGCTAAAACCAAACGCACACAATCAATACTTCATTCACACGAAAGTATTAAGCAAATTTAAAACCCACCCCTTTACATCGAAAATTCCCTCAACTTACCCAGTTAGCCTGGCTTTCAAATAAATATATAATGTAGCTAAGATAGCGGCTGTATCCCACAGCCGCCTCGTAAACAGCACTCAGCACTCAATATTACACCATCAATTCAATAATAACATAATATCTTCATAAGCCGCAATCAAAACAAACAATGATGACAAACTCAAAAAAATATCGCCTTGACAATGCAAAAAGGAAAAACCACATTTGAAATTCAAAAATGACGTTGCATACATAACATATAGCTGCCAGCAAACAACCATGGAGGTTTTGCATATCTAAGGTCAGAATACACAAAAAAGGAACTACGCTAACAAGTATTTTAGCCAAAAAAATATTAATTGAAAGACAATTATTGGCGTCGTAAGACGACAATCTAGTAGCGTTTTTTTTAACGCTACACGTATTAAATTGTCATTGCACTGGTATTGTCATTTAATGTTTCACAGTTACTTGTGAAGGCATTATTTTCTTTAAAAAAAGTGGTTAATGTGTGGCAAGAGCAAGGTACACACATGAGATTCACTATTATTAACCCGCACAGATCAGTTTTGCGTATATAGAGGTAACTATATTGTGTTGACAAAACACACAGTAGGTAGTACGACCATAATGAAATAATATATAAACGTGTATAAAAACAAACGTTACCTGTAATGTGCAAGATAGTGAAAGCCCAGTTTACATGTGGGGTACTAACATTACGTTCTTATAAACTATATGAAGAAAATAATGTCAAATGTACGAAATACCACATTGCTTTGATTTTTCAGTCTGTTTTATTCTATTTTCATTGCCGATGTGAAAGGAATTTGTTCCGTGAAAATTTCTTAAATAATTTCAAAGATGAGGGTAGGTAAAAACCCAGGCTCATTTCTGGGAGCAAACGTAGCCTTTTTAATAAAATTCTACCGCCTTTAAATCTATTCACCTTTGTGTAAGTAAATTAAAAAGTTTATAAAGATTCACCCATGGGCAAAAGGGATAATGACCCGCAATGCATGGTATTGATGTAACATAAACACTAGGTATTATGTTTTTTTTTCTATTTTTATTAATAATGTGTAATGGGTAACGATATAAATATCCTTAGCTCAGAAAACGCTAGCAAGTTTATTGTGCCTGCTATTCATGTTGGTTAAAAAAAAATCGTAAACATAACTCTTTGTTATTTTTAATTTCAATACCGGGTTGCCTAAAACATTCCATCATAAGTTTGGAAAGTTTCTTGTCAACTGGTTTGATGAACTTTTTATGTACATTTACTTAGTTCTAACAGTTTTGCATATCCAGTTGGTGTCTTGACATTTATACAAATCGGCTTAGTCAAGTTCTCATCAGTATTGTATTTGTAAAAAGACTGACCTGATATATCACGCATCGATCCGGGGATCGACCGTTACCTCAGCTCTTAGTTTCCTTTTCTCGGTGTTTGATGCTTGTTGATCAGTCTCACTGGAGCTGCTGGTCAAACTCTCCTCTTGTACTGGATCCCTCTCGTCGATGTCGATGTAATGGAGCCAGTTCACCAACGCCATATTTTTCCGCATATTCCGTAATAACCGAGAAAAAAAAATAACAAATTTAATATAGGTCGTTTATGAAAAAACGTTAAGAGCATTGACGCGGTCGAACGCCGTTTTGCCTCAAAATAGGCAGTTTTGAACGAGATATTTTCTATGAAAACGTAATCTTAGAAACATGCTAATTTCAAATTATTGTAAACAGTATCTTTGTCTAAAGAGTTAGTAAAAAACATTTTTCTTTTTATAGAGTATTTGTGAATACTGACAATTTTCCCGAACAGTGTTTTACAAACTTCACTTTTAACATCAATTTTGAAGCTCTAATTTTTTAATACCATTGAAAAAAATAGTAAACAAAAATTTCTATGTATATCTACATATAATTACGCAAATAGTTAGTAAGGAAATTAGTTTAATTTGTGATTATTTTCATACGAAATTAAAATCCAAACAAAGTGAAATTATAAAGAAATCACTGGTGGTAAACATGCAACATTTATCAATAAATTACTTTATTTTACAAAACCTTATAGTCTAACGTAAAATAAGAACATATTATCTAAAGTTTGAATACAAAAAACCTATATAATGATGCATAATTTATTTTATATATATTTTTTTAAAGTGCTATAAAACACTCTGCGCAAAACATTTCAAATTAGTCCGCCGCTAGGCTCTTCAGAGGGAGGACGTATCGCTCGGTGGTCTGCCGTCTGCCGTTCGCTGACCTTTGCAGTGTGCTGCGTGGTGTGGTATAGTTTATAGTGCAACCGACACGTCTTAGTACACTCATTAGATAGGTAATTGAAAATTGTTTACTTCTATGATCATTAGTTCACTCACACACCTAATTGTATTTATCATAATTGAATACGTATTTGTAATAGAAACTGACCCTGAAAATGATCTAACAAATAGTAATTTGTAAGGTCATTTTTTAATTTGACGACTCTGTATGAAGTAAATCAGGAGGAAAAAAATTAACCTTGACGAGTTTCTTGCCGGTACTTCTTCAAGGTCTCCTGTTCTAGGGTTTGCGAACCCATGGCGTAAATGACTGAATTATCCAAATGGGATGTTGACCTTCAAAACGGTGTATAGGCACATGAGTACTATCAGAGTGTTGACTTCATAGAGCGTGCAAAATTTTGGTAGGGTTGTTTTAAAAGAAGTTAAAATTGTTAGCTTTCTATTAGGTACCTATTATGAAATATTTATTTACAAATTACTTACCTACTCTAATGTTTCTCTTTAAACATTTTATTTTTATAATTATATTTTTTTGGTACTATTTTAATAGAAAACAGCGACGCAATATCAAAAATGTAAAAAAAAATCCAAGATAGCGGCCAACTTTTTTGTCTGTTGGCCGATTTCGATGAAACTCGATTTCTAGTACTATTTTGACAAGAAAATAGTAACGCAATGTAAAAATGATAAAAATCCAAGATGGCGGCCAAATTTTTTGTTTGTTGGCCGATTCTGATGAAACTCTATTTCTTGTACTATTTCGACAAGAAAACAACAACGCACTGCTAAAAATATAAAAAAATACAAGATGCCGGCCAACTTTTTTGTTTGTGGGCTTATTTTGATGAAACTCGGGTTTTGGTACTATTTTGACAGGAAAATAGCAACGCAATGTTAAAAATATTAAAAAATCCAAGATGGCGGCCAAATTTTTGGTTTGTTGGCCGATTTCGATGAAACTCGATTTCTAGTACTATTTTGACAAGAAAACAGAACTGCAATGTAAAAATATTAAAAAACCAAGATGGCGCCGAAATTTTTTTTTGTTAGCCGATTTCGATGAAACTCGATTTCTAGTACTATTTTGACAAGAAAACAGTAACGCAATGTAAAAAATATAAAAAAATCCAAGATGGCGGCTAACTTTTTTGATTGTGGGCCGATTTCGATGAAACTCGATTTCTAGTACTATTTTGACAAGAAAATAGCAACGCAATGTCAAAAACTTGAAAAAATCCAAGATGGCGCCCAAATTTTTGGTTTGTTGGCCGATTTCGATGAAACTCGATTTCTAGTACTGTTGACGACAGTTCACTGTTCCCTATTGTCCAGAACAAAATGGTATGAGCGAGAGGATGAACAGGACTCTTGTTGAACGTGCTAAGTGCCTGTTGATTGATGCTAAGTTGCCAAAGAAATTTTGGGCAGAAGCTGTCTCCACAGCTGCCTATGTGATTAACCGTTCGCCAACAAAGTCCATCGATTACAAAACTCCAGAAGAGAAATGGACAGGAGTGAAACCAAACATTAAAAATATGAAAGTATTTGGTTGCCGTGCTTTGGTACATGTCCCTAAAGAAAAGAGACAGAAATGGGACAGTAAGGCAAATGAACTGATATTTGTGGGTTATTGCCCAGAGTCCAAAGGTTATAGATTATATGATGAAAAACAAGGAAAAATTATTAGAAGAAGGAATGTTGTTTTTTTGGAAGAAAATATAGATAAAAACTTCAGTTTGATGCCAATCACTTCTTGCTCTGATGAAAGTAATATGAAAGAAGATAAACAAGAAGATCCCAATGCAAGTTTAAGTGACAGCTCAAATTCCTATGAAAGTGTAAGCACTGCTAAAGAGATTGATAGTGCCACCGATGATGAAGACTATGTCCCTGATCAAGAGGTCACACAGAGTACTGAGCTACCATTCACAAAAAAATTGAGACCAAGAAAAGTAAAGACTACCCCTACCTACATTTGTATGTCAGACCATGAACGAGACCCTCAGACTGTAAAGCAAGCCTTAGATAGTGACAATAAAATGGATTGGCAAAAAGCAATGGATAGTGAATACAGTTCCTTAGTGAAGAACAATACATGGACTCTTACTGAGCTCCCGACTGGAAAGAAAATTATACCTTGTAAATGGGTCTTCAAAACCAAATTAGACGCTGATGGCAATGTATCAAAATACAAAGCCAGACTTGTTATTAAAGGCTATGAACAAAAATTTGGTGTCGATTACACGGAAGTGTATGCACCTGTAGTGAGACTGACTACCATTAGATACTTATTTGGAATAGCCGCTAAACATAACCTCGAAGTTGAGCAACTAGATGCAGTGTGTGCTTTCCTACAAGGTGACATTGATGTTGAGCTATACATGTCACAGCCGCCACATTATGAAGATGGCTCAGAACAAGTATGTAAGTTGAACAAGTCAATTTACGGCTTGAAACAAGCCAGTAGAGCCTGGAACAAGAAATTAGATAGTTATTTGTATGATATTGGTTTTAAAAAATCTGAGCTAGTCCCATGTGTTTATTATGCTCACTGTGAGAACAATAACATATTATTTCTTACTGTATTTGTCGATGACCTTCTACTTATGTATAATAATGAAGAATTAGCAAGCAATATAAAGAAGAAAATTATAGGAAAATTTGAAATGAAAGAATTGGGAAGAGCAAAATTTTATATTGGCCATAAAATAACATTCACCAATGAACGTATTTCGATTGATCAGATTAATTACATAGAAAACATACTAAAACGATTTAGAATGGAAAACTGCAACTCACTGGGAACACCAATGGAGATAGACCTGAAATTTTCAGACACATCTGAAAAAGTAGAAGAAAAGTTGTATCAAGAATTAATTGGTTGTTTATTGTATATTTCCCAAGGAACACGCCCTGATATTAGTTATGCTGTGAACAACTTAAGTCAGTACAATAAAAACCCGACTAAAGACCACTATAATTCTGCAAAACGGATACTTCGTTATCTACAAGGTACCAAAGACCTGAGATTACACTTCAAACGTGATGTTGAAGAGAAAATAGTTGGATACTGCGACTCAGATTGGGCCTCATGTAAAGAAAATAGAAAATCTTGCACTGGATACACATTTATTTTTCAGGGTGCAGCCATTTCCTGGAATTCAAAAAGGCAACAAACTGTTGCTTTATCGACAATGGAAGCGGAGTACATGGCGCTGTCTGCAGCTACTCAAGAAGCGCTATGGCTAAACCAGCTTCACCATGAGTTGTGGCCTTCAACCGAGGTCACACCTATAACCTTGTATTGTGATAATCAAAGTGCCATTAAACTTTCAGGTAATTCTGCCTACCATGCAAGAAGCAAACATATAGATGTACGTCATCACTATGTACGAGACAAAGTGGCATCTGGGGATGTTACTATCAAATACATCAATACCAATTCGATGGTCGCAGATTGTTTCACGAAGGCGTTACCAAAGATAAAGCATACCAAGTTCCTGAAAAATATGGGTCTGCGTTCATAGGGAGGATGTTAAAATATGAACGCAGTCATACCTAATTAATTTATTGTTGAACGCATCCGTAATGACATCTGTCACATTATACAATGAAATTGTAATTGTACTCTTTTTGCTGTGCAATAAATGGCTTCCGTGTGTCTCTCAAACATCTTTTTATTTCATCCGAATCATTACTTAGATTATCTTTATTCAGTCAATATTACAGTTTTCATCACTATTTTGACAAGAAAACAGAACTGCAATGTAAAAATTATTAAAAAACCAAGATGGCGCCGAAATTTTTTTTTGTTGGCCGATTTTGATGAAACTCGATTTCTAATACTAGTTTGACAAGAAAATAGCAACGCAATGTCAAAAATGTCAAAAATAGTACTAGAAATCGAGTTTCATCAAAATCGGCCAACAAACAAAAAATTTCGGCGCCATCTTGGTTTTTTAATATTTTTTACATTGCAGTTCTGTTTTCTTGTCAAAATAGTACTAGAAATCGAGTTTCATCGAAATCGGTCAACAAACCAAAAATTTGGGCGTCATCTTGGATTTTTTTAAGTTTTTGACATTGCGTTGCTATTTTCTTGCCAAAATATTACCACAAACCGAGTCTCATCATTTCATCAAAATCGGCCTACAATCAAAAAAGTTGGCCGCCATCTTGGATTTTTAATAAAGATTGGTTAAATTCAAAATATATTTCTCTTTCGAGAGTTATTGAAAAGGCGTAGCCTGAAAACTGCTCATACGTGCTTTGCGTTGACCCTGAGCTTGTCCACTGGCTGAGCTGTCGTAAACCGGTTTTTCCAGACACGCCGTGTACGGACACGCCAGTGACAAGCAGCCAGTGGACACGCACACATGCCCAGCATGCTTGTAGTAGTGTAATCATTTCCCACCGTTCTATGAAGTCGTTTCTCTGTAATACGTAGTAGTATTTTTTTCCTGTGGTATAGGTCTACATCAGATTGTGATAAAAAATTGTATTCTGAAATCGGTATTTTATTTCTAAACTAGCTTTCCGCCCGCGGCTTCGCCCGCGTGGACTACACGACGTTATCCCGCGGGAATGTGATATTTTTCCGGGATAAAAGTAGCTTATGTTCCTCTCCAGGCTATAAAGAATCTGTGTCCTAAATTTCAGCCAAATCCGTTCAGCCGTTTTGGCGTGATTGAGTAACAAACATACAAACATACAAACATCTAAACATCTAAACATCCAAACATCTAAACTTTCACATTTATAATATTAGTAGGAAGTAGGATAGTATTACGTATCGAATGGTCGGTCATACATGAATAACATAAGATGAGTAAGCAAGTACTTACATACACATTTGGGAAGGATTACTTTATTAGTATTAGTTGGTAAACTTTTAAAAAATCTACTTCATGTAAACAATAAAATATTGTCTATGTATTAAACCCATTAGATTACAGCATACACTTATTATGATTATGTAAGGGTAAGTAAGGATATAATATAAAAACTAACACTAAATAATATTTAAACTTGAGTTAAAAGGATCAATGTGATTAGTTTGACTATAGCAGGACACCGCACGTTTGACCTTGAGCGCACGTCTGATGCGAGTGAAAGTTATTCATTTACCTAAACTCGACGCGACGCATTTGGGTTTAACGCTCTTAATAATTAACGTGTGAGTTGAATTTCTGATCTTTATTTGAAGATCATGAAGATTCAGGACGATTTTCGTCCGTACGTGACGAAAGTACATAACGCTATGAGACTCGGAATGGCGGCAAACACCTTCCGCCCTAGCTGGAGACACAGGCGACACCTAGCGGATGAATAGTGGAAGATCGACTTTGTCTATGGCTAAAGGCCAGACCAACAAAATAGCAGTTATTTTTAAGTTGAGAGAGTGAGACGCCGCTGTACACGCCGTATAGCAGCGTCTCACTCTCTCAACTTAAAAATAACTGCTTTATGAGCTTGTGGTAGGCCACCTGGCGTGCGTTCCGTCGCTTCGATCGAGTGCACACGAGCGCACTCCGGGGTGCGCTCTAGCCGTTCCGTGGCTCGGTGAAATTTTACTCTGACAGCTGTCAGAGTGTAGTTTCACCCGTTCTGTGGCTCAGAGTGCAGCAACCAAACAACCGGTTGTTTTCACTCTGACAGCTATTTGACGTTTGAACAATGAAAAGTGTCAAAGTTTGAATGACGTCTCGAAAAATTTTTACTTTATCGCCGTAATTACTTCGTCTATCTCATCTTCCAGGAGGATTAAAGTCAAAATGTTGCAGAAATAGCTATAAAACTCGAGCAAAAGTAAATGATTTCCAACACAAGCGTCGTCAAAAATTTTGAGGTTATGAAAACAACTCGATCGTTCTGTCGCTCGGTTGCAACTCAAACGGGTGAAACTTTAACCAAACAACCGCGCCCAAAACGACGGAACGCAGTCCTTGGCTTGTGGTTTGAATAAAGACCCCAGTACAGGGGGGCTACCGCGTAATTTTATGGGTATGAACTTCATACGTTTTTGGAAACTTTCAGTCAATTTTATTACCACACTTTTATTAGCTTCACTTGTAACTAAGTCACAATGTAAGAAAATCTTGGAAATCAATTTTAACCTACTTCTAATTGTCGTATTGATTTGAAACTTTGCAAGTCTATATGAATCCGATGACAATACAATAATTTGCTACCATCGAGCTGATCTGATGATGGAGTCAAGAGGTGGGCAATAGAACTCTTCAATGGCTGCTAGGAAACTCCTCGAGTTTAGGCTCATTTCTTTTGTTCTGATAAAACCTGTTCGTTACACTTGATGGTGAGGGTCTGATGATGGAGCAGGGAGGAAGCCAGTGGCACTTCTTAATGACCACTAGGAAACCCCTCGAGTTTGGCCTCCGTTGTTTCGTTCTGATGAGACTTTTTAGTCGCACTTGGTGGTTAGGGTCTGATGATGGAGCAGGGAGGAAGTCAGTGGCACTTCTTAATTACCAATAGGAAACACCTCGAGTTCTGGCTCATTTGTTTCGATCTGATGAGACCTATTCGCTACACTTGGTGGTAAGGGTCTGATGATGGAGCAGGAAGGAAGCCAGTGACACTCCTTAATGACCAATAGGAAACCACTCGAGTTTGGGCTCATTTGTTTCGTGTTGATAAGACCTATTCGTTACACTTGGTGGTAAAAGTCTGATGATGGAGCTGGGAGAAAGCCAGAGAAACTCCTTAATGGCCTCAAGAAAACCCCTCGAGTTTGGGCTCATTTGTTTCGTTCTGATGAGACCTATTCGCTTCACTTGGTGGTGAGAGTCTGATGATGGAGCAGGGAGGAAGCCAGTGGCACTTCTTAATGACCACTAGGAAACCTCTCGAGTTTGGGCTCATTTGTTTCGTTCAGACGAGACCTATTCGCTACACTTGGTGGTGAGAGTCTGATGATGTGAAGATAGAGCTGGGAGGAAGCCAGTGGCACCCTTAATGACCTCTACGAAACCTTTTGAGTTTGGGCTCATTTGTTTCGTTCTGATGAGACCTATTTGCTACACTTGGTGGCAAGAGACTGATGATGGAACAGAGAGAAAGCCAGTGGCACTCCTTAATGGCAAATAGGAAACCCTTTGAGTTCTGCCTCATGTGTTTCGTTCTGATGTGACCTATCCGCTACACTTGGTGGTAAGGGTCTGATGATGGAGCAGGGAGGAAGTCAGTGGCACTCCTTAGTGACCACTAAGAAACCCCTCGAGGTGGGCTCATTTGTTTCATTCTGATGAGACCTACTCGCTACACTTGGTGGTGAGAGTCTGATGATGGAGCAGGGAGGAAGTCAGTGGCACTCCTTAATGACCACTAGGAAATCCCTTGAGTTTGGGCTCATTTGTTTCGTTCTGATGAGACCTATTTGCTACACTTGGTGGTAAGGGCCTGATGATGGAGCAGGGAGGAAGTCAGTGGCACTCCTTAATGACCACTACGAAACCCCTCGAGTTTGGGTTCATTTGTTTCGTTCTGATGAGACCTATTCGCTACACTTGGTGGTGAGGGTCTGATGATGGAGTAAGGAGAAACTAAGGGTTCGGCTCGCGCATCTGGTAACTAATAGACTCCACTTGAATTTGTAAAACTAAATACATATAATCACGCCTTTGAGTTATAATGTTTACGGGGTGAGCAGACACATGAATGCACTGTGAAATCGATTATTAACCACCCATAGCTTGCCATTTATTAAACTAAAAAGTAAAAAATAAATATGTAGTTTAAAAAACTAAAAAATCACACTTTTATAGGAACAGACTAAAAAGTACAAAATAACCGTCTATTCAGTAACTGAAATTAAAAAGCGTGGTGCGCCCTTTGCACTTGCATTCAAGTACTTAATATTGACAACGCGCACCGCACGCTTTTTAATTTCAGTTACTGAATAGACGGTTATTTTGTACTTTTTAGTCTGTTCCTATAAAAGTGTGATTTTTTAGTTTTTTAAACTACATATTTTGAAGAAAATAGCCGCTATCAGTTCCTTGTTTTATGACGTTGGGTATAACGATAACTAGCTAGCAACGTTCAACAGAACAAAGCAGCAAAAATCTATCAAGATAAGGAATTCAAATGACAGTTGAAGCCCATACCCATATCCTTATTTCTTAGCCGGTAGCCCCCCAGGTTGGCCGACCATGGTCGGCGACCATGACCAATACATCGTACATTGACACTTTTGAAAGAACCTTTTTAAACTTGTTCGTTCAAAAGTGTCAATGTACGATGTATTGGTCATGGCCGCCGACCATGATCGGCCATCGTGTACTGGGGGCTCAAAAGATATATGTCTTCGTGTTTTCGTTACAAAAAAGATCTGTCAAAGGAAGGAGGGCCATAGCTAGAAACAGCTTGAGACCTATCAGAGGATTTAGTAAAAAAATAGTTGATTCCTAAGCAAAACTCCATTTAATTTCTAATAGTCAATTAAAACTGCTATGACCAAATGAGTCAGGCCCTCAGTTCATCAATTGTCAAAAATTTGCTGTCACCTGTCAAAGTAATTAAGCATTGATGGTTAATAATTTTTGAATACGAATATAGTAAAGATTTCGTGAAATCTTTTCAGAAGTTTTCAATTGTCTAGAATATACCGTTACAGATTTATAAAGGTTTAGCTTGGGCTCTCAGTTCATCAATTTGTACAATAATGAATCTTCCAAATTTGCAAGTAAACTAAAGAAATACATAAAAATACTTTGAATTTCTGATTCTTTAACACTTTTGGGAATTTCTTACGTAGAAACAATGGTGCAAACGTTAATAGTTTAGTAATAATTGGAGTTTTTTTATTTTGACAATTGATGAACTGAGGGCCTGACGTTTTCGGTTCTACTGACTAGGCTTCGCCACATAGATTAATGAAAGTAAGCTTACGTTTTTTTAGGAAATCTTTACTAGAAGTTGACCTAGCATCTGTTTCTCTAAGTACCATACTTTCAGAGATTGAATTTTTAATTTTTGTGAGAACAAAAGTGGCAGATGGTGACCATCATTTTTTACTTTTTTTAAGGACGGTATTATTATAACAAAGTGTAAAAAACGTCAACTATTTCGACAGTAGATGCCAGAATAATAAACAGTCTAAATAACCGCGGTGAACGTCGCGAGTGCGCATTTTTAGACTATGTTATGTCAACGGATGCTAGGTCAACTTCTAGTAAAGATTTCCTAAAAAAACGTAAGCTTACTTTCATTAATCTATGTGGCGAAGCCTAGTCAGTAGAACCGAAAACGTCAGGCCCTCAGTTCATCAATTGTCAAAATAAAAAAAATCCAATTATTACTAAACTATTAACGTTTGCACCATTGTTTCTACGTTAGAAATTCCCAAAAGTGTTAAAGAATCAGAAATTCAAAGTATTTTTATGTATTTCTGTAGTTTACTTGCAAATTTTCCAAGATTCATTATTGTACAAATTGAGAGCCCAAGCTAAACCTTTATAAATCTGTAACGGTATATTCTAGACAATTGAAAACTTCTGAAAAGATTTCACGAATTCTTTACTATATTCGGATTTAAAAATTATTAACAATCAATGCTTAATTACTTTGACAGGTGACAGCAAATTTTTGACAATTGATGAACTGAGGGCCTGACTCATTTGGTCATAGCAGTTTTAATTGACCATTAGAAATTACATGGAGTTTTGCTTAGTAATCAACTATTTTTTAACTAAATCCTCTGATAGGTCTCAAGCTGTTTCTAGCTATGGCCCTCCTTCCTTTGACAGATCAAAAAAGGACAAATTTTGACATTGGCTGTCATAATAAAATTTGTCATCATCATTCATTGATTCATTCATTCATTGACCACTGTCCAATGTTATATAGATTACAATTTTTTACAATTTTACTTTATAATTTAGTTATAATTTGTGCTTACTAATATGATTCTATATATTGCATTGGCTGTAACATTATCATTAATATTTGTTTTAGTGTATATATTACACAGGTCACTGGAAAGAAAAGTGGTTTATAAAAACTTACGAAACAAGCATGTTGTTATTACCGGCGGTTCTAGCGGTATTGGTAAAGCTACGGCAATAGAAGCTGCTAAATTAGGTGCTAACGTCACCGTAATAGGTCGCGATACAACGAAGCTAAATTCTGCTGTTAGCGAGATAATTGAAAACTGTATAGATAAAAATAACCAAAAAGTTCAATATTCTGCTCTGGACGTGACTTCTAACTATGATGTGATATCGGAAAAATTATCAGCATTAGAGGCTGAAATAGGCCCGATATTTATGCTTGTAAACTGCGCTGGCACATGTATTTGTGGTCAGTTTGAGAATATGAAAGTTGAGGACATAAAAATGATGGTTGATCTGAATTATTTTGGTACTGCTTACCCAACCAAATATGTTCTGAAGTCTATGAAAGAAAGAGATGAAGGTTTAATTGTATTTGTTTCATCAGAAGCTGCCTTTATTGGTGAGACATAAAAAAACAAAAAATATACAGGTGGTGTAAGTAATGATTTTCTTTCATTGAATTTTACACAAACTTTTTGTTTTTAAAGGCATCTACGGTTACACTGCATACAGTGCAGCAAAATGGGCTGTCAGGGGATTGGCTGAGGCTTTAAACATGGAGTTAGTTGGAACTAACGTAAGACTGACTTTAGCATTTCCTCCCGACACTGACACACCTGGATTCGAAAAAGAAGAGTTGACTAAACCTAAAGAGACAAAATTGATTTCGGGTTCTGGTGGGCTACACTCTGCTGAAAAAATTGGCAAGAAAATAATTCATGATGCTTTAGTAAGTTTTTAGTAATATCAATCTACACTTCTATACTATTTTTCTTTGTTTGTAATGGATAAACTCAATAACTACAGTACGGATTTTAAGAATTCTTTCACCTTATTTTAATTTTTAGTTTTTTGCATTCACAATGCAATTTATATTACTTACTGAAAAATGGAAAATGAAGTAAAATGAATGAAGTAAAATCAGAGCTAGTTGTGAGACGGGTCGATTTTTTCTAAATACTTACTTCATTTTCCATTTTTCAATTCTTTCACCATTAGAAAGCTACATTGTTCCTGAGTAACATAGGCTACTTTTATCCCAATATTTGCATGGAAACGGGGAGAGCTACTAATCACTAATAAAATTGACAATGTTTCCATGCAGTTTTTTTTTTTTGTTACAGGTTGGTCGAACCTATTCAGTGTTCGGTTTCTCAGGTCAGTTACTATCAATTTTGTATGGTGGTTCTATTGACAGCGTTTCACAGATTTTGGTGCAAGTTTTTTCAATGGGATTACTCAGAGCTATCATGGTTAGTGTCATATTGTCTTTCCATAAGATAGTCAGAAGTGGATTAGAAGAGAGGAAAAAAGAAAAATCAAAAGCACAGTAAAGTTGCAATGAATCCAGTGAAAACTCCATATAATGTTGCTTGATTGAACAACAAATTCTCTATAATGTCGTAAAATGCGATTCATAAGTGACGTTATATGGAGTTTACACATACAGAACTGATGATTACAAGTTTCACAAACAAAAACAATATGCCAAATACATACATAACACAAACATTCTATTCTTAAACATAAATTCATTATGAAGGTCATAAATATGCAAGTAATTTTATTATTTTAATACTTATATTAAAGTAGAATTAATTGAATAATGTTAGGTACCTATAAAAATTCCTACTTAAATATTTTTACACATTTCCAATTTCTAGTATTTAGTTAGGTAGTAATATTGTTTGCTGCATTTATTATAAGTTATTTTCATGTAAGTAAGTATTTATTTTACCTATAAATTAGTATAAGTACCTATGTATTTATAAAAAGCAGGAATACTGTTACAGTTTTCCTGCAAATAGCTATTTTGTATTGGGATTGAAAATCTGTATTATTTTATTAAGAAATTAAATAAAAAAATATATGTCAATTTTATATGAGTTTATATTGCTTAGTAATTAAATTAGGCTGGACTGTTACAAGTGTTCTGTTTATATTGGAGCTTGAATCCTGTTCCAACGTAGCCCTCATCTGATCTGAACCACACTGCTATGGGTCCAGCATTGGTATCTGAAAATAATGTGTATTGGAAAACTAGTGTGTATTTGTCGGCATTTAGTATGACACAAATTACACAAACTATATATGGTGCTGGTCTTACGAATACCCTTGTTAGATATTAGATTGGTGTAAGTAATATGTGATTAATTTGTTTGAATTATAGACATTCAACTAATGGCTCATTCACACGGGATCCGTCATTCACGATTCATCAAAATCACGAATGTCTTTTTCAGAAAAAAAATACAGTTACGTTAAAATACAAATCTTATTGTGCATTTTTATTACAGCCTGTATGTGGGCACATGATTTAGTAGGCATACTTATTAGTATGCCTACTAAATAAACTACTACTAAACAGAGTTACTTTCTTAAAATTAAAATAATAGGTACAACCAGGGACAAATTCGGTGAACCACCTTTTACTTCTTTTCATGTGGCTGGCGTCTCACCATTAACTTTTTTTTTATTACCATTTTAAACAATTTACATTATTTCAATTAGTTAGTTTAAATCGCATATTTTAAACCACTAAGGTTTGTGATTATGCGACTGCATTCACATTGTATAAGTAGAAAATAATTTTATTTATACCTACTTAACTGTTTTTTTTAAACATCACGTTTTAAATATAAATTTTTACAATGTTTACAACATAATACATGAGGAAATGGGTAACAACATTTGACTACGCGTTATCAATTCAAGTTATTCATAAAGTATCTTTTAAGCTTATTTTTAATATTAGTTTTGGTTAAACTGTCGCGCAATTCACGCGGCAAGTTGTTTATTAGTCGGGGGACAAGGTAGTTGGCGGTTCTTTCGCCGTACACATTATTCGCACCACAAGTTTTAAGCCGGTTCCTAGCTACAGCGCGCGTATACACAGGGTGATTTATTTCTTTTTTAAATTCTTCGTTAAAGAAAAGAGTTTTTATTTACTACAGTCTATACTGCAGTTATTACTTGCAGTCCCTATCTGTAATTGTTTATGCATTGTACTACCCTTGCTTAATGGCGAGGCACCAGCCACACGAAAAGAAGTAAGAAGTGGTTCACTGAATTTGATCCTGGTTGTACCTATTATTACTTTTTAATTTTAAGCAATTCTGTTTACAACTGCATAGCAATAAATTGTACCTACCTGTAACAGGAGCGTCTAAGGAAAAATCTTGTAAAATAGATCCATCATTGAATCGATCGCCGCAAAGTCGGGTAGCAGCTATCAGAAGCCAATCACTGGGACAGTTGTATATCTCCACTCCAGCTTGACCCTGTGGCATTATTGGCAAGCCATCTGTGAAATAAATTATTTAAACTTCTAAAGCATATCCGTAATAGTTTGACCAAAAGCGCTGTACCTGAGGGCCTACTCTGAAATGCAAAATCCGAAACTTCAGTTTACCCGTCCCTCTCACTCTCTAGTCGGGACGGAATCGAGTGAAAGGGGCGGGGCTACCGAAGTTTCAGATTTTGCGTTGCAGAGTACTGCTCCTGTACCTCTACTGCTCATTAGAAAGGCGCAGCTACCTATGTAAAATAAAAAATCAAAATTGTTTTACATACTCAATTTAGGTTGAGATAACACTTATGAACGTCAAAGAAGCTACGCCATCGGTTCGCCAATCCTACGGCAGGAGACCTTGTATTGCGAGAAGATTTTTCTCCCTGTTATATTTCATACAGAGTCGTCAAATTGAAAAATTACCTTCACACATTAGTAAGGTCACTTTTCATCACAATATAAAATAGGTAGGTGCTCAATTTAAATAAGTAGTTACATTTGCTCTTATATGTATATTACCTATATATAACAGTAAACAATAACTAAACTATGTAGGAAGAGCGGTATAGGTACATACTTCGCTTGCGGTCAAATATAACTACCTACTGTGGTATCGTAGTGCGAATGCAAAGCATGATTAGCTATCGGCTGTACAAATATACGGTCATTCCCGGTCGCCACCAACAGTTTCGCCACCACTGGGGGCGACTGGGATTTTTTGTTAAAAAAATTCCCGTTCGACACTAGGGTGGCAAAGTGGTGACGACTGGGACGTTGGTTCAAACAGAAGAAAATATCTTAGTCAATTATGATTTTATGCATTCAAAATGCAATTTTCAGAAGATTAATTATATCTGAAAACGACTATCTACTCTTAAAGGACCTCAGACGGGACTCAAACCCCACATCTTTTTAGTTTCAAACATCTTTTGGATTTCCGGTCCATTGCGCAACTACATTAGTCAAGCAGTCAAGCTGTGGTACTTTTTATGTTTCTTTTCTGTGTTGAATGGTTAGTTTGAAAGCTCCCATGTAAAGCTGAAGATCCAAATGATGAACATAATTACCTAGGTCATAGTTGACTATTTGCATGATATCTGCATTTGTGTAGGCCACACTACAAGTTTCTTGGACACGATTGATGCACATAGCGTAATTTAAATTATTCTGAAAGAAAAAAATATTAGAAAAAATGCAGAACTAGGTATACTTAATCATATTTGCCAAATAGTAAAATCTAATCAAACTTAATAAATATATCTAAATAGTAGGTGTAACTCCAAGGTGAAGGAGAAAGTACTTCTTCGCAAAACGCCTGTAAAATTATATTAACATGAAGTATGTAGCATGTAGCCCCGTAAACAGAACATTTTTTTTACAAAATGTCTCGCGTGTCTGCTATATTTTGGATCGCCCATACGCTCGTTGCTTGTAGGTAGATACTTACAAAATAGCTGGGATTTCTTGATATTCCTATTTCAGATCTGTCTCGATAGTTGAACGATTCCAAATAGCCTTCGGTCTCGGTGAAATATTGAAGACATCCTGTAGGCGCCGCTAGTTCGTCTGCCCATGTTAGTTGTGATACCTTGAAGTCAAAATTTATATCAGTCGTAAGAATTTAAGTAGTTTCATATTATTACGTTCAAATCGCTAGCTAAATGGATATAATCTTGCCTTCCATCAGAAGTGACCTTGCTTATTTACATCCATCTATACCTAACCATCTATTGATCCATCTAGCCGACAGATGTAATCCTGTTTGACCTTCCACAACCTAGAAGGAAGGGTGCGGGTCGCGAGCTCACGAGCGTGTTGGCACTTCGATGTAATCCGTGTTTAAGCAAAACAATCCGATCATCCGATTGTTTTGCCCTTACAAGGATTACATCGGATGGCTATATCTGATAGAGCAAAATAAATAAATAAGTAATATAAAAAAATGAATAAGTATAAAGACCCCTTTACGTACCTATACATTGTTCCAATATCAAATTATAGTAGCTTGAGCACTTAGTGTTATGGAAATTGGAAACAACGACGGGTAGGTATTACCACATATACCCAGCCCAGACACGAGGAAATGTTGAAAAGTTCGTTTTCAATATTTACCCGACCGGGAATCGAATCCGGGACCTCTAGAGATAGGGCGTTTGTGCACTACCACTGAATTTTACCGATCCGGAAAAAATCGGATGCTTGTATTTTAATAATTAATCATTTATATTAGTAATTAATTAAATACAAGCATCCGTTTTTTTCCGGATCGGTAAAATTCAGTGGTAGTGCACAAACGCCCATAGCGGCACCTTGAAAACCGGTGCGTTTACCACTCTGCCACGGAGGTCGTCCATCCATTCATATTAAAATTACATCCATCTAGCCAGCGTTTAAGTTTATTTATTTCTTTCTTTATTTGGGACTAGCTGTTGCCCGCGACTTCGTACGCGCGGTGTAGTGACTTTTGTGTTAGTTTAGTTTATGTGTGTTCGTTGCCCAGATTTCATAACGCTCTTCTTGAAATCCTATTCTCTACTAAAAGGGTCTAAAGAATATCGAATATGCAGGCTAGGGTATGAACATGGTATGTTGTTATCAAATGCTGCATGAACATAGTTGAGCCCCCATTCATAGATCTGTCCGTCTACCTATCAAGAAACTTTTTCTCAAGTATGCGTGGGAGGTATCAAGCTAAAATTTATGTTTTTACTTAGTAATGCATAATATCAGGCCAATCATATTTTTACTATAAATGAAAAAGAGATTGTGTGTATCCATACTAATATTATAAATGTGAAAGAGGGTTTGTTTGTTTATCCGTCTTTCACGTCAAAATTGATGCAACGGATCGACGTGACTTTTGGAATGTGAATAGTTTGGCAGCTGAAAAGTGACATACTTAGGCAGCCATTAGACAGTCAATCTGGATCAAAATATCTACATAGTAAATCTCGATCGCGATCAAGATCACGATCAGTGATCGCGATCTGGACGGACTGTGTAATGGCTGCCTTAGACTACTTTTTACCCCTGAAAAATATCACATTCCCGCGGGATAACGTCGTCGTTTAGTCCGAGCTTGCGAAGTCGCGGGCGGAAGGCTAGTATTTTGATATGGAGACATTTCCTATTTGTGAGAGCTTGTAATTAACTTTCTTTAAGTAACAGGTATAAAATGTAATGATATACTATTTAATTATTTAATTTAACATCATTTATGTAAGCTTTCTTAGTAAATAAATAAATAAATAAGTTAGATAGAAAACTATTTTTAATATTCCTTTATTTTATTGGATGGTACCTACGGCTGAAGGCCTAAGTAGCCAGAGCCAGTTAAATGACATAAATAATGGTAGGTAGGTGTCGGTATCTACGTACTGGCCACTTAGCGTTTATGAGCAAATTTTTCAAAATTACATTGTTGACATTTTTTCTACATTGCGACAAACTTATTTCACACAGTGGTTAGTTTTTGGTACTAAATATACTGTTGACTGCCGGCAGTCCATTTTGACAGTTAATTTTGTATTGCTAGTGGCTCCTCCACGACCACTGTCACCGGGTCATAATATCTTCATAAGCCGCAATCAAAACAAACAATGATGACAAACTCAAAAAAATATCGCCTTGACAATGCAAAAAGGAAAAACCACATTTGAAATTCAAAAATGACGTTGCATACATAACATATCATCATCATCATCATTTCAACCGTAAGACGCCCACTGCTGGGCATAGGCCTCCCCCAAGGATCTCCACAACGATCGGTCCTGCGCTGCCCGCATCCAGCGGCTTCCCGCGACCTTGACCAGATCGTCGGTCCACCTTGTAGGGGGCCTGCCCACGGAACGTCGTCCGGTTCGCGGTCGCCATTCGAGAACCTTTCCGCCCCAACGGCCATCGGTTCTCCGCGCTATGTGTCCCGCCCACTGCCACTTCAACTGAGCAATCCTTCGAGCGATGTCGGTCGTTTTAGTTCTCCTGCGGATCTCATCATTTCTGATTCGATCGAGCAGAGAAATACCAAGCATCGTTCTCTCCATTGCTCGCTGGGTAACCTTGAGCCTTCTTATGAGACCCATAGTAAAAGACCACGTCTCGCTTCCATAAGTCATAACTGGCAACACACACTGGTCAAAGACCTTAGTCTTGAGACATTGAGGAATTTTGGACGCAAATATATGCCGGAGCTACCCAAACGCTGCCCATCCGAGCTGGATTCGACGAGAGATCTCTTTCTCGAAGTTGGACTTACCTAATTGGATTGCCTGTCCTAGGTAGACATAGTGGTCAACAACTTCGAGTGTAATGTTCCCAACATTAACTGGAGCGGATGCAACATGGGCATTGGACATGATTTTCGTCTTATCCATGTTCATCTTCAGACCCACTCTTTGGGAAGCATTGCTAACAGCATACATAACATATAGCTGCCAGCAAACAACCATGGAGGTTTTGCATATCTAAGGTCAGAATACACAAAAAAGGAACTACGCTAACAAGTATTTTAGCCAAAAAAATATTAATTGAAAGACAATTATTGGCGTCGTAAGACGACAATCTAGTAGCGTTTTTTTTAACGCTACACGTATTAAATTGTCATTGCACTGGTATTGTCATTTAATGTTTCACAGTTACTTGTGAAGGCATTATTTTCTTTAAAAAAAGTGGTTAATGTGTGGCAAGAGCAAGGTACACACATGAGATTCACTATTATTAACCCGCACAGATCAGTTTTGCGTATATAGAGGTAACTATATTGTGTTGACAAAACACACAGTAGGTAGTACGACCATAATGAAATAATATATAAACGTGTATAAAAACAAACGTTACCTGTAATGTGCAAGATAGTGAAAGCCCAGTTTACATGTGGGGTACTAACATTACGTTCTTATAAAATATATGAAGAAAATAATGTCAAATGTACGAAATACCACATTGCTTTGATTTTTCAGTCTGTTTTATTCTATTTTCATTGCCGATGTGAAAGGAATTTGTTCCGTGAAAATTTCTTAAATAATTTCAAAGATGAGGGTAGGTAAAAACCCAGGCTCATTTCTGGGAGCAAACGTAGCCTTTTTAATAAAATTCTACCGCCTTTAAATCTATTCACCTTTGTGTAAGTAAATTAAAAAGTTTATAAAGATTCACCCATGGGCAAAAGGGATAATGACCCGCAATGCATGGTATTGATGTAACATAAACACTAGGTATTATGTTTTTTTTTTCTATTTTTATTAATAATGTGTAATGGGTAACGATATAAATATCCTTAGCTCAGAAAACGCTAGCAAGTTTATTGTGCCTGCTATTCATGTTGGTTAAAAAAAAATCCTAAACATAACTCTTTGTTATTTTTAATTTCAATACCGGGTTGCCTAAAACATATCATGCAAAGCTTGTAGTGAACGTATTGCCGATTTTAAGAGTAACAAGGTTGAAATTCCATCATAAGTTAGGAAAGTTTCTTGTCAACTGGTTTGATGAACTTTTTATGTACATTTACTTAGTTCTAACAGTTTTGCATATCCAGTTGGTGTCTTGACATTTATACAAATCGGCTTAGTCAAGTTCTCATCAGTATTGTATTTGTAAAAAGACTGACCTGATATATCACGCATCGATCCGGGGATCGACCGTTACCTCAGCTCTTAGTTTCCTTTTCTCGGTGTTTGATGCTTGTTGATCAGTCTCACTGGAGCTGCTGGTCAAACTCTCCTCTTGTACTGGATCCCTCTCGTCGATGTCGATGTAATGGAGCCAGTTCACCAACGCCATATTTTTCCGCATATTCCGTAATAACCGAGAAAAAAAAATAACAAATTTAATATAGATCGTTTATGAAAAAACGTTAATAATTAACGTGTGAGTTGAATTTCTGATCTTTATTTGAAGATCATGAAGATTCAGGACGATTTTCGTCCGTACGTGACGAAAGTACATAACGCTATGAGACTCGGAATGGCGGCAAACACCTTCCGCCCTAGCTGGAGACACAGGCGACACCTAGCGGATGAATAGTGGAAGATCGACTTTGTCTATGGCTAAAGGCCAGACATTTTTAGGAAATCTTTACTAGAAGTTGACCTAGCATCCGTTTCTCTAAGTACCATACTTTCAGAGATTGAATTTTTAATTTTTGTGAGAACAAAAGTGGCAGATGGTGACCATCATTTTTTACTTTTTTTAAGGACGGTATTATTATAACAAAGTGTAAAAAACGTCAACTATTTCGACAGTAGATGCCAGAATAATAAACAGTCTAAATAACCGCGGTGAACGTCGCGAGTGCGCATTTTTAGACTATGTTATGTCAACGGATGCTAGGTCAACTTCTAGTAAAGATTTCCTAAAAAAACGTAAGCTTACTTTCATTAATCTATGTGGCGAAGCCTAGTCAGTAGAACCGAAAACGTCAGGCCCTCAGTTCATCAATTGTCAAAATAAAAAAAATCCAATTATTACTAAACTATTAACGTTTGCACCATTGTTTCTACGTTAGAAATTCCCAAAAGTGTTAAAGAATCAGAAATTCAAAGTATTTTTATGTATTTCTGTAGTTTACTTGCAAATTTTCCAAGATTCATTATTGTACAAATTGATGAACTGAGAGCCCAAGCTAAACCTTTATAAATCTGTAACGGTATATTCTAGACAATTGAAAACTTCTGAAAAGATTTCACGAATTCTTTACTATATTCGGATTTAAAAATTATTAACAATCAATGCTTAATTACTTTGACAGGTGACAGCAAATTTTTGACAATTGATGAACTGAGGGCCTGACTCATTTGGTCATAGCAGTTTTAATTGACCATTAGAAATTACATGGAGTTTTGCTTAGTAATCAACTATTTTTTAACTAAATCCTCTGATAGGTCTCAAGCTGTTTCTAGCTATGGCCCTCCTTCCTTTGACAGATCAAAAAAGGACAAATTTTGACATTGGCTGTCATAATAAAATTTGTCATCATCATTCATTGATTCATTCATTCATTGACCACTGTCCAATGTTATATAGATTACAATTTTTTACAATTTTACTTTATAATTTAATTATAATTTGTGCTTACTAATATGATTCTATATATTGCATTGGCTGTAACATTATCATTAATATTTGTTTTAGTGTATATATTACACAGGTCACTGGAAAGAAAAGTGGTTTATAAAAACTTACGAAACAAGCATGTTGTTATTACCGGCGGTTCTAGCGGTATTGGTAAAGCTACGGCAATAGAAGCTGCTAAATTAGGTGCTAACGTCACCGTAATAGGTCGCGATACAACGAAGCTAAATTCTGCTGTTAGCGAGATAATTGAAAACTGTATAGATAAAAATAACCAAAAAGTTCAATATTCTGCTCTGGACGTGACTTCTAACTATGATGTGATATCGGAAAAATTATCAGCATTAGAGGCTGAAATAGGCCCGATATTTATGCTTGTAAACTGCGCTGGCACATGTATTTGTGGTCAGTTTGAGAATATGAAAGTTGAGGACATAAAAATGATGGTTGATCTGAATTATTTTGGTACTGCTTACCCAACCAAATATGTTCTGAAGTCTATGAAAGAAAGAGATGAAGGTTTAATTGTATTTGTTTCATCAGAAGCTGCCTTTATTGGTGAGACATAAAAAAACAAAAAATATACAGGTGGTGTAAGTAATGATTTTCTTTCATTGAATTTTACACAAACTTTTTGTTTTTAAAGGCATCTACGGTTACACTGCATACAGTGCAGCAAAATGGGCTGTCAGGGGATTGGCTGAGGCTTTAAACATGGAGTTAGTTGGAACTAACGTAAGACTGACTTTAGCATTTCCTCCCGACACTGACACACCTGGATTCGAAAAAGAAGAGTTGACTAAACCTAAAGAGACAAAATTGATTTCGGGTTCTGGTGGGCTACACTCTGCTGAAAAAATTGGCAAGAAAATAATTCATGATGCTTTAGTAAGTTTTTAGTAATATCAATCTACACTTCTATACTATTTTTCTTTGTTTGTAATGGATAAACTCAATAACTACAGTACGGATTTTAAGAATTCTTTCACCTTATTTTAATTTTTAGTTTTTTGCATTCACAATGCAATTTATATTACTTACTGAAAAATGGAAAATGAAGTAAAATGAATGAAGTAAAATCAGAGCTAGTTGTGAGACGGGTCGATTTTTTCTAAATACTTACTTCATTTTCCATTTTTCAATTCTTTCACCATTAGAAAGCTACATTGTTCCTGAGTAACATAGGCTACTTTTATCCCAATATTTGCATGGAAACGGGGAGAGCTACTAATCACTAATAAAATTGACAATGTTTCCATGCAGTTTTTTTTTTTTGTTACAGGTTGGTCGAACCTATTCAGTGTTCGGTTTCTCAGGTCAGTTACTATCAATTTTGTATGGTGGTTCTATTGACAGCGTTTCACAGATTTTGGTGCAAGTTTTTTCAATGGGATTACTCAGAGCTATCATGGTTAGTGTCATATTGTCTTTCCATAAGATAGTCAGAAGTGGATTAGAAGAGAGGAAAAAAGAAAAATCAAAAGCACAGTAAAGTTGCAATGAATCCAGTGAAAACTCCATATAATGTTGCTTGATTGAACAACAAATTCTCTATAATGTCGTAAAATGCGATTCATAAGTGACGTTATATGGAGTTTACACATACAGAACTGATGATTACAAGTTTCACAAACAAAAACAATATGCCAAATACATACATAACACAAACATTCTATTCTTAAACATAAATTCATTATGAAGGTCATAAATATGCAAGTAATTTTATTATTTTAATACTTATATTAAAGTAGAATTAATTGAATAATGTTAGGTACCTATAAAAATTCCTACTTAAATATTTTTACACATTTCCAATTTCTAGTATTTAGTTAGGTAGTAATATTGTTTGCTGCATTTATTATAAGTTATTTTCATGTAAGTAAGTATTTATTTTACCTATAAATTAGTATAAGTACCTATGTATTTATAAAAAGCAGGAATACTGTTACAGTTTTCCTGCAAATAGCTATTTTGTATTGGGATTGAAAATCTGTATTATTTTATTAAGAAATTAAATAAAAAAATATATGTCAATTTTATATGAGTTTATATTGCTTAGTAATTAAATTAGGCTGGACTGTTACAAGTGTTCTGTTTATATTGGAGCTTGAATCCTGTTCCAACGTAGCCCTCATCTGATCTGAACCACACTGCTATGGGTCCAGCATTGGTATCTGAAAATAATGTGTATTGGAAAGCTAGTGTGTATTTGTCGGCATTTAGTATGACACAAATTACACAAACTATATATGGTGCTGGTCTTACGAATACCCTTGTTAGATATTAGATTGGTGTAAGTAATATGTGATTAATTTGTTTGAATTATAGACATTCAACTAATGGCTCATTCACACGGGATCCGTCATTCACGATTCATCAAAATCACGAATGTCTTTTTCAGAAAAAAAAAATACAGTTACGTTAAAATACAAATCTTATTGTGCATTTTTATTACAGCCTGTATGTGGGCACATGATTTAGTAGGCATACTTATTAGTATGCCTACTAAATAAACTACTACTAAACAGAGTTACTTTCTTAAAATTAAAATAATAGGTACAACCAGGGACAAATTCGGTGAACCACCTTTTACTTCTTTTCATGTGGCTGGCGTCTCACCATTAACTTTTTTTTTATTACCATTTTAAACAATTTACATTATTTCAATTAGTTAGTTTAAATCGCATATTTTAAACCACTAAGGTTTGTGATTATGCGACTGCATTCACATTGTATAAGTAGAAAATAATTTTATTTATACCTACTTAACTGTTTTTTTTAAACATCACGTTTTAAATATAAATTTTTACAATGTTTACAACATAATACATGAGGAAATGGGTAACAACATTTGACTACGCGTTATCAATTCAAGTTATTCATAAAGTATCTTTTAAGCTTATTTTTAATATTAGTTTTGGTTAAACTGTCGCGCAATTCACGCGGCAAGTTGTTTATTAGTCGGGGGACAAGGTAGTTGGCGGTTCTTTCGCCGTACACATTATTCGCACCACAAGTTTTAAGCCGGTTCCTAGCTACAGCGCGCGTATACACAGGGTGATTTATTTCTTTTTTAAATTCTTCGTTAAAGAAAAGAGTTTTTATTTACTACAGTCTATACTGCAGTTATTACTTGCAGTCCCTATCTGTAATTGTTTATGCATTGTACTACCCTTGCTTAATGGCGAGGCACCAGCCACACGAAAAGAAGTAAGAAGTGGTTCACTGAATTTGATCCTGGTTGTACCTATTATTACTTTTTAATTTTAAGCAATTCTGTTTACAACTGCATAGCAATAAATTGTACCTACCTGTAACAGGAGCGTCTAAGGAAAAATCTTGTAAAATAGATCCATCATTGAATCGATCGCCGCAAAGTCGGGTAGCAGCTATCAGAAGCCAATCACTGGGACAGTTGTATATCTCCACTCCAGCTTGACCCTGTGGCATTATTGGCAAGCCATCTGTGAAATAAATTATTTAAACTTCTAAAGCATATCCGTAATAGTTTGACCAAAAGCGCTGTACCTGAGGGCCTACTCTGAAATGCAAAATCCGAAACTTCAGTTTACCCGTCCCTCTCACTCTCTAGTCGGGACGGAATCGAGTGAAAGGGGCGGGGCTACCGAAGTTTCAGATTTTGCGTTGCAGAGTACTGCTCCTGTACCTCTACTGCTCATTAGAAAGGCGCAGCTACCTATGTAAAATAAAAAATCAAAATTGTTTTACATACTCAATTTAGGTTGAGATAACACTTATGAACGTCAAAGAAGCTACGCCATCGGTTCGCCAATCCTACGGCAGGAGACCTTGTATTGCGAGAAGATTTTTCTCCCTGTTATATTTCATACAGAGTCGTCAAATTGAAAAATTCCCTACACACATTAGTAAGGTCACTTTTCATCACAATATAAAATAGGTAGGTGCTCAATTTAAATAAGTAGTTACATTTGCTCTTATATGTATATTACCTATATATAACAGTAAACAATAACTAAACTATGTAGGAAGAGCGGTATAGGTACATACTTCGCTTGCGGTCAAATATAACTACCTACTGTGGTATCGTAGTGCGAATGCAAAGCATGATTAGCTATCGGCTGTACAAATATACGGTCATTCCCGGTCGCCACCAACAGTTTCGCCACCACTGGGGGCGACTGGGATTTTTTGTTAAAAAAATTCCCGTTCGACACTAGGGTGGCAAAGTGGTGACGACTGGGACGTTGGTTCAAACAGAAGAAAATATCTTAGTCAATTATGATTTTATGCATTCAAAATGCAATTTTCAGAAGATTAATTATATCTGAAAACGACTATCTACTCTTAAAGGACCTCAGACGGGACTCAAACCCCACATCTTTTTAGTTTCAAACATCTTTTGGATTTCCGGTCCATTGCGCAACTACATTAGTCAAGCAGTCAAGCTGTGGTACTTTTTATGTTTCTTTTCTGTGTTGAATGGTTAGTTTGAAAGCTCCCATGTAAAGCTGAAGATCCAAATGATGAACATAATTACCTAGGTCATAGTTGACTATTTGCATGATATCTGCATTTGTGTAGGCCACACTACAAGTTTCTTGGACACGATTGATGCACATAGCGTAATTTAAATTATTCTGAAAGAAAAAAATATTAGAAAAAATGCAGAACTAGGTATACCTACTTAATCATATTTGCCAAATAGTAAAATCTAATCAAACTTAATAAATATATCTAAATAGTAGGTGTAACTCCAAGGTGAAGGAGAAAGTACTTCTTCGCAAAACGCCTGTAAAATTATATTAACATGAAGTATGTAGCATGTAGCCCCGTAAACAGAACATTTTTTTTACAAAATATCTCGCGTGTCTGCTATATTTTGGATCGCCCATACGCTCGTTGCTTGTAGGTAGATACTTACAAAATAGCTGGGATTTCTTGATATTCCTATTTCAGATCTGTCTCGATAGTTGAACGATTCCAAATAGCCTTCGGTCTCGGTGAAATATTGAAGACATCCTGTAGGCGCCGCTAGTTCGTCTGCCCATGTTAGTTGTGATACCTTGAAGTCAAAATTTATATCAGTCGTAAGAATTTAAGTAGTTTCATATTATTACGTTCAAATCGCTAGCTAAATGGATATAATCTTGCCTTCCATCAGAAGTGACCTTGCTTATTTACATCCATCTATACCTAACCATCTATTGATCCATCTAGCCGACAGATGTAATCCTGTTTGACCTTCCACAACCTAGAAGGAAGGGTGCGGGTCGCGAGCTCACGAGCGTGTTGGCACTTCGATGTAATCCGTGTTTAAGCAAAACAATCCGATCATCCGATTGTTTTGCCCTTACAAGGATTACATCGGATGGCTATATCTGATAGAGCAAAATAAATAAATAAGTAATATAAATAAATGAATAAGTATAAAGACCCCTTTACGTACCTATACATTGTTCCAATATCAAATTATAGTAGCTTGAGCACTTAGTGTTATGGAAATTGGAAACAACGACGGGTAGGTATTACCACATATACCCAGCCCAGACACGAGGAAATGTTGAAAAGTTCGTTTTCAATATTTACCCGACCGGGAATCGAATCCGGGACCTCTAGCGGCACCTTGAAAACCGGTGCGTATACCACTCTGCCACGGAGGTCGTCCATCCATTCATATTAAAATTACATCCATCTAGCCAGCGTTTAAGTTTATTTATTTCTTTCTTTATTTGGGACTAGCTGTTGCCCGCGACTTCGTACGCGCGGTGTAGTGACTTTTGTGTTAGTTTAGTTTATGTGTGTTTGTTGCCCAGATTTCATAACGCTCTTCTTGAAATCCTATTCTCTACTAAAAGGGTCTAAAGAATATCGAATATGCAGGCTAGGGTATGAACATGGTATGTTGTTATCAAATGCTGCATGAACATAGTTGAGCCCCCATTCATAGATCTGTCCGTCTACCTATCAAGAAACTTTTTCTCAAGTATGCGTGGGAGGTATCAAGCTAAAATTTATGTTTTTACTTAGTAATGCATAATATCAGGCCAATCATATTTTTACTATAAATGAAAAAGAGATTGTGTGTATCCATACTAATATTATAAATGTGAAAGAGGGTTTGTTTGTTTATCCGTCTTTCACGTCAAAATTGATGCAACGGATCGACGTGACTTTTGGAATGTGAATAGTTTGGCAGCTGAAAAGTGACATACTTAGGCAGCCATTAGACAGTCAATCTGGATCAAAATATCTACATAGTAAATCTCGATCGCGATCAAGATCACGATCAGTGATCGCGATCTGGATGGACTGTGTAATGGCTGCCTTAGACTACTTTTTACCCCTGAAAAATATCACATTCCCGCGGGATAACGTCGTCGTTTAGTCCGAGCTTGCGAAGTCGCGGGCGGAAGGCTAGTATTTTGATATGGAGACATTTCCTATTTGTGAGAGCTTGTAATTAACTTTCTTTAAGTAACAGGTATAAAATGTAATGATATACTATTTAATTATTTAATTTAACATCATTTATGTAAGCTTTCTTAGTAAATAAATAAATAAATAAGTTAGATAGAAAACTATTTTTAATATTCCTTTATTTTATTGGATGGTACCTACGGCTGAAGGCCTAAGTAGCCAGAGCCAGTTAAATGACATAAATAATGGTAGGTAGGTGTCGGTATCTACGTACTGGCCACTTAGCGTTTATGAGCAAATTTTTCAAAATTACATTGTTGACATTTTTTCTACATTGCGACAAACTTATTTCACACAGTGGTTAGTTTTTGGTACTAAATATACTGTTGACTGCCGGCAGTCCATTTTGACAGTTAATTTTGTATTGCTAGTGGCTCCTCCACGACCACTGTCACCGGGTCAGATATATTTGTGGCACCACTATACTTACTGTAGCGACATCTAGCGTCGAGTGGAAATGCGAAATAGAAATATTACATCAATAGGGTGAAAACTTCAGTTTTGGCCACTGCCCCAAGTGCTTACTTAGCTTAAAACATTTCGTTAATAACTTTTGCTTGATAATATACTTTTTATCTATGACTTTTAAGTCATAATAACAATAGTAATAATTCAGTTTACATCGAATTAGATGTTTGTTTTATTTTATCTAAGTTAGTTAAGTATTGATTTCTCGATGTATCTTTTAAAATTTGAGTAACAAAAACACATCAATCGGCACCCTTCGCACATTTTAAGTTTAAAAAATAGGTTTTTAATTTACTAAAATAAAACTAAATTTGGTAAGTAAATGAATACTTAGTTATATGTTTTTTACTATGTTTGTCCATGAATTTCTCGAAATCTTAAGGCATATCGAGATGATTCTATTTTATTTAAATTAGGTGTATTCTAACTTTGAGAACAGTCTAAGATTCATCAAAATCAGTTTAGTAGTTTCCGTGGGTATGTTATAGTACAATTCACTAAAACTTATTGTTATTGTACACTAAAACTTAAGAAATAAAAAGTAATTAAAAAAAATAAACTGACTGGCACCGACCTCAAAAAGGTACCTAAATTATAGATATTATATTTTTCCTTTTCAGTTGACAAATACTTTTTAGAGTCTGTAAAATTTTTTTAAGTGGTTTTTTTGTATTGTAAGAATTTAAAAATGTAAAGAAAAGTATAAGATACATTCTTGACAATTTTAGATATAAATTTTGTATTTTATAGATACCTACTTAAGACCATAGGCGAAAGAAGTGAAAAACACCTTAAAGTGGCAACAGCGGGGGCTTTCATCCTACTTAATATAATCATTCGAATGTACATTTGTGAAAGGTATATCGTAATCTTACTGACTTCCTGCGCCATCTATTGCTTAGTAGTTATGATGCGAAAAAAGTGAAAAACATCTTAAAGTGGCAACCGAGGGGGCTTTCACCCTAATTAAAATAATCATTCGAATGTACTTTTGTGAGAGGTATATCTTACTGACTATCTGCGCCGTCTATTGCTTAGTAGATATAATGACGTAAATAACATGAAATTATTTTTATGATTTTATATGGGCCTGCCGGCCTAGCATGAGCGGCTTATAGCGCGCTATAAGCCGCTCATGCTAGGCCGGCTGGATGGGTTTCAATTTATATTATGTTTTGAAGCAGGTAAAAAATAAATAACATGATTCATTATTAATTGAGACAGCGATTAAATATAACGTATTTTCATAATCATGTGGCGCCATCTATTTTAGTAAGAATCAGTCTTTGTATTTTCCCGTAGGAATAAGGGGTTTTTATTAAATATAAAGAAATTTTCCCGCAATAAAAGGTACCCTATATGTTGACACGGTTTATAAGCTATTACTTCACAAAATTTGGTAAAAATTCGTCCAGTAGTTTTTGCGTGAAAAGCGAACATACAAACAGACAAACAGACAAACAGACAAACAGACAAACAGACAAAAATTTTAATATCTATCGTTTTGGGGTCTATATCCTGTACACATCACATAGCAGTAATTATTTTTTTTTAATCTTTCATGTACAGACTTTTTTTCCGTTTCTGTTTTATTATATGTATAGATAACAAACAGTTGTCTGTCACTAAAAAATATTACAAAAACATAATTTATCTTTAACTAAATTTTTAAGTGCAACCCACACCGCTTTCCACAGACTGTACTTTAAAGGCAGATTTACATTGATCCAATAGCTGGGCGCCAATGTCGCGGTCGCTGGATTGGCCGCTGGCTTCGTGTAAACTTTATTCGTGCCAATCATCTGGCGTTGGCGACAGGCCAGCTACTGAATTTCTGTGAATCTGCCATAACGACTGTTTTTACCTTAATTGCATACAATCTGTTCTCAGATGAAAAAGTTTGAACTGAAAGGTATACAGGACCAGCAATGTCACCTACTTCCACATACACTGAAAGGTTGAAGGCCAATTAATATTTAAGGATAATAGTTATAAATAACATAATTATTTGTTTAAGCTCTTATTTAAACGTACCATGTTGACCTGTGTTGATACCACATAGAATAGGTATTATGCTATTTATATTCTGTCCAGAAATGATGAATTGGTCTTGTTGACAAGTTCCGTCGGTCGGTCCAAGTAACTGAAATTGTAGTTTGAATTGGTAAGGTCCGTAAATAAAAGAGAAATTTATTGGAAATTTTTCGATTAAGTAGGTCGTTTTAGAATATTGAGCGACCTATTATCATGGAAGTACTACCTCCATGCCTATTATATAGAAGAAGAGAAAAGAAGATCTTATCTTATTTTCTTCTTTGAAAGATCAATAATTCAAGTAGATCTTATTATTTAGGTACCTCAAATGTCATAAAGTCCAAACGTAACTGTTTGATGTCGTCTGATGCTTTGTTTAGCGTGAATGTACACGATAGTCTTTCAGAACTAGGCATCGGGAATCCTGGATTGGTAAACCAACCCATATGTTCTGAAGATGTGCCATCACATTGAAACAGGGCTGCAATGAGATATTGTCTACTTAGTTTGTTAGATCGTGTCCCGATTAGGCTCACAGTTTGCGGCTAACTGTTTGGCTCTAGATCGCCTATAGATTTTAAATGGAGGGTCCATCATAGTGCCCATACAGCTGCCGACTCAATCAGTAAACAGCAGCTGTCTCGCAGCGATAGCGAATAAGCGAACTATCCTCGCGGCGCTCCGCTCCGCGGCTCAGTTAGCCCTATTCGCCACGCTCCTCAGAGTCAATCAGTGGACAGTCAGCCGCTCACTGTAAAACAAATCGTGACAAACAACTTTAAATGTCGCCGCACACGAGCCACACGCGACAGCCACAAACGCCGCCACTCACTGGAAGCTAGAAGCGGCTACAAAGGTAGATGAAGCGCGCGACAGACCCTTGTGGCCGGTAGAAGATACTTGCGGTCGGTTGCCGTTACTTTTTCTAACCCACTTGCTTGAGTTGCTTGGCGTACTTATTTTGTGTCGGTGTTATTGGCCGGTGGCGGCCACAATGCGAGTGGCGACGATTTGTAGCATGTTGCGACTACCGGTGTCACTGTGTACGGCGAGTTCATTCATATATAAATAAAATGTATAAAGTTTAAACTTCTGTTAAAGCTGATGAGTTTTTTTCGCCTGTTTTTCTTGTCAGTTAAAAGATGTCCATAACAGGTGGTAAAAGAAATTTTGGACGATTCATAAGCATTAATTTTATTTAATCTAAGTAGGTACCTAGGTATATGAATAAAAAAATTTGACTTTGACTTTGACTTTGTACTTATAAAAACTTCAGAAACGAGGTTGGTGGCGGCTTTTTGTGGTTGTGGTCAGTGGCCCATGTGCAGCCAGGGTAATGCTAAACTATTTTATTTATTAATCAGGCTATCATCTCATTAATTTGACTTACTGACACAGCAGGTTCCATAACCGTCGGCACAGGTTCCCATTGGAGAGCTTCCCATAGATTCACATTCATATTCGTGCACACATGTTCCTTCTAATCCACTGCTAGAAATACACGCAACGTGTTCAAATTCTACCACCTGGAAAACTTCTAAAAACCGCTTTCTAGGAGACTGGTTTATATCGATTTGTTTACTGTTTCTTGTACCCAAGTCTGGACATCTTCTCTTAATGATCCTTCTTTTTGGTCTATTTCTCTTAATTACATTGATAACGTTTACAGTGTTATTGTAGTTTAAAACATTTAGAGGTTTGTGCGTATGGTTTCTGTAGGTAGAATAATAGTCTAAGTGTATATCGGAAAATCCGTAGAATCCTGTAGTATTCAATTGATTTTTTGGATAGGAGCTGTTGTTACTATGTGGACGGAATTGTATAGTATTCAGGTTCTTTTGCACTACCTTCTGATCTAGGTCGCTCTTGTATTTGGAAGATGTAAGCGAAACAAAATTGTGCGGTTCCTTATAGACGTATGAGTTTTTCAAGTCTTTTGATTGTACCCCTCTACCAAGATGCACTGTCGCCGAATACCAATTTTCTCCACTAATACTGGCTACGGTTAAAAATATTACGATACTTAGACTTTTGATCTTATACATTTTTATTGCACAACACCTAGTGTTGAATGTCAGGTTCGAACTCAAGATGCACTTGAACTGCAGTGTGCAGACGATGCACATGGCTTACTGCAAGGGGACAGTATAACGGATGTAATTAAATGTCTAGAAACTGTTCTGGTTTGTTTGTTTGTCCCACTTTTCCATAAAATTATGGCAGTATAAAATAACTTGACAACTGACTATTTTCCTAGGATTTGTTGCCTTTTGTTGTCTCGGTGGTTCTCTTCGTCCACATTCAAGAAATTATGTATTGAAAAATTGGCCACCACCTGTTTTTTATAATAATGGCCTCATGGGAAGTGTTAAATGAGATTAGGTACCACTGATTATTCAGGGAAACTGATTCCGGTCGGCGATACGGAATACGGATACGGTGATCGGATCGGGCAAGTGAGACCCGCCTTACGGAGAGTCGTTCAGTGGTTCGTCCCACCACACGTTCGCCCCAATGCACAGTGGATCGATCCCATACAAGCGATGGGACATAAGCAAATTAAAAAATCATTTAACGAATTTTGTAAAATCAAGTAGGTCCATCGTATTTGCCTAGTTAAAAGCTATTAAAAACAGTATGAGCATTTTCTTATTGGAACCTTATTTCAAGAAATATTGTACCTAACGTGATTTCTTAGTATGGAAAATGACCTTATAAATCCTGTAGCTCGAGAGTCCCTTCGTTTTTCGACTTGATTTTTTTATATGTCAATATGACATATATTTGCTACATTTTCCCCAAACAAACTAGGTGCGCGCCACGCGCCCCTTACGAGTTATGGTGTTGACCGATTATTTTTTCATTAAATATTCAAATATATTCAGAAACTATTATTTTGACATATTTTACCAATGAATCACACTTGAGTGAGACTAATTGAAAGTTGGTCAGGTCATTAAATGTACCGATATTTAATGACCTGACCAACTTTCAATTAGTAACAGCTTAGAGACTGATAACAGCTTAGAGAAAAACACATAAATGCACTCTTTCTCTATGTCAAGGGTCGTATTTTCTAATTTATTTATTCATTGTTATACACTTGGTAAGTAAAATAAGCTTTGTTTACTTAATGTCTCATAAGTCACATTAATTGACTGTTTATTTTTTGGGCTACCCGTTCATAGTATAGGTAAACTCATAAGTATGGATGGATGAAACCATATAAATAAAAGCCTATTTCTTAAACTGAATTAGTTGTAATTTCATCCTCATCCTAGTATTGTCATTATGTTATAAGCTTCTGTTTATATGGTTTCATAAAGTTAACCCATACTAATGAGGGTATATAAAAAAGAAACAGTCAAAAATGTTCCTTATGAGACATTAAGTAAACAAAGCTTATTTTAATTACTAACTCCCGCACTCAGAGACGTCAATTAACTTTAATTGGCATTAAACTATCATTCCTACTTTATTCAATACTATACATAAAAAAGAGACAGATATAGATATAATTGTCATTAAAAGTTAATTGACGTCTCTGAGTACGGCAGTAAGTGTATAACAATGAGAGTAAGTAAGTAAGTACCTTGTAATTGTACGGGAAGTTATTGATAAATAATAATAAAAAAAGCTTTATTGCACACAAAGAAAGAAACAATAACACAAAGAGACATAGTTATGAGAAAACAGACAACAGGCGGCCTTATTGCTAAATAGCAATCTCTTCCAGGCAACCTTGGGCGAAAGAAAAAAATAAATCAAAAGAACAGAGAAAATAAGATAATACATAAACTTTAATGAGTAAGGGAGAGGAAATGACTTCTAACTTGATCTCCAAAGGATTTTAGAGTCTGAGCCTTTCTGATACCATCAGGAAGCGCGTTCCACAAACGGACAGCATGGACAGAGAAAGAGTAGGAAAAAAAGTCGGAAGAGTGATGTGGAATTTCAAGGGTGAGGTTAGATGAGGAACGCAAAGTACATGACGTTATTATGTGTAATAAGTAAGGTTGGTAAGTAATAAGTAAACATTTATATTGATAAGTTAATTAGAAAATACGATTCTGAAATACAAAGAAAAATATTGCATTTACAATGTGCTTTTCTGTAAGCTGTTATCAATGTACTGATATTTTATGACCTGCACAACCTTCAGTTAGTATCACTCAAGTGTGATTCGTTGGTAAAATATGTCAAAATAATAGTTTCTGAATATATTTGAATATCTAATGAAAAAAAAACTTAGTCAACACCATAACTCGTAAGGGGCGCGCGGCGCGCACCTAGTTTGTTTGGGGAAAATGTAGCAAATATATGTCATATTAACATATAAAAAAATCAAGTCGAAAGACGAAGGGACTCTCGAGCTACAGGATTTATAAGGTCATTTTCCATACTAAGAAATCACGTTAGGTACCATATTTCTTGAAATAAGGTTCCAATAAGAAAATGCTCATACTGTTTTTAATAGCTTTTAACTAGGCAAATACGATGGACCTACTTGATTTTCGAAATTCGTTAAATGATTTTTTAATTTGCTTATGTCCCATCGCTTGTATGGGATCGATTCACTGTGCAATGGGACAATTACCGTAAAATGTGTTCATTACAAGCTTTTTATTAAGGCGATACTCGGAAAAATTATGCTAAAGCGAGATAGCAATGAGAAAACGACGCGCGCGGGAGCGAGACAGATTTTGCAGATTACGCAAAAAAACACAAAATCACTTCGTATAAGGAAACTACCTATAGCGATTTCAAAAAAATGCTTCTATACGATCCTAAATATTATTGGTGTCCACTAATTAAACCAATTTTCAATAGTATATGTTACCCCATTTAAGAATAATCTTGATATTTCGTATTTTTTAGAGGTATTTTCGAAAATAAAAAGTGTCGAGGCAAAATCATAAAATCGTGTTTCTAAAACTATACGATTCTAGATAAAGGTATGAAGAAATATATATCTTATTACCAGATTTATAACAACTCTAACCGTCCTAAAGTTTTTTATCTAAAAGTCCATATTTTTTACGAGTAGCGCCTTAACTTGCCATGTAAGTTAGTTAGTGTATTAGTTACTTAGTGGGGGACAAATCTTGCAAGCTTAATTTCATTTGATGACAATACAATATTAAAGTACAGTCAGCAAAAAACTTGTCATAAAATGAACTTTTTACTAAAAACTTATTTTGTTTTTCTATCTGTAGGTACTGTTTCTTCCATGATAATGTGTTCACTGCTGACTTAAGTAGATAGATATCGGCAACGGTTTGACATGTTTAGGTCACATGCTTGGCTAGTGAATAGTGGCGGGACATTAGGCCGCGCCCTGTCTGCAAGTAATTTAGCACGTGTTCAGGTTATGGCTTATGTTATGTGCCGAGTTTATATTGCCGTTTAATTGTTGGTTAACTGAAATTATGGATTTTGAATTAGTAGGTGACTTTGATAAAGCTTAGCATATTAATTGTAACTAATTTATTACGTTCGACTTTGAAATAAATGTTTAATTTGATCGGATATTACTTAGATACCTTTATGTACCTTTTCATATGGAAGGGGTCTAACAAAAATTACAATAAATTGTTGATAGAATTTTCTAAGGTAAGTATTTCTTATTAGTTATGGAGCTGGTAAAAAGTTTTCTCTCTTTCTCCTTTCTATTGGCAGTTTGAGTTGCAAAAGAGTGAAGGATCTAACTGCCTTAACCTAACGCCCGAAGGTTTCTCCAGCGATGTTTTTTTTATTCATCACATCATAATTTATCTATCAACCATAACTGATTAAACGATTGATGAAAAAATTAAGTATAAGAAAAAATCCACCCGTCTCACAACTTGTGAACAACACAACTAGCTCCGATGGGACTCAGCCCCACGACCTTTCACTGTCCGGGCGAGTGCTCTAACCACTGAGCTACGAGTCGTTAGTAGACGCGTCGAATTTATCCAATACTTTTTTACGGATACGGATAACAATCTGTGTAGGTAAGTTGGGTTATAAAAATATTTGTCGAATTTGTAAGCTTAAACACATTACGCACCTATTTAAATAAAGTTGGGTGTATCAGATGAGCGAGAGATAGGTAGGTAAGGTAGGTACTTATATAGTTATCGTGACAGCGATTTAAAAATGCCACTAGATTCGTACCTACGGCAATTCTTTGATTGATCGAGCAATTATGTAGCCCTTCGATGCAAGTTATTACTATTAATAAAGTGTGCTACTGATAACAACTACTTACCTACTAGTCGAACTTGATCTACTCAGCCTCTTTGCTCACGGATCTAGAGCTTTGTGGTGGTGGATACGACCATTTGATTTTGGTAAAAACCTACGCAGTTACTAAGAAATGAAATCCGATTTAATTATTATTATCTTTGAAACGAATAAGAAAAAAAATGGAAATATTTGAAATTTGGAATTAGAAATCACATTTGACTGCGAGCATGAAAACAGTAGGGCGGTGCCTAATGCATTATCGTAATCGTACGTACCTATAGATAGGTACCTACCTACCTTCAAATATTACCTACTACTGAGCAGTTATTCCTAAAATAAAATTCATGAAACGACTGGGTCATTGGTCGACTGTGCTAAATAAATGATTTTGATTTGATTTTTGATTGGGATCGGGGGCTTGACTTATGTATGTCATTGCTGCTGACTCGAATCATCATTTTTTAATATTGAGGTAAGTAATTACTTACCAGCATCTTATCGCTTAAAAGAATTATTAACGTAACGTAACTGTTTTCAATTTTTCAACGTAACTGAGTTTTAAAATCATGATTTCGGAGGCTCATTATCCGGAGTGTAACTTGGGTATTCCCCCTTGCCATTCATATCTGAGCAATATGTCGCCTGGATGAGGGTGATCCCTAATGGTGACGTGATGGCCGCGGCACTCTAAAAGGGAGAGAATGTGACGGCAGAAGATCTAGAGGAGTCTTAGATAACCACCAAATGCGTAAACGCAAGCCGCTTCAACGAAAAAGGTAGAAGTAGGTGCCATGCTATAACTGTTAATAAATTATTTCACACCTTCATTATTGCAACACCACATACCTAAATTCAATAGCCAGCTTTAATTGGAACCACTTTAAGTCATTAAATTTTATTTAAGTATGAATATGTCGTTCGGTCGGCATTATTGTCCTCGCTCGCTTTGCCACTCCCATCGGTGCACAAGTTCTTTTTGCTAGGCTTTGCCGACATGCGCATACGCACAATGACAACCCTAACTTACGTCATATAATATATAAGTTCCACATACATGGATACATATGTGTTGTCACATCGGACCCGTATAAAAGCCTTAAGGAGTCTATTATCGAGACACACCGAGTCTAAACTTTGAGGGGCATACAACCATTCATGATGTTGAAAGTGAGTATTATTTCTATCGTTTACTTACTTCTAATAAATATTTAATACCTTATGACCAGAATCAAATTAGTCTCAATATGACAGTCGACTATATATCGGTCAGCTTAGGTACTTACTGATAATAGCAATATCTAAAACAACACCAAAGAGTGGCATAATTAAGTTTCAATAGACATCTACCACAGCGTATTTGAAGCATAACTTGCACCGAATTTTTTTTGAATAATCTCTTATTATTTTCTAATCATATTGTCTAAAATTCACTATAATCCACTTAGATTTTTAATTCATTTCGTATTTAATAACGTTTTGTCAAGACGTCAAGAGTAGGATCACTTTGTTTCTGTCACAAAATGACTCGTGTTTAAAGTAAGACAATCATTCATTTTTATTATTAAAGTATTTCTACCAAAGAAATTGTCCCAAGTACCCAGATGAGATCCCTGGGGTACTTAGGGACTAGGATTTCTTGAATTATTTCTCTTATAAGAATAGCATCGTAAATGCAAAAATTTTTTTTTTTACCAGTTAACTTTGTATTCTAGCTCGTATCGTAGCTCAGCTAGGAGAGCGGTCAGAGCATTCGCCCAGACAGTGAATGTTCGTGGACTCGTGGGTTCGAATCTCATCGGATTTTTGGGAGACGGGTTGATTTTTTTGTAGTATTTATTGTTTTAGTTAATAAGTAATTGTGAAATAAAAATTGCATCGTACCTGAATGCAGAAAAGTAATAAATAATTTGTAGCTATTCAAGGTATTTAACTGTACCTAAAAGTTCAGGTTCTATACTTAATATCAATAGCTTTCATCAATTCTACAACAATAACATACAAATATTTTGTTTTAATTTTTTTTCCAAGTCGTTCCTGTTGATATCCGTGGCGATGTGCGCGCATGCCGGCGCTCTGCTGGCTCCGGCCTACGGTGGCGCCTGGAACCCGTACAGCTCGTACCCTGCCCAGCCAGCGATCGCCTCCCAGCACTCCAACATACTTAGATCACCATTCAACCTGGGACAGGTACCTAAGTCACTTTATTATATTCTTATGAGACGGTGCTCTGCTGGCCCTGGCCTACGGTGGCGCCTGGAACCCGTACAGCTCGTACCCTGCCCAGCCAGCGATCGCCTCCCAGCACTCCAACATACTTAGATCACCATTCAACCTGGGACAGGTACCTAAGTCACTTTATTATATTCTTATGAGTGGAGCTCTGCTGGCCCCGGCCTACGGTGGCGCCTGGAACCCGTACAGCTCGTACCCTGCCCAACCAGCGATCGCCTCCCAGCACTCCAACATACTTAGATCACCATTCAACCTGGGACAGGTACCTAAGTCACTTTATTATATTCTTATGAGACGGTGCTCTGCTGGCCCCGGCCTGCGATGGCGTCTCGAACCCGTTCAGCTCGTACTCTACCTAACCAGCGATCGCCTCCCAGCACTCCAACATACTTAGATCACCATTCAACTTGGGACAGGCCCTAAGTCACTTTAATATATTCTTATGAGTGGAGCTCTGCAGGCCCCGGCCTACGGTGGCGCCTCAGCGCACGCCGCGCGCCGCCGCCGCCGTCCGGCGCTCTGCTGGCCGCGGTAAATTTTCGACAGGTTAACATTTTATTATTATTTCTTGTACTTACCGTGTATCCCAGAATATTATCATTATTAAGCTTTTTCATCAAGCGACAAAGCCGACTGAAATTAGTGGATTTTTATTGAACTTTTTTATGCGATTGAGGTGAGGTGAGCCTGTGCCACTACAACCATATTGGACCACCTCCAAACGATCACCTAGGCAGTAGAGCCAGATTTTAGATCTGTAGGGGTACTCTAAATCCTAGGTATATTGAGAATAAGCACCTACATGGACTTTCGCATGGATCAGGAGAAATCCATCTTACAAACCTTTATGTGTATTTATCTAAACATTTGCCCCGTTTGGCAGGTTTCAACTTTCTCAAAAGCCATCGACACCCCGTTCTCGAGTGTCCGAAAATCTGACATCAGAGTGAGCAACCCTGGACTAGCTGTTGCGCCCGCTTACGGTGGTTACGGTGGTTACGCCTCGCCTTATGTTTCTCACGTGGGTGTGGCCGCGCCTTACGCTCCTGTCGCAAGGGTTAGTGTTTTTTTTTTATTTATTCATTTTAAAGTAAGGGTGATGACCTCCGTGGCCGAGGGGTGTACACGCCGGTTTTCAAGGTGCCGCTATCTCTAGGACACGGGTTCGATTCCCAGTTGCGTAAATATTGAAAGAAAACGAACTTTTCAATACGTATTATTTGCTCGGGTCTACCCAGACCCAGACCACATACACCCTTATAATAATATGGTAATACCTGTCGTTGTTTCCAATAAAAAAAAAAACTATAAGTGCTCAAGCTAACTAGAGTGCTCGTCAGATAAGTCTGCGCGCGGTAAAAATCGAATACTAATCTTTTCTATAACATTAGAACAAAAAAATGCACTGTAACTAGCGCCAAAAACGCGCCAGGCACGTGCAGAGTTATCTAACACACACTCTACAGTTTGGTATTCGAACTATGTCTGTGATGGGGTCCAATATTTTTTATTTTTTTTAAGCGTGCCTTCAAATTAGTGGCTTGAGGAAGCGCTGTTGGCGCTGTAGCTGCGCCGTCGTATCGTCACTGTCGTGCGTGCATGACATTCGTCGAGGTGCGTGGTGGGTGATGCGATGCGCTTCTAGAAATTGTATGAAAACTAGCAGTGGCTATTGACGCGGCCAGCGCTTCTGCGGCAGAGCACTGCAGCGCTTCCTCAAGCATCTAATTTGAAGGCGCCCTAATACTAGCTGCTTCCTGCGGCTTTACCTGCATGGTACACGTTTCTGTGTGAACATCGGGATAAATTATAGCCTATGCCACTCAGGAATAATGTAGCTTTTTACTGGTGAAAGGTTTTTCAAAATCGATACAGTAGGTACCTATTAGTTCCAGAAAATTTACCTCTGTATAATATTAGTGTAGATAAAAAAAAAGTCGCCAAAAAGAATTGAGATAAGGAGAGGATGATGATGAGATAAAAAAATGGCGTCCGTCCCATTATAGTAAACTAATTAGTCTCATCTGCACCATTGATGGTGAAGGTCAATCCTAGAGGAGGGTTAGTTCCGATTTCGACCGCGGGCCAAAAGATCCTTGTCGCACTAGTATATTTTCTTGTCGCTTATATGTTTTGATGATTTCTTTTGTTAAAGGTTGCTGCGGCTGGTGGCCTTCTCGGTGTAGCCTACTCGGCTGCTCCAGCAGTATCCCACATGACTTACACCAACGGCCTCGGACTTGCTTACGCTTGGTAGACGACTATTGTAGTGGCGAAGAAGACATTTAAAAATAATTAATTTGTAAATGCACTGAAAGATTCTCCTATATTTATTGCCTGTTAGTTTTAACTAAGTTATTAGTTGAACCCTAGAGTACTTACGATAAAATAAAAAGCATAAATAAATACTTGTATCGTTTCATTGTATAAAGGAATGACTGGAAGAGATCCCTTTCGAAATAAGTCCACCTTTGCCATATCTACAGACTTGAGGACAGTTTTTGTGCAAAAATATTTTGCCCTGTAATCAATCAACATGAAAAATTTATAAAAGACCTTTTAGACCCTTTTTATAAAAGACTAGCTGACCCAGCGCGACTTCGTTCCCGTGGCCCTACCCCCTACTCCACCCTACCCTACCCGTACTCTACCCCTACCCTACCCCATACCCTACCCCTACCCTACCCCTACCCTACCTCTACCCTACCCCTACCCCTACCCTACCCCTACCCCTACCCTACCCTACCCCTAACCTACCCCTACCCTACCCTACCCCTACCCTACCCTACCCCTATCGTACCCCTACTCTACCCCTACCCTTACCCCTACTCTACCCCTACCCTACCCCTACCCTACCCCTACCCTACCCCTACCCTACCCCTACCCCTACCCTACTCCTACCACAGAATAAATAATAGTGCTCCTACCCTACCCTACCCCTAGCCCTACCCTACCCCTACCCTACCCTACCGCTATATCCTTCCTTGGACTTCCACGAACATTTCAAGACCAAAATTAGCCAAATCGGTCCAGCCGTTCACGCGTGATGTCGTGACCAAGGGAAATAGCGATTCATTTTTATATAATAGGTCTTTACATATGAAATTGCCGTTTTTTTCATTTGTACATATAACTTAACTCCTTTTATAATATTAGAAATATATAATTTCTTTAATATTGCGTTACACTAAGACCGTATCGAGCAACTTTTGATAATTTAATAACCACGATATTGGATTATTTACATAGAAAAAACTTAATCCGAAAGTTACGACTGTTTTTGTTTCCAGAATTTCGTACTTTATTAGTTGTAACTTAGTGAAAAAAAAAGTTTTTCTCTTAACGAATGTGTCATTTAGTAGTTAAAATGTCCATAAATACGTGTGTAAAATTTTGTAAATTTACATAATATTAGTCGTTAAATAATAACAAAAACGTTAGTATGGAAAAAAAATAATTACAGAAATCTCCATACAAAACGGCAATTTCATAGGTAAAGACCTATTATATAGATTCAATACTAGACCAAATGCAGACAATGAAATGTAGGTATCTGCCTTTTATTGCATAAGTATTCGTAGAAAAGCGTGGATGTGTAGCGCGCAGAGTAGACAGCACATCAGGATGGCCGATCCCGTTGGCCGACTAGGATTGGCGATCGTGTACAAGGCCAGTTTGCGTGTGATTGCCAGATGGCAACGCAAACTGAGGGCCTACTCTGAAACGCAAAATCCGAAACTTCGTTATACCCGTCCCTCTCACTCTCCAGTCATGACAGAATCGAGCAAAAGGGACGGGGCTAACCGAAGTTTCGGATTTGAATCGGTGATTGTTAAAACGCCACAAGTAACCTTGAGTAAATTTTTCAGCAGAGACAAAAAACTGTTTTTTTTAATATATATTGTATATAGATGTTTGTAATTAATATATGTTACAGTTAATATATATACCTGGCCAAAAATTACCTTTTTTTAATATTCTAAATGTGTTAAGTATGCTACATTATTATTTGTTTTTTTTTCACTTGTGTTGTTGTTACAATCAATGTGTTATATGTGTTGTTTTAACACTCAATTTGAATAACTCAAGGCAATAAAAACAAGAAAAGGTAAGAAAAACACAGCAGATTATCTAATAATTTTATTCAAAAATCTTTAAATCTTAAAAATAATCACACTAATTTGTCTTGTTAGTCACAATCACCTTCATTTTCATCTATACTTTCCAAAGTTGTAGTGGGCCATTGTAGTAGATCATCATAAAATTCTTTGTTCTTTTCGTCTTCCATTACGAGAAATGTATGCCTCACCAGATACTCGGGCCTTCTTAATAATATTGCGTTGATAAGAATGTTCATTTCTACTTCGCTTTTTGGGTACTACTGCTATTTCTTCTATATCAGAGTCCATATTTTTCTCAAAAGAATCATTACATCTTTGCAGAACTTATGTTGTTTTAACAATCAACCGTTTTAGGAAGATCGTTTTTTTGTACTGATTTGACTGCAGTTGTGTTATTTAAATACTCATTCTAGATGTAACCATAGACAAGGAATACAAAAATGCAAAAAAACGAATTTCGAAAAAAGTGTTACTTGTGTGGGGTTTTAACAATAGCCGATTCATTTGCGTTTCAGAGTACAGTCCCTGGCCCTGTACACGATCGCCCATCCTGTTCAGCCAACGGAATCGGCGATCCTGTACCTACTGCGGGATTTACGCGCATTCACTACGAATCTCCGCTAGGAGTATTATTGTTCTCTACGAACCTCCTGCACTGGATACCAGATTGTGCTCTCTTTATGTTCGTCCAAAAAACCGACAAATCAATCATTATTGCGTGCATGAAGCTCAGTAATAAGTCGAGCTTCATGATTGCGTGGAACGGAACTTCATTGTCACGTCATCTGTTCTGTTTTGACACTGTCAAGTTGCCATGACATATGACATTTGACATTTTGCTGACTTTGGCGAGATAATTTCCACTCCTCTCCACAATAAATTTAAATTACCTGTGTGTATAAATAAAGATACGAGCTAATTAGCCCTCTCAGATTGTGCACCTAGATTTGCTGTGTTTATTCACGGCACTGCGCTCAATTTACAATAGCATTAAATCAGTTATGATAAAGTGTACTTTGGCTTGAGGTAGAGGCACCAGTACTATTGCTGCTATTCAGTAGTTTCTCGGCAATTCTCTTGTGAAGATGTCTGATAGTGGTGATAGCGATATAAGTTGGACTTTATATAAGGATAGGCCAGAATGGAGAGACGTTATACCTGTGCCGGAAGACGACGGACCTAATCCTGTTGTGGTCATAGCACATTCAGAAAAATGTATGAAACTATAATATGTACATACTTTCTTTTTATTTAGTTTTAAAAAGCCGGTAAGATGATTGTTAAATTACTCTCAATTTTCTTTTTCAGTTGAAGATGTATATGACTATTTCCGTGCTATACTACAGAAGAATGAAAAGTCAGAGAGAGTCCTTCAGCTTACCAAAGATGCTGTCGAACTCAATCCTGCCAACTATACTGTCTGGCAATTTAGGTCAGACAAAGAGTAGTATTAAAAACTATACCATTTTGATTTTGACAATATGAAATAGTGAAGTCTCAATAATTGGATTACAAAAATGAGAGAATGAATGTTTATTCTTAGATGAGATTCATCAGATCTATCATACTAATATTAAAAATGTGAAAGTTTAGATGTTTGTATGTTTGTTACTAATCACGCCAAAACAGCTGAACGGATTTGGCTGAAACATGGGACACAGATTCTTTGTAGCCTGGAGAGGACATAGGCTACTTTTTATCCTGGAAAAATATCATATTCCCGCGGGATAGCGTTGTGTAGTCCACACGGGCGAAGCCGCGGGTGAAAAGCTAGTTATTTATACTACCTACTCATTGTATGGTTCATCATCATCATGTTAGCCGAACAATGCCCACTGCTGGGCATAGGCCTACCCCAAGGATCTCCACAACAATCGGTCCTGCGCTTCTCGCATCCAGCGGCTTCCCGCGACCTTGACCATCGGTCCACCTTGTAGGGGGCCTGCCCACGGAACGTCATCCGGTGCGCGGTCGCCATTCGAGAACCTTTCTGCCCCAACGGCATTTATGATGATAGTTTTTAAGTTTGCATTGTTTTCTGATCAAAGCATATTGCTTTAATAAGCAGAAATAAAAACACTGTATGATTAGCAAGGTATAATAATAAATTATGTCCAACCATGATTGTTTCAGGAGAGATATCTTAAAATCTTTGGGGACTGATTTAAGATCTGAATTGGATTATGTAGAATCTGTTATCAAACATTCACCAAAAAACTATCAGGTAAATTAAATTTTATTATGGATACAATAGATATAGATAACCTTTTGATTTAATTTGAAGTATAATATGTTAACAGATTGTTTATATTTTCCATTGTTACTTTCAAGTTGTAATTGTTTTTATAGTTAAAACTTTTGATAAAATAATATGATTTTATGCATTCAAAATGCTATTAATATGTAATTTACGAAATCAGATTTTCGCATGTCTCGCCTTAAAATCTACTGGGGCAAGTGTTTTTTTTAATAAAACTATTCCTATAAAAAGTTTTTTTTTTTCCAGGTGTGGCATCACCGTCGAGTGCTGGTGGAGTGGCTGAAAGACCCATCTCTGGAGCTGGAGCTTACATGTGACGCACTGTTACAGGACCCTAAAAATTACCATGCTTGGCAGCACAGGCAATGGGCAATCAAAACTTTTGGGTAAGTAAATTTCAGATAACTCATAAAGTAGGAAAAATTTATTCATCTTAACTTCATATTAACGATTAAAAGGCAAATTGATTTAAGCTACATTGTAAGTACTTTACAGGAGAGTAATTTGAAAATAGCATTTAACAAAAAATAAACGTTTAGTAAATAATAATCAATACTTACTTACTTCATAACATTCTGCAAGAGTTTTTTATGGTGATAGTTTTTAAGACATTGCATAGTTTTCTGACTGAAAGCATATTGCTTTAATAAGCGGAAATAAAAACACTAAGGTTAATGATTGTCACACGTAATTTTCTTTACACAGTGAGTGATGAATAATAAAGCATTAAAGCTATTTGTATTTTTTTCCTTTCATGAATAAAAAATACAGTAGTTATAATGATTAAATTATAGAAGTTAATATCGTTTTAAAAGTTGACATAGAGATGTGTTATCTATCAAATAGTTAAAACAGCCTTCATATTTACAACGGCCATAAAGATTTTATGTTTCTTCTGAAGAGGCATAAAACTATGTGTGCACAATGAGTATGTTAATACATATCCTTGAATGGTTTTTGTAACTGTGGAAGAATCAGTCATAAAATTAACTTACACCCATAATAATTAAATAGAAGGGAAAAAGAGATAGTTAGAGAGGACAGTTTTTTTTCTCCAAACTGCACTGTGTTCCTTCACGGCCTGGTCACGATCACGAGAATCGCATCACTTGGTGCGTCACATCACAATGACAAATTGATTAGACGTCAGTCGCGAGCCGCGCAATGAATGCGTAAACCGCTCGTTCTACCGCCCGCCCCGGTGACCGAGTTCCTTGATGTTCTTTACGGCCTGCGGCAGCGGCAGCGAAGAGCGGCACAGCGAGCGACGAGAACAAAAGTACTAAGTTGTATTGAGGATGCCACGGGCGCGCCGCGCTAGCGAATTCATCAGCGGATTTTGTCGAGCGAATCGCGGGAGCAGCGGTGCGCGAGGAGCGGCGCGGCAGGAACAAATGTACGCGCGACTATGAGACATGCCACGCACCAGAGCGGTTTAGAAAGCAGCGGTGACGCAGGGACGAATCGAGCGGCGGCGATTAAATCAAACAGATTTGTTTTTTCGCAGCGGAAAATGAACACGGAAGCGTTTATTTATGTGCTGGAGAATAAAATCAAATATTTCCACTATCATTCTTGTGTACTCGTAAAATTTTATGGGATATTTTCTGTATTTTTACAAAGAGTCGGAAATTCTCCATGCTTGTACTGTACCGTTGTTTGTTTAATTCGTGGACTCATTCCATCAAAATGTCGTGTTTAAAAACCGAACTACTCTCGAGGCAAAGACGTGCAGTTTTAGGGATAGGGCCATGCCAGGATACGTCCCCTCGGTCGCTGCCGCGAAACGCTACTAAGCTGTACGTGGCATGGTCAACGCTCTACCGCGCGCGCCGCACGCCACGCCGCCGCCGGTCGCTTAGACCATGTTCGTGGCCAGACCGTTAGGATAGGCTGCGCAGCTAACGGAGATTTATTAGTGTCTTGCCAAAGTGGTCTTTATCTGCGCCAACGAAGGTTGAGTTTCCGAATCTACTGCGTACTGATGCAGTGTATTCGGAAATTCAGCCGTCCGGACGCGCATATAAGAACCACTTTGGCATAACACTAATAAACCACGCTAAGAAGAGCTCTCGCTAGTCGCCACTAATTTTATTTAAAAAAAAAGTAAACATGTTAGCAAAAATCTGTTTCGTTCAGACTTTAATAAAGTTTATGCTGATTTTAATTCATAAATATTATGCATGGATTTTTGCACAAATAATCTTAAAACTCAACATGAAAACCTTTTTCAGACATATTCGGCTTATTTTTTATCTCAATTTTGGAATGACTTGTGATGATTATGTTACGATAGAACTGAGCATTATATTCTTGGCAGAAGAACTTATTTTTCTTAAACATGTGGTATAGCTACGTTCTTCTAACCAGTAAAAATAAATTAGGCATTTTGCGCAGCCTATCCTCTTAAGGCTCAGTTTCATTGTTCGATAGGGCCCATATGCGGGGTGCGGGAGATTTCAGTAACGAATGCCATAGAGTCCGCATGCGAGAAATCGTTTTCAATGGTCAGTAGTCCCCGCATGGGTGCTGGAGATTTCTGAATCGCATTATTTTTTCATATCATTGGCCAGATTTCATATGCGGAAAAATTTTAATAGTGTAAGTGTACATATGTATATTGATTGTGTATAATATTTTCGAATTGTCAGTTTATGTTCCTAATAAGGCAAAATAACATATTACACCCGCTGTAGTGATTCCCCGCAGGTGGCTTACCGACCGCGTTATCGACTTATCAACTTTCATTAGTCGTTTCGAGTGCTCGTATGCGGTATAACGACCGAGTTATTGATCAGTGAAAACGAGCTATTAGGCATATTCCATTTATTAATCAAGATTTCGTAACACATGAAATCAATTATCAAAAGGTCATCAGAGGGAAATGTGCCCATGTAGTAAATGCAGACTTTTGAAATTTTCTCAGAAACTAAAAACTGTTATTTTCGCCATCTTTAGTACCTGTTTCGAATGTAGTTCCTGAAACTAGATGGCAGAAGTTGCTGTATTTCGTTTAGTTTGTTAATCATTCAAAAAGCTGCATTTACCACATGGACACATTTCATTCAGGTGGCCATATGCCCAAATGAGGTAACTGCCGGATAATTGTAAAAAATATAACAAATCTATTTTTCCATATTCCAGGCTTTACCACAGAGAAATGGAATTTGTTGAAAATCTACTAAAAGAAGATGTCCGCAACAACTCTGCATGGAATCAACGTTACTTTGTCGTCAACAATCATCTTGGCTGGTCAGATTTAAACGTACAGAGGGAAATATGCTTTACATTGGAGAAAATTAAGTTTGTAAAGAATAATGAAAGTGCATGGAATTATTTGAGGGGTGTCATCCTACATGATAAAAGGGGCATGGGCGGAAATGCTGTTGTAAACTCCTTTTGTGAAGACTTATACAAAAATAAGTGCCGCTCCCCATATCTTTTAGCTTTTATCATCGATATTTGTGATGAAGCAATTAAGAAAGGAGAAAGTAGCACCCTCTACGGTCCGGACCGAGCGATCGAACTTTGCCATGCACTAGCCACTAAGTATGATAAAATTAGATGCAAATATTGGAATCATATCAATGAGAAATTCAAAAAAGCAAAAAAAGACCAAGAAGACGAAGAAAAGGAAGCTGAAATAGATGAAGACTAATCGAGTCTAGTAGATAGGCGAAATAAATATCAATATGTGGAAACCTAAAAATATGTTATCAAGGATCGTGTGTTCCTTTTCCATGTGTGAAACGTAAAAAATGGTATAATTATAAAAAATGAAAGACAAAACAGCAATAAATAAATGTCTTAAATCTTATTCACGATGTTTTGTGTAAGTACAGAGGGGTATCCCAATATTTTATGTAGACAATACTGAGGTTTATCTGGGTCTGTGCCGGCTATGGGCTTGTTCTATAGTAGAGTTAATCAATCAAGTAATAAACACAGTAATGGGAAGATAGGCAGCAGCTTCTTTATATATTAGCCCTTCTTACCTTTATTTTGGCAAACCCTTTCCTGTTGCGGGTGGACTAGGACCAGCTGTGGATGTCGCGTCGATATGTTGATCTGGGTCCTTAGAGGGCGAAGCATCCTTGTCAGTACGACCGCGATAAAGCAATGTGCCAATATTCTTATGTATATCAGAATGTAACGCTTTCGCCACTACTGAGCAGTTACAAGTTCGGTCTGGGTTTACAATGTCAAGTAAACTGGGCATTTGGTTAGACTTCTTAGGATCTACCTTTTTGGGCCTGCTCCACTTAGGCACATCTGTTTTATCTTTTACGCTTGACTTGTCTTTTAGCGTCACTCCAAGTTCGTGTAAGACATTTGGGCATTTTTCATTTCTACAAGTCTTGCATTCGCAAAACGGCTGGAATTTAACAAGAAATTGTTTTCGTAATTGTTATTATTTCTATAAAACTGTTATAGATAGAGTGCGTGACAAAGATTATATCTTACCTTAGCATTTCCTAATGCTTTTTGGCCTCTACTGCTGTGGGCCATATCTAAAAGTTTTTAATTTAGCAGTCGGTAGTCAAATTGATGGCATTTTCATAATTACGGGGATGGTAATTTATTTACATTGCGTGGATTTTATTTGTTTACATTTTCGATGGGAACTGTCAGTCATTACATCGACAATAGCATGGCCCGCTATTATTTCTCGGCTGCTTGCGCTCCTACAAGTACAACGAGTGAGATAGAAGATGGCTTTGACAATAGCACAGCCATCTCTATCGTCTTCTACAAGCCATGCGCATAAAGTTGGCAACGTAGTTTTAAGTGAACCGATTTGACCATAGATTTAGAATTTTTTCGCTACGCAAAAAGATCTACGAAGCGTGGGAGCGAGAAATCCTAATCAAGTTATAAATGTCCAAGAGAGAAAAAGACAGCAAATAAGTACCGCTATGTCACTATTTTCACGAGTAAGAGGCCATAGCGTCCCAGCTGTTCAACGTCTCGTTACAATTTGTGCATATTTGTAGTAATCCTTCGATTATAAGTGAAAAGTGCAATGATGGTGACATGTTCGGTACGTGAATGTACGTGAATGTGGAATTACAAGACGCAATAATCCGGATAAATACACTTTTCACAGGTAAAAACGATTTTATCATTGGAAGTTTTCGAACCTTAATTTATCAAATTTCTGACAGTAATCGGCTCAAGAAAAAGATGTTTACAGTAGAATATTAAATTGTGTTGTTCTGTTTCAGTGTAAATCGTGATTTAAAACAATATTTGCGAAGAAATTAAATATAAATAGTAAATTGATGGTTACGCTAGTGCTTGACAAAGCGGTGACGTCACGAGTATCGATAAAAACAATTGTTTTTTATTGACATCGTGACATGAATACAAAGTAATTTAGCCAAGATTATGTTGAAATCGTAGATAAGTAGAAGGAAAGATAGATTGCCGACGTCATACATTATTATTATTTATCTATTCTTGAAATAGAGGTAAAATTGAATCATTGTATTATTTTTTTACTTTTAATGGGTTTGCTCTTGATCCCAATCAAGCCCATGGTGGGCTAAGACAGGATTCACGATGGAGCGAGCTAATCCAGAAGCTCACAAATTTTGTTCAAGCTCATCAAGCTCTCTTACGCTATTACTGAATTCATATAAATACTCTCGTCCTCCTGGAAAGAGCTGTACTGGAACTACAAAGCTTTCTTACGCTACTGCATCCACCTTTACTCTCGTCCTCCTGGAAAGAGCTATACCGAAACAGTTGCTTTGCTTGCATTACATTATATTAGGCACGCATCTGACGCCTTCGTCCTAATTGGAAAAGGTTGTTGGAACATTCCCTTCCCCGCTTACTGCATACATTACTGTAATTATCGGCTTGCTTTGTAATAAACTTCTTGCTACCCGTATCATACCATCTTTTACTGCTTCAACTACGTTATTCTGCACTTCCGAAGACTTCTAAGAAGAAACCCCCTCACAAAGTGTTTTAATTACCTGTACTTGTATTAATAAACGTCTCACCACATTGAGAGAGTATTAAATGTCACAGTCAAATTGGTGAATTCTATTTTTCGCTGCCTCTTCGATTTTTTAAGCGTTGCAGTGGATCGTCACTCACACAAGCGCCGCTAGTAGAAATAAATCATTTACTCATCACAATCTTATCTCAAGGACTTAAATCAAAATAATTGAGTATTTTCCGCAAAAGTTTATTTGCATGCATCAAAATGGTCTCCGCTCAGCATTTACCAGGATATATTATATCCTGGTAATAAACAAGACGCTGCTGATCTTCCGCGGATGCCATCTTTTATGTAATAAAACTAATTAAAATTAATAATAAGCATACAAAAATATATATTAAAAAGAACAACAAAACCGGCTTTAAAACGTATTTGTTAAGTGTAAATTTACTAATTCTTTACCACTAACCGACTTCTGACCATTTACACAAACATAAGTTATTGTCTATACTTTCGGCTAAAATATTTAAAAAGCAGATTAGACTATATATTTAGATATTTGCTCAATAATAACACACTCAATAATTTCGATCCAAGTCCTTGAGATAAGTACCTATTATTTTCTTAGTAGTCTGTGTAAGTAGAGTACCTAAATGATTTATTTCTATTGGGGGCGCTAGTAACGTGACGTAGGTACCAACTTAAGGTTTCCTGACGAACGATGTATAACATAACAAGGCCTACCTACTGAAACAATCGATAATGTAAAAGTATATCCTGGACAACACTATTTTTAACTCACACATAGACATTCATCAACACATGTACATAATTTTTTTTGTCACATCTTCGAGCCGTCATTGTGTATCTTGTACATTCTAAATCTATGGATTTGACATCGTTTGCACCGTTTGACAGGTAAACAGCGAGTAAACCTCGAGTACTGAGTCCTATGGAGATGGCATATCTTCTATACATCTATACAAATAAATATAATTGGAGTGTCTGTTGTAACCGCTTTTTACTACGTGCATATGATTAAATATACGGTACATATACCAAAATGACATGTTTTTCAATTCTTGTCTGTCTGTCTGTTTGTTCCGGCTAATCTCTGAAACGGCTGGACCGATTAATACGACAATTAGAAGAAGTTTAAAATTGAATTCCAAGATTTTCTTACATTGTGACTTAGTTACACCTCACTTTTTCGTAGGTATGCCACCTCCATAGGATTTAGTACTCAGAGGAGTAAACCGGTTCACAGCAATGTTGCCGTTCCGTATCATAGCATGGCTTGTAGAAGACGATAGAGACGGCTGTGACAATAGACATTATTGAGTATTCTTTGATATAGAGAGGTAGTTAATAGCATGTTAATAGAGGTCAGTGGGTAGAGTTCTAGTTTTTGGCACAGTTTTTGGGCATAAGCTCTGCTTTCATTGCAATAAAGCCCCGTCACATACAAAATACTCAAAGTATCGATATTGTAGGTATCTTAACTTCGGATCTGCTGATATTTAATGAAAAATCTATAATTTCTTATTCCTAGCTGATCCTAATTTATTAAGTCATTGTAAAGAAATGCAAGAGTTCATCATAGATAAGACACTACTTATGTATGAAGCTCATGTCATGGAAGTTTCATGTAAGTACTCCATAGGTACTCAACCTCATTTGATGCTCATTTGTGATTTACCAGATCTATAATTTACGGATGGTTTTTGACGTTTCTGAAAGCAACAAAAGACAGCATTTCTCACAATCACAAAGTTGCAAAGAAAGAGTAAAATATGTAAATTTATAGTGCAAGTACAAGTTTCCATCCAAAAAACCTCATGTAGAATAAGGAGGTACTTCTGTGATTATAACAACTTCACTTTTCAGAAAATAGACATGACCAGGACTTTAGGACAGTTAAAAGTGCAATACTTCGTGCCCTAATCGAATTTAAAATTTCGGCAATATGTGGGGTACTGCGATTCCTAACACCGATTGCAGCTGGGAGCCAATTGAGCTGCAAATACTTAAGAAGCAATTGGCCAACCTCAAATGTCACTGCACGACTTGCGAATCTTCTAAAGACCCAGCCTTACTTAGACAAGACAGCGATCATAATGATGCAGCAATACAAGTAGAAACTCGTAATAACCCAATCAATAGACACAATTGTGGCCTCTCAAATACATCAACAGCTTACACTGAAGAGCAGAACAGAAATAACATGATGGAGTATTTCCGAGATGATTTGTTTTGCCCGAATTGCTATTTTATTTGGAATCTTCTGAAAAGATTTACCAAGGTGTTTAAAGACGAAGAATGTGAGGCTAGACCAAGTATGTTTTCTGCTGATAAATCTACGGAGAGTGAAGTAGAATTAATCGATAGCGCCACTTCCATAACTCATAAGCCTGCTGTAGTCAGTTTACCTTCAAATTTGACTTTGTGTGATTTTATCTCAGATTCAACTTTAAATAAGGATACTCCTCATGCCAAGTTAAAGACCCATAACGATAGGGTTACATTTAAAGATGACTTTAAGCATAATAATTCTTACTTCAAGAAGGATACAAAAGCAGCGCCAATGCACGGTCATTGCTTTTGCCTAGAAAACTACATTGAAGCTATTCGGCCCCCATTGCCAATATAAAATATTCTCGCTTACAATCCTATGAGAGTTAATAGTATTTTTATCTAGTCAGCCAGTCCGGTTTTGTCTAAAATAATTAAATTGAATTAAATGACTGTGGCAAATTAAACAAATTTTCAAACATAGTTTTATTTATTTAAGACTTAGCTGCGTAATGTTTGATGAATCTTGCAGAGGGGTCAGAAACTTGTACCCATTTTGGCATCCAATAGTAAGGTGTAAAGTTGTGTTGTCCTGGAAAAGATTTCTCAAAAACAGTGCGATAATATTTGGATTCCGTTGTTGTTGGTTTCAGTCCATCGAAGTTTTCACTTTCACTGCTAAATCTTTCATTTATTATTTCACCAATAATAGTAAATAATGATTTTTTAATTGACGCCACACCGTCGCTGAAGGCCTCTTTGTGTCTCCATAATATGGAATCTGGTAACAAGCCGCTCTTGTCGAAACTACTTCTGAGTAGGTGCTTCTCTACTCCGTTTTGTGGTTGACGCATCTTTGGGTCTATACTTAAGTAATGATGTGTGAACTGTACATCTAAAAATGGCACACGAAGTTCTAAGCTGAAGGCGCTTGTAGTCCGGTCAGCTCGTAATCCGTCGTATAAATAAATATCAGACAGTAAACGGATACTTTCTTCATGCCCTGCGTCCGGCGAAGGGGCATCTCTAAAATAAATGTATCCCTGTGCTACTTCGTCGGCTCCCTCTCCACTGAATATTACTGTGGTATCAGTATTGTTCTTTATGTACCTTGACAACAAATACATGGGCAGACTTGCCCTAACAGTTGTTATGTCGAAGCATTCCAAATGATAGATGACATTGTCTAATACATCTCTTACGTCTTTTTCATCAAACTGAACCTCGTGGTGTTCAGTACCGAGGTACTCAGCAACAGTCCTGGCTGCAATAAGATCAGGAGAGTCTCCCATACCAATGGCAAATGTCTGGATCTTATAAGGCAGATTAATTTCTTTAGCTAGTTTAACAACTAGCGCGGTTACAAGGGAAGAGTCTAAACCACCACTAAGAAGACAACCAATTCTTCTATCAGCCATCAACCTCTTCTTGCAAGCAGCTTCTAATAAACGTGCTGTTTTTTCATGAACGTTCAGCTTCTCCAGCTCTTCTGCCGGTACAAAAGGTATGAAACGTGGAAGTGTTCCTGGAGTAAAGTATTGTTCTGTGTAATCCAACGTTACTTTACCGTTATCCAAAATAGACCACACTTCAAAGTGTCCAGGTGGAAACTGTCCCAAAGTGGAGTTTTTGCTGGCCTTTTGCTTCAACCCCACTAGTCCCTTACCTTCGGAGCAAATTGCAAGAACATCGTTATCAGAATCGTGAAGTTTGAAAAGAGGTCGCACTCCGTAGGGATCTCTGGCGATATACGCCTTTCTCTTTTCTCCATCTACGAGACAGAAAGCAAACACACCGTCTAGGTTCTTGACGGTTTCTTTGATACCCAGTTTGTGGTAAGTGTGAATGATGACTTCTACATCGCATTTAGTTTCATATGGGAAGTCGTGTTGTTCTTGAAGACGGTTGCAGTTATATAATTCTCCGTTGCAAATTAGGGTGGTGCGTGGGAAGGCGTGGAGTCGCATAGGTTGCATACCGTGTAGACTGTCGACGATAGAGAGTCTCTGGAAGCCGAATATGGCAAGCGGCTCTCTTGCATCTTGCTCTATACGCCATGCATCAGGTCCTCGGTGAATTATGCTCGAGAAGCATTTGATGCAGGTGGCACTTAGTCCTCCATCCACACCGAAAGTTGCCCAAATACCGCACATTCTTCAATCCTGAAATCATTGAAATCAGCCTCATTTAATTATAAAGTCTTTAAATAACATCGAACTTATTTTTATTAAGTATAGTAAAACAAAGAATGTTACTGATTTACTAAACTTTAACATTTTGCCACATCTACAACTTATTGTTAAAAATAGCAACTTCAATAATATTTTCATCCCATCGATTCGAAAAGCGATGATTGTTTATCTAATAACAGGGCCCAAAACGATTCATTGTTTATCTGTTATAACAAGAGGGTCTCAATGAGATTTGAATTTTGAACAGCTTCATAACAGGGTCCAAAACGATTGAGATTTGAATTTAGAACATAATTAAAGAAGCATTGCTTGGAATGAAGCAAAGGGTGTACTTTAAAAAAAAAAACAACTGGTTTTGTATGGGGCCGGGACTTGTAAAATTTTCAAAAAAGGAATTTCATAAAATTGAGTAAGTATCTCGTAAACGGTGCGTCGTAGCTAAAGTCTAACAAAATTTTCAATACCCCTACGGTAACGGTACCCCCGGAGGTAAGTACCTACTTAAAAGGAATCCGATGGACATATATTTTTTTCAATTCTTCAATTTTCATTTTCAAACAGGCGTAGCCTTTGCCCGACTAGCTAGCTAGCTAGCTATGATGTATCCGAAGCCGAACGCCAAAGAAAGACTCAAATAGGTAGGTAGGTAGTTTGAGTTGTCTTTATTGCTTCTCTTATAGAGGGGGATGAAAAGCAGAGTGTATTACTCGACCGCAAAATTATTTTCCCCTCGGGCGACGTATATTGAATCCCTCGCTGCGTTCAGGATTCTACTTTAGAATCTCTCACTGCGCTCGGGATTCTACTCTAGAATCCTTCACTGCGCTCTGGGTTCAAAATAGCGCCCTCGCCGTAAATATGCTATTTTGCTCCCTTGTAATACAATCTACTATTCTCGTCAAGATACAAAAGTTTGTATGTGAATAAATTTTAATAATAGGTATCTTAAGTATCTATTAATCTTTTGAAACTGGAACCTGAGGACTTAATTCTTTACCAGTCAACTAGCGAGTTTGTTATGAAGAGTCATCGGGTCAATATACAGATAACAACACAACTCTATAATTCATCCAGTACAGCTGAAAGTAAGTTATTTGTGCATACTACGAAAATAGTACATGGAAATCGTACCAAATAAGTGGTGTTGCCTTGCATTAAATGAGGTAGTTCTGATTTTTTTGTATGTTAGTAGTGATGAGATAGTAATGACAAATCCAAGTTTTCCACCTCGAAAGCCCTTCGGATCATTGTTAAATACTTAAAAATCCATAAAATTTTCGAATATTTTTTAGTTTTTGTCAGTTTTTACCACCGAGGATCTGAGTTACGGCAAATGTTACTATGCACTGTTTAAAGTAGACTAAATTTGCGGTAAAAAGAGAATAATTTAGTTTTTCTAGGCCAAATAGTTTTTATGATACGGCTATTTTAAAATTTGCAAAATCACAAAAAAGTAAGTATTAAAGTTTTTTTATTTTTCGTCAACTTTGACCTCTTTTAAAAGTTTTTATTAGTTATTAAAGTCCATTAAATTTCCAACAAAATGAGATTAATTATGTCAATTTACACCTGATAGTTCCTGAGACACAGCTGTTCAAAGTTATAGAGGTAGGTAAGTAAACAATTATGTAATAGAAGGGTTTGCAAAAGGTAGTAAGCCCTACAGAAAAAGGATCTGGAAGGTGTTCCCGTTCTACCCTGTTAATGACATCACCTTGAAAGCATACCAAAGATGTAAGGTTGTATCAGCAGATGTGGTTGTAGGAAAGCAAAACTCAAATGTTCGGCTGTTTGCAGCTACTGCATTAGGCCAATCATGCGAGAACATACCAGACCTGATGTGTGATGACATTGATGAACCATTGGTTGATAACCCACCATCAAAGGACGATTTTGACCTTCCTGAGCAGTTCGATGAAGAAATTATACCTCAGCAAGCTGCCCCCAAAAAGTGTGCTGTGGATTCAGAGGACGTGCCTGGTCCATCAAAAATATACATACAATGTACATAATTGATCCCACCACCTCCCAGATCCTTCTTAATTTAGGGCGTACCTACTTTATTTTGCAAACCCTTCTATTACATAATTGTTTACTTTCCTCAATAACTTTGAACAGCTGTCTCAGGAACTATCAAGTGTAAGTTGATATTACTAATTGGTCTCATTTTGTTGAACTTTTATGGACTTTAATAACTAATAATTTAACTTTTGCCATAAACCCACTACTATGGGTCAAAATGACGAAAACTAAAAAAACTGTAATACTTCCTTTTTTGAATTTTTGCAAACTTTTAAATAGCCCTATCTTAAAAACTATTTGACTTACAAAAACGAAATTATTATCTTTTTATTACAAATTTAGTCTACTTTAAAGCGTGCATAGTAACTTTTGCCGTAACACAGGTCCTTGGTGGTAAAAATTGACAAAAACTGAGAAAAAACTAAAAATTTATTGGATTTTTAAATATTTAACAATGATCCGAAGGGCTTTCGAGGTGGAAAACTTGGATTTGTCATTACTATCTCATCACTACTAACATACAAAAAAATCAGAACTACCTCATTTAACGCAAGGCAAAATGTACGATTTCCATGGACTAAAATAGCTATAAGTACTTTTATATATTATTCTGTGCTTTTATGTAAGGGGACTCACAGGCCCCCCCACAAGGTGGCCCGACGATCTAGTGAAGGTCGCGGGAAGCCGCTGGATGCGGGTAGCGCAAGACCCACAGAGTACTCTACTCTTTTATTGTAGGAAACCGATCACTTAGGTTAGGATAGGAGCCATTTCACACTTTGCAATTTTCTCGCTCGCCCAATAGGTAACGACGAGTATGTGTTCGTACGAGCTTAAAGTTATCGATTTTTTTTTCATAATTCTTACCAATACTTAATGGAATGAATAAAATAAATTTACACAAAATATCCGTAACATTGTGTTGTAGTGTAGGTATACCTAATGTAATCTTTATCTTGTTTTATTAATTCGAAGTTCATTTGTATTGCTCATAATGTTAGCCTAGGCCGATACAAGGCAAATAGGTAAGTTGGCGATTTTTGGGCGCAAGTGGCCGATCTTAGGGAAATTGGGCTCGTGGTGTTTTTTTTACTATCACATCACATTTTTCTAGTAGGTATACTTCATAAGGTACCTGCGGGTATTAAGGCCTGTCGGGTAATAAGGCCTAAGTAACAAAAAACGTACGAAATACAGTAATTGACGATCAAGGTTACACTCACACAAGCTCAGAGCGTATACAAGTCGCTGCAAAGTGGCGGACGAACGCTTGCACTTCTCCCCCCGCCAGTGTCGTCGAAATCATTCAGCGGTGCGGTCACGCGGCATAAATTATAAAAATTGGCTCCAGTAAAACGTAAATTATTTTGAAAATATCATATTTACAAACCTGTTTTGACTGACTGTTTATTAATTAATGTATGCTTGTCCCTATGTTACCGTATTAAAAGACTTGTAGTTGTAAATTTTTTATTATATTTTTTTCTGTAACCACGTGGCTGGCGGATATTAAGGCCTGTAAAATTTTACTATAGGCCTTATTATACTCCTATTTTTTTAACTGCTATATAAGTAGGAGTGTGTTTTTAAAATGTTTATTGGTGGATAAGTAGGTACGCAGTTATAAATTTTCAATTTATTTATCTTTATTTTCAGTGCTTACGGTCACGATGCCTCCCAAACGGGCATTGTGGTCAGAAGACGATCTGATCGCAGCTGTTAGAGCAGTACAAGGACGAACTTTGAGTACGTATAAGGCTACAGAGAGATATAAGGTTCCTAGAAGAACAATCAGAAATCATCTGCAGTCTGGCAGTTTAAAGAAAAGTTTGTGACGTAAACCTATGCCTGTAAAGAATATAGAATGGACGATGCAATGAGGCAATGCTCACGATGCTCCAAGTTGTACCACGAGGAGTGTGTCGGTTTGACTGCAGAAGATACTGATAACTTTAATGTCCTGATGGATGCGAATAAAGGCAATATATTTAATTTTCTACGACCACTATGCTTCCTATTGCTTTACGTTAATGATTATTGATCTCAAGAATATCAATTTACGTAGTATAAGTTGATTTTTGAATAGTTTAAAGTATAGGCCTTTTTACCCTACCCTAGTATAATAAGGCCTGCAGACTGCGTTTTAAAAAAAGTTATATATTGTTTTGTTTTTAAACTAGAGAAGCTATTTTTTGTTAAAACTCTGTAGTAATTTAAGTACATGACTGATTAATAATAAAACTTGTTGATTATGTTGGATATTTTTCATTTTATTACTAACTAGCCTTCCGCCCGCGGCTTCGCCCGCGTGTACTACACGACGTTATCCCGCGGGAAGGTGATATTTTTCAGGAATAAAAAGTAGCATATGTCCTTTCTCAGGCTCTAGACTATCTCTGTACCAAAATTCATTCAAATCGGTTCAGTAGTTTAGGTGTGATTGTGTAACACACAGACAGACAGAGACGCATTTATAATATAAGTAAGGATTTCCCTTAGCTAGGCCTTAATACCCTCAGGTACCTTAGTTGTTTTACAAAAAACTTAAAATCTTACAATACATAATCTCGTTTTAAATAACCGGGTTTAGTCATGTTTTCAAAAACTAGTAGATTTCTATTTTTAAATGCAGTTTACGTATGTCGTCAAAATTAAACGCATTCTCGTAGTGTTCTCGTTCCTATTCATAAAAGATAAGTTTTTTTTACGTTTCGACGATGAATATCTCTGATTACTTATTATAACAAAAGAAAGTGATTTATTATTAACACCTAAACAAATTTTACGCCATCAGCGCATATTGTACCGGCGCATAACCTTGATAGTAGTAATGTTGAAACGATCACTATGGATTTTCTAAAATTATAAATAATATAATTTACATAGGACTAGTACTAAAGACCAAATTATAGGTTAATATATTCACCTTAGCAATATCACTTGCTCAAATCTTCTCTTTAACACGTTTGCCGGTAAACTGATAAGCAAAAGTGCGGTCGTCCGCCTCACGTTAGAGGTTAAAAACCACTGGTTGGTATGAAACGAACGGATTGAAACGTGAATCCAATCCAAATTATGGGTGTCGGTGTGCGAGACTATTATTTAATCTGTGGTGTGTGGCGTGCGTCTCGCGGCTCGGCTCACGTAACCAATTGCCAGTGTTGCCAACTTAGCACTTTCGGTGCTAGATTTAGCACTATTTTCATAAGTCCAGCACAAAAAAACGGCATATAGCACCTAGCACCAAATCTGGCACTAAATAGTACCTACTCATGCTGATTATTTTTTGGTTACCGCAGAACAAAATGCACTCACGCGGTCAGTAACAAAACGCTTTATGCAACGGCAATCTGATATAATTTGACCTGCCTGACTATATTTTCTTTCTTAAGATAGTTATGTCTTTCTTTGTCTTGTTTGTTGATTGATGATTTGCTTCTAAAAATGGATATTCAGTCAAAAAAGTCAGGTATGCTCAAAGTTTCAGAAAAAAGTGGGATCGGATCGTTCTGTTACATCCTTCACGTGTATAGGAAAGGGCTTACGCCCTGATCCCAAAACGCTTGACATAGCATTGTGTTCCCCACGCGCTCCGCGCCGACCAAGAGCCAGTCTCTCCCAGCCCGTTGATCGTGATTGTCGTCTCTTCAACCAAATCTTATTCTTTCTATTTCTATTGTTTGTTAGGGCTTAACCAAAATCCTTTTTTTAAAACACAATCCGAGAGGCTCGCCCTAACATTCTGGTGGCAGCTCAAATAGGATCCAAAAATCGGGATCCTCGGTACGCCTCAGTTCGCGAAAGTGCAGTGCAATAATTGTGCAGTATCCAGTGATTAAGAAACAGTATCGTGCTACTTCTAGTTCCTGAAAAGAAAACTCTTACTTACCTTACGCGTAGTGTTAGTGCCCACGTGATCTACAAACTCTGTATCCTGCTAATTCCAATTCCTGAAATCAAAAATCTTACTTACCTACGCGTAGTGTGTAACCGACGAACTCTGTATCCTGCTACTTCAAATACCTGAAAATCTTACTCACCTATGTAAATAGTGTCCAAGTGCTCGACGAACTCGATTTACTGCTAATTCCTGAAAAAATCTAATAATACCTATTCAAACTATAACTAAAACACAGTGTCATAAAACGATAATAGCTCAGTGCAACCAAACAAAAAACTGCTTCGCCAAATCCCACAAGTGTGCCTGTTCCCACGACGACCCGTCACCCAGCTGCGCAAGCGCCGGCGCCCGAAACACTTCAGCCGTGTACCTGCGTCACATCGTGCATCGTGTGGAAATGTTCTTTTGTTTTTTGTTGTGCGCCCTGTAAGTGATCCTTTTTTTGCTCTCAAACCGAACTCTAAATTCAACTACGTCTATTTTTCAACTTTATTTGTTTTGTGCCAACTGTATAGTTTATCTTTATAACACAACAATGCCGAACACAATGCCGGCTCCTTTACTAAATCCAGCCACTCTTGATTTGCCTACTGACACTGAGGACGAAAGAGCCGCTAGTCCGGTTCCAAAGAGCAGTAGCCGGGGTAAAAAGACCCCAACTCAAGTGGACAATATAGATTTGAATATCCTTTTGAAATTTATAAAACCCTACGATGGGAGTAGAGAAACTTTAAATTCCTTCCTTATTAACTGCAATAATGCATACGATTTAGCGACGAATACGCAAAAACCTATAGTATTCAAATATATATTATGCCAATTACAAGGCAAAGCGGAAGTTGCTTGCTCAATAAAGGAATTCCTAAACTGGGATCAACTCAAAGACTTCCTGAAAAATCAATTTAGTGAAAGGAAACATTACTCCCATCTCATGATGGAACTGCAAGAAAGCAAGCAGCTCCCGTCAGACAATGTATCACAGTTTTCATTAAGAATCGAGACACTACTATCCCAGATCCTGACAGAGATATCGCTGTCCAACACAAAGGTAAGGGAACTCCCTGGGAGGACAGCCGCGATGGAAGAACTTGCCCTCCATCAATTCCTTATAGGTCTACAACCACGAATTTCCAACATAATTAGATGCAAATCGCCCAGATCTTTAAATGAAGCTATAAATTTCGCCATATCGGAGGAGCGAATTCAGCAAACGTTATATAAAAGAAACGTCCCCGAAATCAGGCGCGATAACCGTCCCGTTAGAATGCCAATCCCTTTCAGACAATCACAACAAAGACCGTCACTACCGTTTCCGAATGCTCCGCGCTATAATACCACCTATACCGCTCCTAATCCTCCTCCTAATCCAATCCTGTGCCGATATTGTAAGGCCCCTGGCCACACAATCGAACAGTGTCGCAAGCGCGAATATAACAATAGATTCAGAGGTACCCCGAATCCTTCACAACCCTCCGGCTCCATTCCCTTCCGTCGTGTCAATTTCAACGAACCAGAACCTCAGGGATACGACGAGGTTGATGACCAAAATCAAGATTTAAACTAAAATCCGTCTCGTTCAGGTGTCGCCCGAGACGCCCTCTTAGATACGACACCACCACTCTAATTTCCAATCCAGTTCCAATTTCCAATCCGATTCCAGTTAGACACGCTGTATCAATCCCAATAAGATCCACTGAATCCACTGTACCCACTGTATCCGCTGAATCTAATAAGAAGCTCAATAAATCCACTGTATCCGCTGTATCCACTGTATCCGCTGAATCTAATAAGTACTTCAATAAATCCACTGTATCCACTGAATCCGCTGTACCCACTGTATCCACTGAATCCACTGTACCCGCTGAATCCACTGTATCCACTGTATCCGCTGAATCTAATAAGAAGCTCAATAAATCCACTGTATCCAATAAATCCACTGTATCCACTGAATCCGCTGTATCCACTGAATCCACTGTATCCGCTGAATCCACTGTATCCACTGTATCCGCTGAATCCACTGAATCTAATAAGTCCAATAGACTCAAAAAATCCACTTTAACCACCGCATCCACTGTATCCGCTGTACCCCCTGTATCTACTAAAACCATCACCAAATCTACTAAGCTCACTCCTAATTCTACCAAACCTCAACAAATTTATGAAATCTCATTCGACCCCTCAAAGGAATCTCTACCGTACATAATCGTAAACTGCGAAGCATCACATATTCCACTGACTCTTCTTATAGACACCGGTTCTTCTATCAGCCTAATCAAAGACTCCGTCCTTAAACCCAATCTCCCTCTACAAAAGGAAATCCTCAACCTAAAAGGCCTCACCACAACAACATCAAAAGATGATGTTATTCCAACCTCAGGTTCCTTTGACTTGCCTCTATCGCTCAGTGACAAAAACCCTAAATACCGTTTAACCCACAAGTTCCACGTTGTAAGTAACCTAGAATTTCCCTATGACGGCATAATTGGCAACGATTTCCTTAATGCAACAAAAGGAAACATTGACTTCACTTTCGGTATCCTAAAACTAAAAGACTTCTACGTCCAAATCCAATTCTCTGAACCATATCACGTAATCCCTGCTCGTACCGAAAAGGTAGTAGAAGTAACTGTCTCAAACCCACACTTAAAGGAAGGGCTCATCCTAGATCAGAAACCTAAAGAAAACCTTCTCATTGCTAATTGCCTAGTGAAAGTAAAGGAAAATAGAAAAGTGAACCTTACCGTTGCTAATTTGTCCGAAATCCCAATCATTCTCAATTCCAACCTTAACCTGAAACTCACTTCAATTAAATCCGCTAATCATAAAAACGTGGTCCCAATCAATTTCTCCGAATCCAGACCTAATAAAAACGGGGCAGAGCGAACCCAACAGGTCCTAAGCCTTCTTCGCATAGATCACCTCAATAACGAGGAAACTGACGCTCTTCTTCAACTCTGTTCCGATTACTCCGACATCTTCCACCTACCCGATGAAAAACTATCTCACACGAACGCCATTAAACATGACATTAAAACAACCACAGAACAACCCATCCATACTAAATCATATAGATTCCCAGAGGTTCACAAGAAAGAAGTAGAGAAACAAATTGAGAAAATGCTCGATCAGGAAATAATAGAACACTCAGTTTCACCCTGGTCTTCCCCCATTTGGATTGTCCCCAAAAAACTCGACGCTTCCAACGAACAAAAATGGCGCATAGTCATCGATTATCGGAAGCTCAATGACGTCACAATTGGTGACACATATCCTATCCCACAGATCACCGAAATCCTAGATCAATTAGGCAACAGCAAATACTTTTCTACTCTAGACTTAGCGTCTGGTTTCCACCAAATTCCCGTTAATAATGCTGAAAAAACTGCCTTCAGTGTACCCCAAGGACACTTCCAGTTCAAACGCATGCCATTTGGCCTAAAAAATGCTCCTTCTACGTTCCAGAGACTAATGAATACGGCTCTCTCAGGCCTTCAAGGCATCCGCTGTTTCGTGTACCTCGACGATATTGTCACGTACTCCTTCGACCTAAAAACTATGATCCAAAACCTAGAAACAATTTTCAAAAGACTGCGCCAATTCAATCTTAAATTACAACCGGATAAGTGCGAATTTCTTAGGCGCGAAGTCGGCTATCTTGGTCATATAATATCTTCAAACGGTGTCAAACCTAACCCTGACAAAATCAACGCTGTTATAAAATTCCCAACACCTAAATCACCTAAAGACATTAAGTCATTCCTTGGCCTCGTTTCCTACTATCGACGCTTTATTCCCGACTTCTCTAAAATTGCTAAACCTCTTACTCTCCTTTTGAAAAAAGACACTAACTTCACCTGGGAAAATCAACAACAAGTCGCCTTCGACACTCTCAAACAAAGACTTACTTCTGCACCTGTCCTCTCCTACCCTGACTTCTCTAAACCTTTTGTGCTAACATGCGATGCATCAAACCACGCCATCGGTGCTGTCCTATCACAAGGACCAGCCGGTAAAGACCATCCTATAGCCTATGCGTCTCGAACGCTGAATAAAAGCGAATGCAATTACAGCACTACCGAAAAGGAACTTCTTGCAATCATCTTCGGCTGTAAAACATTCCGTCCTTATCTCTACGGCAGGAAATTCCAGATTATCACAGACCATCGACCACTAAAGTGGCTTTTCAATCATAAAGACCCAAGCAGTAAAATGCAGCGTTGGCGACTGCAACTCGAAGAATATGAATATGAAATAGTATACCGAAAAGGTAGACTCAACTCAGCCGCAGACGCTCTTTCTCGTTACCCAGTGAATCCTTTGATACCAGACCGTAAGGAAAATAAATCCCCTGTTCCTTCTGAGGCCCAACACGAGGAAACTACGACTCGTCCTTTTAGTCCCCTGACACTCGAAGACATTGGTGTCCAAATTCCAGTAACTCCAGATTATGATAGTAATAGTTTACCTTGTATAGATCTTTTAGATGACGATGACTTTACCTTCAATTACAGTCCTACTAATCCTGAACCAATGGATACAAAATCACCTCCACTGAATCCTGACAACTTACCTTTACAAGTCCCGCTGAATCCTGAAAACGAAAAACGTTTACCTGAACCGATCCCTTCTACCTCAACTCACGATCCTGCTATACCTTCCACTTCAGATGCTGAAGCCCAAAACGAAGTACCTGAAAATGTTCCTCTCCAAACGCCTCTATCCAGCTCAGCCCACGACTCTGATCCTACAATCTCACGCGATTCTTACTCTAACGATGAGTACTCCAAGTTCCTGAAAGAAATAAGTGACAAAAAGAATCAATTTAACACCCGAATTGTCGAACACAACCAATCCCTTACAAAGTCCCACTGTAAAATCACTCTGATCCCTACATCCATAGACCTAGATGAATCCAACCCATACCTACCTGAAATCCTAGAGAAAATGACAGACGAAATGCGTTACAGCGAAAAACAATTATACTCTTTCGAGAAAATCCAAACCAATAATAAAATTACTTACCTTTTATACCCCAAAGTACATCATTTTGACGAATGCACATATCCGGAGATCTACCAAACCCTTAGAAACATTAAATCCCAACTAACGACGAGTGGCGATAATATCACTGAAATAGCTATCACAGATTTTAGAAATCCCTTTGAAAAACTATCTTTCGCAAAAATATACAATATGCTTGTATACATTTTCCATGACACTAACATACAAATAAATATCTACCACAACAACATAGCTTACCCAAATCTCAGTGATATTAAAAGAATCCTTAAAGAAAACCACGATCTTCCCGTCGCGGGACATCTAGGCTGCAACAGGATGCTCAACCGCATTAAAGAAAAATACTATTGGAAAGGCATGAAAAGCGATGTTGAAACTTATATCAAGGCCTGTGATCTTTGCCAAAGAAACAAAGCCCTTCGACGAATAAATCGTGCTCCAATGCAGATCACTTCTACTTCTACTAGCCCCTTCCAGAGAGTGGCCTTAGACATTGTAGGTCCATTACCTGAATCAGGCCCTGCCAACCTTAAATATATAATGACCCTCCAAGACGATCTTACAAAGTTCTCTGTAGCTTACCCTCTTCGCAGCGTCTCCTCAGAGGAAACGACTGACTGTCTCGTACATTTCATCTCCCTCTTTGGAATCCCACAGACAATTCTTACCGACCAAGGTACAAACTTCACAGCCGACCTTTTTAAGAAAACTTGCACCTTCCTTAAGATAAAACAGTTATGGTCAACACCATACCATCCTCAAACGCAAGGTGCCCTGGAGAGAAGCCACTCCACTCTCAAAGAATACCTTAAATCTTACGTCAACGAAAATCAAGATGATTGGCCTCGATACGTCTACACCGCAATTCTAGCCTATAATACAGCTACTCATAGCACTACTAACTTTTCACCATACGAACTCTTATTCGGCCATAAGGCCTTTATCCCTGATTCCTTATACAGCCAAGACCTAACCACATACCCAGACTATGTCAGAATGCTCCAGCACCGCCTCAAATTGTCATGGGAAAAAGCTTTCAAAAATATAGAAACCTCCAAAGAAAGGTCCAAAAATTATTATGATACTAAAACCAAACCAGTCAAATATAAAGTTGGTGATTATGTATATTTAAGAAATCATTTACGACTTCGTAAAGCACTGTCTCCCATATGGAAAGGTCCCTATAAAATCCTAGCTGTACACAGTAATAACAATGTAACGTTACTCATAAACAGACGTCACGTTAGACATCATATGGACGAGATAAAATTAGCTGGAGTTTTTCCCAGTTCTACTTAATCCTATACTAACTTTGTACATATATTATAACCATGTTTTTATATTCCCAATTAATCCCTTTAATTAATAAAATACATATTTCTTTGAATTAGGTAAATAAGTTAAATAAGGATAGTTTAGACGATAGGTACATATATAATAACTCATAATTAAATAATTAATTCCAGTGTGCCAATCTCAACGGCATCGAGCCTGGTTGAACACATCTCGTCAAGCCCAGGGATATATTTCGACTATATTGGTAAAGTCAAAATCATTAATGGCCATCTTAGAGTACTAATTCCCGTAGATATTTCCCACATAGCACCACATCTCGCTAACATCCACTCAGTTCTAAGTACCACCCGATATTTCTGTCAGCAATCTGAGGTAGTCACAAAGATTCAATGTGAAAATTTACTTTCTCCTCTCGATACAAGGTATAACGATTTAACTCATGAGTATTCGTCCATTGCCCACTTGATAGACAATAGAAATAAGCGAGGGGCATGGTTTGGAGGAATCGGCACTGCATTCAAACAAATAATCGGAACTTTAGACGAGGATGACGCTATTAAATACGATAATGCTATTAATGACCTTCAAGGCGACCAGAAAAAACTAGCTTCTCTCATGAAAGAACACATAATGGTAACTCAATCGACCTTGTATAAACATAATGAAACATTGTACAAACTTAAGGTTAACGAAGATAACATCAATATTGCCGTGGATAGATTAACAGCCTTATATGGAAAATTATCTAACATCACCAATCATATATCAATTAATACAGAATTAAATATACTTCTCAACTATCTGGAAACAGCAATACTTACGTTATCCTTCCAGCTTGAAGATATCACCAACGAAATTTTATTCAGTAATGTTAACGTCATCCACCCGTCTATCATAAGTCCTAAAGAATTGTACCTAGAATTAATTAGTAATGTAAGATATTTACCTAACAACCTAGAATTAGCCGTTAAGGTAGAATTAAGTCTTATTCATTTAATCCTAAATATTTCAAAATTAACGTGCTATTATATGAACAACAGATTAATATATATACTGTCAATCCCACTTGTAAGCCCGCAAGAATTCTACCTATATAATAACATACCTTTACCAACGCCACACAACACCACAAATCCTAGCTCCTTCAGTTTAATTATCCCAGACAGTAAATATATTATCATTACTAAAGATAAGTCACAATATAGTATTTTTAATTCTATGACAGACTGTAATAATATTGATTATCAAAATCTTATATGTAAAATATCCAATGTGTTTCCCACAGCTGGCAACCCTAACTGTGAAAGCCAACTATTATCGGAAGTCATATCATTCCTTCCGCCACAATGTAAAACTACATTTATTCACGGAACTATGAATGTTTGGAAACCAATTAAGAACAATAAATGGATTTTTGTACTATCCAAGTCAAGTAAATTAACAATAGATTGCTATAAGTCCGGACTCTCTGAAATAAACTTACTAGGTACCGGCATAGTAAAACTTCCTGCGAATTGTGTAGCTTACTGCAAAAGCACGAAACTTTTACCCGATTATAATGTTTTAAATTTATCTTTACCCGTAGTGAACCTTAATTTTAATATTATTAACGATTCCTGTTGTAACATTAATAAATTCAAAGAAACGTCGAATAGTGTTCCCGCACTTAACTTAAAAACTTTGGATTTTACAGAACTAAATATTCCGACCGAAAATAACTCTACCATGATAAAACAGTTAAATGAAATTATAAATGAACCTCACATAATTAAATATGGGGGGCACTACTCGGCAATCTTTGTACTAATAATTGTTATTATTATAAGTGTAATAATTTATAAAATTTATAATAAACTAAGAGATAACGATAATCACGATTTAACCGCCGCGAAAACCCCGGAAACCGAATTGGAATTAGCAACCATAAGAACAACAGAATCCAGGATTACAGAAGATGTACCATCTCCTAAAATCCGAAGAAACCTCTAAAATTTAACTTCATGAACCTTGAAGTTAAATCTTACTGGGGGGAGGTGTTACATCCTTCACGTGTATAGGAAAGGGCTTACGCCCTGATCCCAAAACGCTTGACATAGCATTGTGTTCCCCACGCGCTCCGCGCCGACCAAGAGCCAGTCTCTCCCAGCCCGTTGATCGTGATTGTCGTCTCTTCAACCAAATCTTATTCTTTCTATTTCTATTGTTTGTTAGGGCTTAACCAAAATCCTTTTTTTAAAACACAATCCGAGAGGCTCGCCCTAACAGTTCGATCCCAAATACAAGAAATGGCTTAGATAGACCACTCGGTAATAGCTTGAAAGCAATGTGTATATTTTGCAAAACAGAAATGAATGCAACAGAATTAAATCGAAATAAGCGTCATTCACAATCAAAACATTTTTTTTTTATAATTTTGTTTTTTTAAATTATCTAGCACTATTTTTAGAAATCCATACTTATCTAGCACTATTTTAGATGACGTTTAGCACCAATTTGTGGTATTGAGTTGGCAACCCTGCCAATTGCTGTTGTGTCGTCAGACAGACGGAGCGGAGACTCATGTCTGTAGAGTTTTTATGAGAAATTTCAGCTGCGCATGCGTCTGTAGTAGGTACACACCGGGCGGCGGCACGTCAGACTATACCTACATGTTGACCTTGAGACCGCCTTTATGACTTACGTAATAAAAGCTGTTAATCGCAGTTCAACTGTTTAACTTGATGTGCTTTCGAGTGTACTATCTGTGTGTTATGAACTGATGACAGCTTCTGTAGTATTTTTGTGCCCTGAAGTTTGCTGCATGTCTAGACTAACTAACCTATCAAAGATATTTGTTACCTATGTATAAACAAGAAGTTGCAAAAAATAGGTACCTCCTTCGAACATCAATGAAAGGTATCTCAAAAATAGCTAAAAATACATACAAAATAATGACATACTTTTGGTGATCATACTTTTGGTGATCATCCTTACTGGCCAAAACATTGAAAAATTGCTATAAATATTAGTCCAGCTAGGTACCTACCTATGCCTTTTTATATTGGCAGCTAGCAACATAACATTACGGAGTGTAGGTAGGTACGGCGCTTTTGACAAGTTCATTGGTAGTATTGGTATAGTAATCGTAAAGCTGAAGGGAGATCTGTGATAAAAAAAAAATTATTTCAAAACTCAAATTTTTTTTCTTGCCCGCTAGCGCTATGATGTATCCGAACGACAAAGAAAGGTAGGTAGTTTGAGTTGTCTTTACTGCTTTTCTTATAGAGGGGGATGAAAAGCAGAGTGTAGGTATTACCTACTCGGCCGCAAAATTATTTTCACCTCAGGCGGCGTATATTGAATCCCTCGCTGCGTTCAGGATTCTACTTTAGAATCCCTCGCTGCGCTCGAGATTCTACTCTAGAATCCTTCACTGCGCTCTGGATTCAAAATATGCGCCAATTATAGCTTTAGACAGTTAAAACATAACTTTTTAAGACGTTGTCGATATTCAGTAGGTCTAGCACAACTTGCGCGCGACTCGAGTGAGAAAGAGTCGCGGGCACTTTCAACTAATCAGATCGCTCGTAGATAGTGCGCGTGACTTAAAGCGACTTTCTCATTGGTTGGAAGGAGCGTGACAAAGAGTCGCGCTAAGTTGTGCTAGCCCTACAGGTTGGAGGAAGGAATTTTAAAAATTTATTGTAATAAAGTAATTTTTCAGTAAGTTGTGCTTTTTATTTTAAATCTTAATGGTGAGACTGAAATTATTAAAATTACACATAAGTACTACAGTTATTTTACAGTAATTTCATTGAAATTTTATTTAAAATTAAATGTTTATGTTTAATTTACCATAACACTGATAAAAAGTAGATAAAATAATTTTTAATGCTTTAATCGTGTTTCAATGATTTTTAGCCTATCCGCCTTCGAAGGCTAATTACAAAAAAAATAGGCAATTTAGGTACAATTTTTTTTTATGATTTTGGTAGTTTAGAAGCATACGGAGTTTTTAAACTTAGCCAGAAGCTATGAAAACTCCTTTTTGTATTTTTAAATTGAAGTTGAATGTTTGAGTAAATCCTACTAAAAATTAAAGTTTCAACTTTCAAGCCTTTTTTCAGTAACTTTAAGTAATTTCAGGAAGCCGATTTTTTTTTACTTAAACTACATTCAATACAATCATTTCACAAAAAAAAAAATACTGCAAAATACCTACTAGGAAAAAAGATATGAATTTTTGAAACCTCGCTGGCAGAAATCATTAAAAATACACAAAAAAAATTACAACTCGAAAACTAAGAAAAATCGCGGAACATACATCGGGTATTTTCGGATACCCGAAGGTGCAAGGAATCTAAAAAAAAATTGTTGACGCCACTAATTGGACCACCCTGTATATCCTAACAAGAACAACATCCCAAAAAATCAGAAACCTGCAATTATTTGCGACCAATAATGTTTATGATGACTGGCCTAGGTATAAAAGCTATAAAATTGAAACTATTTTATACTTATTTATTATACTAGCTGTTGCCCGCGACTTCGTACGCGCGGTGTAGTGACTTTTGGTGGTGTGGTGTAGTGAGTTGTAGGACGACGTGCCGTAGGCAGGCCCCCTACAAGGTGGACCGACGATCTCGGGAAGCCGCTGGATGCGGACAGCGCAGGACCGATCGTTGTGGAGATCCTTGGGGGAGGCCTATGCCCAGCAGTGGGCGTCGTTCGGCTGACATGATGATGATGATGATATCATCAAAGAGGTTATGTACCTACTTTCCTTCAGGCTTATCTCACATTTCATCCGCATGGTACCAACCTCTACCCGTGGGAATATTGGGATCAAATATAGCCTAATACCACTACTCAGGAAGAATGCAGCTTTCTCATAGTGAAAGTTTTTTAAAATCGATCTACCTAGTAGTTTTTGAGTTTATTCGTTACAAGCAAATCTTTTCTCTTTATAATTTATAACCGACTTCAAAAATTGAAAAGGAGGAGGTTATCTATTCGTCGCGTTTTTTTATTTTTGTTTATAGACTAATAAATTATACTTGTAGCACCCCGTGGTTTTTCTTGCGTAGTTTGTTTTGCCTTTTCAGCTTTGATTTGTTTCAAATGCGTTAGGTACGTTTCTGGTTTTCTCGGCATTTCGTTTGCTTCACGTCACAGTCACGTTTAATTTATTGCTTGACTTGTTATAAAGACGTACTTACCAAATCTTCTTATATTAAATAAAACAAGGAAAAATATGGAATCAATGTTTTCTAGGCTTCAGGCTTCCCCGAGAATAGCTTTAAGTATAAAACTTTAACCCACAGAGAGACGGATCTATAGACTTTCTTATTTATAAATTAAGTATGAATTGAGTTGAGATGCGAGTGACATTTTCATGAAAACTGACTCTTCTTCCCTCGATTTTAAGTAATTAAACGCAGACTCCATCACCACTAAAATCTTTACAGATAGATATAAGTCAATAAATCATACATTGAGAACCAGTCAAGCTGGAAAGATTTCGGACCAATACCAGCTCAAATTCAAAACCCCGAGTGCTTTCAGCTCAAGATTCAAACCCGCTTCGATCGAAGCCCGAACAGCATCGATGTGGACGATCTATATGTCGTAGTCAGATCATTGAACTGATTTATTCATGAAATGGTTGGTCATTTCATGAAATAGTCGTATTTCATGAAATTATCAAAATCCGCTGGTCATATCATTGAATGATAAGCGTTTAATGATATGAACAGCTAAACGCATGGTCATTTCATGAAATGGTCAATCGCTAGTGATCAAATCGTAAAATAGTAACATTGTGCCCCGCTTGAGGCGCTGATGTCGTTTTGTTATTGTTTGTTGACATATTTTTTAAAACAAAAGTTAGTAATAATGCGACAATTTGAGATACAAGTGCAGTCAAATGCACGTTAGAGTGTAGCAAAGGGGCGCAGTGCTTAGAAAACGCAAATCCCATAGGTAATTTTTGGTTAGGTGAGGTTAGAACTGTGACGAAAAACAGCGCGAGCTGAGTGAGCGAAGCGAGCGTGCCGCGGCAGCGGCCGGCGAAGCGCCAGAATAAAGTTAAAAAAGACAAACTTTGATCTCACGGAAACCTTACATTAATTTCCTAAAATTAAATGTGATAATTTCATGAGATGGTTGATCATTTCATGGAATTGTCAATTTTTCATGATATGGCCAAACGTTGTCGAAAATATCATTAAATGTTGAACTTTTAACGATATTGTCAATTTTAATTGGTCATTTCATGAAATGCGACCATTTCATGAAATGGTCGACAATATCATGAAATTACCAATTTTATGATCTGACCACGACATATACAACATGGTGGTGGATACTGTCTGCACGGTATGGTCCAAGTATTATCTGCACACTTCCTTTCTTGACACTATTGTGTCTAAGGCCAAAAATCCATTTGCTCTGTGGACATTTTATTACCCACGACCATGAAGTTTGACTTAATACTCTGAGGTAACCCCACGACCTTTCCCACGACCATGAAGTTTGACTTAATACTCTGAGGTAACTGGAGCGTGCAGTACGAACAATTTTTTGAATACCACAAATAACACAGTGGCTGTCTTCCGTCTCACCTACACTTTTAAAAAATACGTATGGTCATATGAGACAGCTGACAGCCACTACATACATAAATGTCAAATTTGCTGGCGACACTTTTTTATTCAGGGTGAGAGCTCCAGTTACCTCAGAGTATTAAGTCAAACTTCATGCCCACGACCAAAGACACTTTGCTTCGCGTACCTACACTATATAGTGTCCAACAGCTGAGCCGCTAAAATATGGTTGACATGCATGTCACGCTTTAATTCACGCTCGAACCCCTAATACACCTATGTCTCTTTTACGTTCTGTGATAAATATTAGGTACACGTTCCTGCCGCTAGATCACGACTGTTCATACAAACTTCACTTCGTAGGAGAGTTAAGTTCGCGCTTCCGAGAATTTCAGTTCGGCGTCAGTGCTACTTATTCGTATTTCTAAAGTGTTTTAGAGAAAAAGGTGAGTACTTAAATATCAATACTTTATCATAATAAAGTGAACAACACGTACAAAAGGGGTCGCTTTCGTAGAATATACCTACATTTTTGTTGGTTAGAAGAATGACTGTGTGGTGTGGCAAAGGTGCAAAAACAGAAAATTTTAAAACCCAGAAGAATGGAAATGTAATTATTGGTTAGGTTAGGTTAGGTTAGAACTGTGAACAAGAAAAGCGTGAGCCGAGCGAGCGAAGCAAGCGTTCCTCGGCAGCGATTGGTAAAGCCCCAAAATACTATTCGCAAAGAGAAATGGTATGTTGTCAATGTCAGTGCCCCCCTTAGCGACATCCGGACTCTTGATCTAATTCTATTTCCTTTCCAAAGGATGGTGGAAAAGTAAAGATTCAAATATAATAAATAAACTTTTACGTGACTTGTGATCAACTTGATCTACTTTACTTATTTATTTATTTGGTAAGAAACAAACGGTCATACAGCTAATTTTAATATGATAAGCTATGTTCTAAGAAAAGACCTATAGTTCCCTATAATACTTATTGAGAAATACCTACTTTACAATGCATCCTTAAAATCAAAATATATCCACATCTCTTAAATTATCGCTATCATTAAACAATGTACAGGCGCGTTACACAAACATATTTTTAGCATAACAATGTCCTACTTTTAGGTAGGTACCTATATAAAACAATTCTTTCTTACGACATTGGCGTATTTGTCCAGGTGGTATTTAAATATTTAAGTATAGCATGCAGAAGTGAAGGGACTAGAATTAATTTACAAATGATTCTTATGAAATAATGAGGTTTTAAGTAAATATCTAAGTATCATTGTTTATTTTTGCTGGCTTGGTAAACATCATTTGCTGTTGACGCTACGCTAACTGCGGTGAAAACCTTTTTCTGAAAAAAAAAACCAATCATATTAATATTATAAACAACAGTCTTTGATGTACTTTTTATTTACGTTTATGTGTAAGAGTAGTAAATTATGAGCTTTTATTACTGACGGCCAAACGTAGGTAGGTATATGTATGACTCAACTTTAGCGAGTAAATTCATAAAAAAATCTTGAAAATTATAAATAGCTTTTCTCGTACCTACTTAATCTAACTAGGTAATTATAAAATTAAAAAATGTATGCCCTCATACCACATAAAAAAACTGAAAATTTTAAGAGGAACAATAGGTAAACCAGTGCACAGTGGTCGGGTTTTGATGAACAGTACAATGTCAATAGGGTATTTTACTGTTGTTGAAATGTAGATATTTAATGATGACGTTAAAAAATATTGCAATTATTAAGAATACCAAATGTGAAAAAATAATTTGAATCTGTTTTATAATAAAAGAATTATAGTCTGTTTGATTTTGACTATAGCTGGTCCTATATCTTTGAAAATATTCAAGATAATTCAAAATGAAAACTTGTTTTGTGTAGCTAATATTTCGAAAAACATTTTAAAGAAATAAAAAAAAATCAGTAAAATACCGTATTGCGATGGCAGTCTCTAGTCGAGAAATTATACAACAAACAAACCCCAACAATGAACTTAATAGAAACTAAATACTCACAACGACATCGCCGACCTTCTTGAAAGTCTTGATGCTGGGCAGCTTTGGCTCCGGAGCGGGAGCGGCCTGTGCGCCCGCAGCCAGCATGCCGATGATGGCCACCACCATTACGAAGATCAAGGAGAATTTCATCTTGGAGTTTCTAGTGTTCGTGGCTTGTTACTCGAAAGGAGATCTGTTGAGGAGTGTGTCCTGCTTCTGTACAACATTCGTTATATAGGTACTACAACAATAATTATGTCGTTTTCCTACTTTTGAATTCCTGTTGAGAGTTGGTAAATACTATTATTTGAGTGCGTAACTGTGTAGATGTTTGAAATGTTGAGGTAGGACAATAAATCCAATATTAAGACTAGCCTTCCGCCCGCAGATCCGCTTCACTTTGTTTGTCTACACGACGTTATAGCCTATGCCACTCTCCAGCTCCCAAACTACCTATCTCCAAACCAAAAATTACGCCAATCCGTTGCCCCGATTAGACGTGATAGACGGTCAAACAAACACACTTTCACATTTATAAATTTGATTATTCTCACTCCTTTAGTTGAGGTAAGTATATGAATTATTTTCTAGGCACCTTCTGAGTCAGATCCTGGAAAAAAATGATCTCCATGTTATATTGTTTATGAACAATCAGTCTTTATCAAAGAAAACGCTGCGTTTTGTGTAAGTGTGACAAGATCTAAAAATATTGGGGAGAAAAGAGGGGTTGAAGAGGCATAATTTCGTATTGCACTTAGGTACCTACAGCATGGTAGGTACTGTAGAGTGTATTTATAGTAGTATTTATAGGCTATGCGCAGCGCAGCCGATAAGTAAATACTTATGTGTTGCCCCGATGTATGTTGTATTCATCGTGATTGTGTCTATCCAAAAGTGCTTCTATTTCTTTAAATTTGATTTTTTTAAATTGAAACATTAATATTCACAGATTATTTTTGAAAAAATAAAAAAAAATAATAAAGTAGGTTTAAGAACCATCTAGTAGGTTATCTCATGCCTTTCTATATTTCAAGCCTACGAACCTGGTATGTAACAAACAGCAAAATCAGCCAGATTACAATCCAAACTAATATTATAAATGTGAAAGTGTGTTTGTTTGTTTGTTTGTCCATCTTTCACGTCATAACGGAGCAACGGATCGACGTGATTTTTGGAATACGTGACATACTGGCTACTTTTTAACGCTTCTTCTTCTTCTTCTTAACATTACGGGCGGTTTCCGCAACTCGATGTCTATTGCGCCTATATTGCGTCCGGAGGGTGCGCGGCCAGATCACTCCAGCCAGCCCAGCTCAGCCAGGAACGCTCCAAGAGCTTTCAAATTCGTGATCGCTTTCTGGACGCTGCCCGGCGAGCCGAGGTACCTCGCCCGGTAGGGGGCCACCCCCCTGCATTCCAGCAGTACGTGGGCAGCTGTTTCTTCTTCCTCCATGCATCATCTGCATAGGGGACTGTCGGTGACACCTAAATTAAAAAGATGTCTGTTAAATTGTCCATGACCAGTAATGACACCTGTTACCAGGCGAAGTTGCGGTCTGCACAGTTGTATCAGGGCCCTGGATAGACGCGCGTCCACGCGCGACAATGCGAGTTTCGCCTGTCTGCACGAATCCAGCGAGCTCCAGTTCTGTTGGTGTAATTCTATAGTACGTTCACGGACCTTATTTGCATACCAGCTCGTCGGGATACTTTTTAACGCTAATCCGACACTTCAGTTAGCCCCGCCCCTTTCGCTCGATTCTGACATGGCTGGAGAGTGAGTGAGCGGCCACACTATGGGAATACGCCAATAGACATCCGGATATGCCAAATTCCAACTCAGTGTAGCCACGCTATCGCGATAATTAAAGCGATAATTTTACTACGGCATTCAGTACACCGTGAGCCTTATGCCGATAGCTCGAGTGGCGATTATCGCGAGAATTTTTGCGATCGAGCGGCCACACAATTTAAAGCAATAATTCTCGCGACAATTCAGGCGAAGTTGAACCACAGAATAATATGGTTGAACATCGGCAAATCCCCGTAGTGTGGCCCCAGCATAAGGGGGACGGGTATAACGAAGTTTCGAGTGTAGCGTTTCAGAGTAGGCCCTCGGGTTTCTGCGGGATAACGTCGTATAGTTCAATGCGGGCGAAGCCGCGGGTGGAAGGCTAGTCTGTTTCATATTTCGAGCTATGTTTATAAGGCAAAATTTTGATGTTTTATGTGTAAATCTCCCTAAAATATTATTGCTCATTTTTGTCCCCATGTAAGTATTTTCGTTGAGAATGGCTAAATACAGAAATAACTGACGTCAATTTTTATGCGTTAATAAATTTTATTGGTCTTACCCTATAATTACGAGTAATTTAAGAATTCTTCCCGTTTTAACAAAGTCACAGCAAAATACCGTATTAAAAGTCATTGACGTCAAAATAGGGTAAGTTGATGAACCTGTGACGTTATTTAAAGCTCGACGTGACCTCACATGTGACGACATTAATTTGACGACCGATTTGGCAGGGATACGGGACACCTACCTCTTGCGCCAGAGGTCTTGGGTTCGATTTCGACACAAGACAAATATTTGTGTGCATTAACTTTGTCTTGGTCTGGGGTGTTTTCCTTGTAAGTATATTACGAAAGTATGTATTTACAAACAAAAAGTACCTATATACTTATATATATTTTTATTCACAACGGGGTAGCACTAAGCCTTCATCACACCTGATGTTAAGTGATGATAAGGCTGAAGGTGGAAGCGCACTACTCCCGGAATCCTCAATCACTGAGGAACTGGCAATCTTATCTGTAATGCTGAAAACATCATTGCTATGGCGTCAGACTTAGATAAGACGGTAGTACCTAGCTAGCCAGGTGGACTAAGAACAAGTCCTACCACCAACCGAGGCGGTAAAATTATCCTTATATAATTATATTATCCTTTTTGTTTATAAATACATTATTATAGGTACATATTTCAAATATCTACGCAGTTACGCATTTAAAAGATGGAATTTACTAAATCTCAATAGGGATTCAAAAGTAGGAAAACAAAAGACAAATTGTTGTAGTATTTAACGAATGTTGTACAGAAGCAGGACACACTCCTCAACAGATCACCTTTCGAGTAACAAGCCACGAACACTAGAAACTCCAAGATGAAATTCTCCTTGATCTTCGTAATGGTGGTGGCCATCATCGGCATGCTGGCTGCGGGCGCGCAGGCCGCTCCCGCTCCGGAGCCAAAGCTGCCCAGCATCAAGACTTTCAAGAAGGTCGGCGATGTCGTTGTGAGTACCTATTTAGTTTCTATTAAGTTCATTGTTGGGGTTTGTTTATTGTATAATTTCTCGTCTAGAAACTGCCATCGCCATTGACATTGTACTGTGTGTATTGTTCATCAAAATCCGACCACTGCGCACTGGTTTAGGGTGGTATTCCACTTATCAAAGATCTTTGTCCAATATGCATTTGACCAAAGAAATTATCAATGAAACCATTCATGAATTCGTCCTCGTCCAATTTCTTTGATCGAATATTTGATAAGTGGAAGGCCTACCAATCGCTCCTCTTAAATTTTTGAGTTTTTGTATTACTTATGTGGTATGAGGTGCATAAATCTTTAATTTCAAAACTAGTTTTTAGTAGGTACGAGAAAAGCTAATTAAGTAGATTATATAATTTTCAATATTTTTTTATGAATACCTCGCAATTAATATGAAAAGTTAAAGTTCAGTCATAATATACGTTTAGTCATCAGTAATAAAAGCTCATAATTTACTACTCTTACAGATATAAACGTTAATAAAAAGTACCTATGTGTACATCACAGATTGCTTCTTATAATATTGATATGTTTTAATTTTCAGAAAAAGGTTTTCACCGCAGTTAGCGTAGCGTCAACAGCAAATGATGTTTACCAAGCCAGCAAAAATAAACAATAATTAATAGTTACATAAAACCTCATTATTTCATAAGAATTATTGTAAAGTAGATCAAATTGATCATAAGTCAAATAAAAGTTTACCTAAGTATATTTGAATATTTTCTTTACCACCATCCTTTACAAAGGAGTAATCAAAATCAAAATCAAAATCAAAAATCATTTATTCATTTTAGGCTGATACAGCACTTGTGAACGTCAATGAAGCTACGCTATCGGTTCGCAAATCCTACGGCGGGAGGCCTTGTAACGAGAAGAACCGGCAAGAAACTCGCCAAGGGCTATTTTTTTCTCCCTGTCATATTTCATACAGAGTCGTCAAATTGAAAAGTGACTTTAACATAATATAATATGTAAAGTCACTTTCCATCACAAATTAATCTTAAGTTTAAAAACAAAATAAAAAACCCGGTAATCATAGCATAGCAGTAAATAATTTTCAATAACTAAGAAATAGACATCCAAAAGGTAGTTTCTTTAAAATACACACCAACCAAAAACGTAGCAAATAAAATAATAAATATAAATGCCAAACAAGGGTAATAAAACTTTGAATAGTTTAAGAACATAAGAGTCAATAATAAACAAATAATAAATAATAAGAATTAGGAAGGAGAGGTTCCGGGTGACACTGACATTGACAACATACCATTTCTCTTTGCGAATAGTATTTATTTATTTATTTTCTTGTAGGAAGACCAACAGCCAATCTTATAATTTAATAAATACAATAGACATCAGAAGGCCTCACATATTACTACAAAATAATAAAGAATCTTGATTCTAACAATAGCATAGATATTTTGATCTTAAATAGGTAATATTAAAAATAAAACAATAACATGTCACACAAGCAACAAAGTTAACCCTTAATAGCTACAACAAATAAAAACGCTGAACTTGCAATAATTGTGGTAAACTTGCTTTTTGCTATGTTGTTTGGGTCCACCTAGATAGTATAATTACCTTTTCAGATTTGCAGCAGTCTAAAGGCATATAGCCCACTTATACCGCATCGCTCAGACCCAACCAAAGTATGAGCAGCCAAATATGAACTTAATATCGTTCACTGTAGATGCACTTTACAGTAACAATATACAATAGCAGACAGCGCGCAGACAGCGCGCGGTAAGCGAGCCTGCCGCAAGCTAAAGTGCATCTACAGGGCACGACATTAAGTCCATATTTGACTTCTATCCACTTCTTGACAAAATTAGCCTCAAAGTTCCACGTCCATCCTCACGTTCCAAAAGTACATTTTACATTCCACCTTATCACACAAATTACACAAGGAATTCATTTTTAAGGCGCTCACTTGAATTTTATAACAAGAACTTGACAAACATTGACATATTTTCTACTAGCTCAACAAAATATAAAAGACTAGTTTGCGAATTGCTATCAACTTAAAATTCATTTAAATGATCTTATTTATTAAGTGATATTATTGCTACATAACATTATAAATTAAGTTCAGTGTTTAGTAACTCTTATACTTACATGAAACTGTTTTTGCATTACTTTATTTGTACATAGGTAGGTACTGGAAGTTGTTATAATAACATAAATAACATATTATTAGATAAGATGTAGATAAGTTTTCTTTATTTTTCTTTTTACAAATCAATGTTTCTTACGTGTTCTATCAATAAAATATTGCTTGTTTAAAATATTAATGGTACTGTAGGTCTGTTTGTATATATTGTTAGTATGTTACTTGTTTTGTACGACTGTTTGTTACCTAAATAAATAAAATAAAATAAATAAAAATATTTGGCTCCTCATACTTTAGTTGGGTGGGAGCGGTGCGGTATAAGTGGGCTATGACCTTAAATTTTTTTCACTTTTTTTTAGTTTTGTGCAAAAAAAAACGTCATAGGAAGGCTCTGACGAGAAAGGTCACTTTTTTTTTTTAAAGTGTACAGAATTCCTGACAGTTTGAGCCCAAATCCAATGTTCTAGGTCTAATAAATATAAATAAATAACTTCTTACATTCACACCAATTATCTAAGCCCATTTTAATTTCATTACGAAACTGTATCATGGAAAACTTGATAACGGATAAATATATACTTAAATACTTTTTGTTTGTAAATACATACTTAATATACATAGAAAACACCCAGACCAAGACAAATAGACATGTTCATGCACACAACTATTTGTCTTGTTCGGGAATCGAACCCGAGACCACTGGCGCAGAAGGTGGGTAGCCTACCCCTGCGCCAAATCGGTCGTCGCCGTATAGTTCCAAAATACAGGGTTCCCAATACCTACCCTCTATTTTTCTTAAAAAGTAAAAAAAAAAAAATGGTAAGGGTAATAGCATAATCGAAATCGTCTACATCTTCTTGGACATCCTTGATTGGTGGGACATTCGTGCACTCACTTTACCCTTTACAAGTGCAACCTTTCTTGCACTTGCAGGAGAGGTTTTTTAGACGTAGTTGAGGGGCTGGGGGTGGAGGGCGAGCTAAACTTTTTTGTTGCTTGCCGAGGCCCTCACAAATAGGGATGTAGTGCAGAGTGTTGAGAGCTACTTGATCATTTTCGCCATACAGAACAATTAAAAATGCTTCGCCTGCACTTTCGATCTCTTCTGGAAGGAAATCTGGCTGCAAGAAAAGAAAAGGGCAGAGGTGATATCACACACACCGAATGCATGTAGGAAAAGCACCACGCCTGGGAGGAAAACTGGGAGTGATCTGCCCTCTTCTGCCACTTTTATAGAGACGTACATGTGCACGGGTGGAGCCCAGTCCATTCTCATTTTCCAACTTTTTGGGAAAAATAGAAAACATTGGGGACCCTATATCTTGAGAGCTATTAGACCTAGAACTTTGGATTAGAGCTCAAACTGTCAGGAATTTTGTACACTTATAAAAGTCATAGTGAACTTTCTCGTCAGAGCTTTTCTATGTCGTTATTTTTGCACAAAACTAAAAAAAAGTGAAAAAAAATTACGGGTTTTCAGCAATAACTCAGCGCGCGTACATTTTAGACTGCTGGAGAAATACTGTCTAAGTAAACCCAAACAACATACCAAAAAAGCAAGTTTACCGCAATTATTGCAATTTCGAATGTAACATATATCTGGCCTATAAGATTAGGTACTTCTCAACATGAACAAGAACCTGAAACCCAGTAAGATTGATCGGATAGCAGCAGCGTGAAGTTATTGGGAAAACACAAATTGTCTAAAGCTATATAAAGCTCCTAAAAATATGAGTGATAGCTCATTGGATTTAGAATGATGTCTAGAAAAATGCATTCGAAGGATTTTTCAGCACGCAAAACATTGCTAAAGTTATTAACAAATTGAGTTGAAAAAAATGGCATTTCGTTTTTTGTTATATTTCAGCAACTATTATATTAATAAGAAATCTTAAAAAGTTCCGAGGAAATTTAGAATAAAAAATCCCGACTTCCGAAATTCTATCTCCATTATTTATAATTTTAATTTAACACCTTCGATTATATGATCGAAGTTTAACACTGAATACCAAAGTTTATTTTTTAATTTAATTTTTTGCTGACTGTACTTTAATATTGTATTGTCATCTAAACCATAGATAAAATTTTACTATGTCTTAACCAAACCTGTCTACAAAATTTCAGCTCCATCGGACACTGTGCAAGATTTGTCCCCCACTACCTAACTAACTAACATGGCAAGTTATAGTCCGTTCGGTTAGATAGTGTCGGTACCCGCATGGCATTGTGGCTCTTGCTATAAAATCCTTACTAATGCAGATATAACTAATACGCTAATACCATACACAAGTTGGGTACCAAAGTCAATTAATTATGAAAATTTGGATATTTTTATATAAAAGGAATTTAAGTAAGTGATTTACAAATAAAAGGGCGACACTATCTAAGCGAATGGACTATAATAAAAAGCTTGTAAAATAGGGCTACGCGTGGCCGTTACGGCATACGGGCGCCAAACCAAAAGTGAGTAAGTACCTACCTACGAAACAGAATTGTTTTTTAAATGACATAATTTGGTGTAATCTTGAATGTTAAATTACAGTTGGAAAGAAGTTTTAAAGTTATTTTTTCAACAAGAAGGGCTATTGTTACTTAATTGACAAAAATTTTCCGAACCTCGGTTTTTATTGAAGACAATAAAAAATGTTTAAATACTTACTCTACAATTTTTCTACTTTTTGGAGCCCCTCTTATATAGGTAGGTATATACTTAATAGGATCACGTTGTTAAAGTTTTAAAAAGTCGTATATTTTGTTTCTCAACTTAATTTGTTAATACTTTTGCAATATTTTGCGTGCTAAATAAAATGAATACATTATTAGATATTTATCCAAATACCCAATACCAATCCAAGCGTACCGTTACAGACTTTTTATCATAGTAAAATGACATGCACTTATGCAAGCACTAACCATACACCACATACATACGCTCACATACACACAGCAACACACACGCACAAACACACGCACGCACACACCCACACACAAATGTTATTATATGTACTTAACTAAATTATTATTATTATGTTCTCTGATTCCATACCAAATTTTGAATTTTTTTTGACGAATACCTACCTAAGTCTAGTACAATAATAAATCTCACGCGGGTGAGAGACCTGCCCCCAGATTCACGAACCGTCGGAAACGCTCCCGACAGCGGAATGTATGCACTGTCTCTGTTACTCATTATAGAATAGACAAAGACAAAGCACAGAATTCGAATCCGATTCCGTTTCCGACGGTTCGTGAATCAGGGGTCTGGAGTCCTGAAATACAGGAGTTTCCTAGTTTAGGCTCCAGTCCACCCAAATAATATAAGTACTTATGCTAAGTACTAGAATTAAATTAAAACTATGTACATTATACTTATGTATATTTTGGTGGAAATAAATATTTTTTTAATTTTCATTTTCATTTTTATTTTCATTGCATTTCATTTCATTATAGAAAAATTGAAAATGAAGTATTTAGAAAAAATCGACCCGTCTCACAATCAGTTCCGATGGGACTCGAACCCACGACCTTTCGCTATCCGGGCGACTGCTCTAACCACTGAGCTACGGAGTCGTTACGAGAAGCGTCGAATTTATCGAATACTTCTAACTATTGTGAGACGGGTCGATTTTTTCAAAATACTTCATTTTCCATTTTTCTATCATAAAAATTGCATTGTGAATGCAAAAAAGTAAAAATTTAATTAACTTGCCATAATTTCTTCTTTAGCGATTGTCAAATATCTGGAAAGGTATTTCTTTCGCGTGTGGTGGTAGTAATATCTTCACATTGATGAAATTAACGCTGGCTATACAGCGAGTAAGAGGTATTTGATAAATTCGACGCTTCTCGTAACGACTCCGTAGCTCAGTGGTTAGAGCAATCGCCCGGATAGCCAAAGGTCGTGGGTTCGAGTCCCATCGGAGCTGATTGTGAGACGGGTCGTTTTTTTCTAAATACTTCATTTTTCATTTTTCTATCATAAAAATTGCATTGTATTCACAATGCAATTTTGCATTGTATTCACAATGCAATGCAATGCAAAAAAAGAAAAAAATTAAATAACTTTAATTTCATTTTCATTTTCATTTCATTTCAATATTTTGCGTGCTAAAAAATCAAACATTTTTCTAGACCCCGAATCTAACGAGCTATCGCTCATATTTTTAGGAGCTTTGTCTCTATTTAACACTGTTTTTCAATTTGTTGACTAACTTAAAACTTCACAACTCAAACAAGACTTCATTGAAAAAACTTTTAGTTCCTTAGTAATCAAATATTTTAATTTCATTCATAAACGATGCGTTTTAATATACAGTGTCTTCGTGTTTTTGCTGATTACTTTGGTTTTTTTACTACTATTAAAATACATTTTAAGAAACAAAAATAATAAGGGTTCAATAATATTCAACAATATAATAGAAAATAAACTTAGGTATATTATTTATTTATCCATTTACTTAGTTAACATTTTTATTGAAACCTGGTTACAAAGTTGGCAGAAGCGGCGGCTGGTCGAACCTGGAAAAAAACAAAGAATAAAATAAAAAAGGTATGTATAAGTATGAAAATTACTATAAAATAAGATACCTACATTAAATTACGGGAGAAGTCAAGGTTGTTTGGTATTAATTGATACGATTTAGCAACAAATAAATTATTTTAATCATATTATGAAGGAAAATCAACGTTCATGTTACTTCAGCATCAAATTAATTCTTGAATCCTATTATGAAGTAAAATCAATGTTTATTTTTAACTTGTTAAATAATTGGAACTTGCCTGATAGCTGGCCTTTTTATTAATTTCTTGTCTTTGTTTCTTAGAATAAGTTTAGGTTCGCTGTGTGCGCTACCAAGTAAAGCTAACATAGCCATCACAGTTGATATTAAAGTTACAAATTTCATTTTCAAGATAATAATACTAGCTCATGTGACTACAATTGGTATACGAATACGAATGAAAAGCTAAACTTTGCACCGAAGTATTTAAAGCAAACATTTAGAACCATGTCACACTTTGATTGACCTATCAACCACAGGCAAACAGGCATAACTTATTATAGGGAATGTGTCAAGGTTCTATTCATCGCTTGCAAATGCAATATTATGTACATATGTAAGTATAATTAATTACTCATGGCTATACGTCGGAAGACGTTGCTGGTTTTTCAAACCTCATGGGGAAAATATTTAAATAATAATAAAATGCATATTGACGTGAAAGGGATAAAAAGTCGTGTGACGTGTTTTACGCACATGCGTTTGTATGATTTACGCGTTAAATTTATTTATTTAGTACTTACACATAAAATTTAAATGAGACAAAACATTAAGTAAAACGGAAATGTTTAAATAAATTATTTATCAATCGCTAAAAAAAATTCGCTTGAACTAGAATGCTTGTTAAATTAGTAACTACCGAAATCATTTATATATTTTTTTAAATTTAATCTCTTTTTAACCGACCTCTAAATCAAAAAACGTTTTTGAAAAAAAAATGTAACCGCCTTCAAAACGGATCTTCAAACAAATATTAACAAACACTAAAAAACGAAAAAAATAATAAGATTTTTTAATTCAAAGGACGATGATACATGACTTTTTCTAATTTATCTTGGTACTTACTGAACTGTTTGAAGTCGGTGCCGTCACACGTATTGAGGTAATTACGTCCTACACCTCACGCTTGGGACCAGGTTTTTTTTTATATGCTAGTTATTTCACTCAGTATATTTCGTTCTTATTCTTTTTGGCTTGGCACCGACTTCAAACAGTTCAGTAAGTACCAAGATAAATTAGAAAAAGTCATGTATCATCGTCCTTTGAATTAAAAAATCTTATTATTTTTTTCGTTTTTTAGTGTTTGTTAATATTTGTTTGAAGATCCGTTTTGAAGGCGGTTACATTTTTTTTTCAAAAACGTTTTATTTTTCGATTTTTTGTGAAGTAGCTTAAGGTATATTGTACAATGCGCAGCCTCGCCGCGCTCGACGCCGGCAGCCCCCACCTCTATTATTGGCCCCCAAGACTACCACCAACTATGCGGGTAACGCGCCCATCTCCAGATTGCCCCAGATATTTAATAATGTGTTTAAGGATATTGACTTATTTACTCACAGCAAAACATCACTTAAAACAAAAGCTATTCAAATACTGAATGGTAATGTTTAATACTTATTTTTGTCTTATAATGATACATAAGTACTTATTTAAAATAACAAGAGACATAACATAACCTTCTTTTTTTTTTCTCATCTTTTGATAATTAATACGTTTGAACATAAATTCTTAGTGAACTATTGTTTGATTCCGATTTGACGTTTAAGTAAGTATTGAAAATGAAACTAATCCAAATTTAAAATTATTCTGTACTAGCTTTCCGCCCGCGGCTTCGCCCGCGTGAACTACACGACGTTATCCCGCGGGAATGTGATAATTTTCCGGGATAAAAAGTAGCCTATGTTCCTCTCCAGGCTACAAAGTATCTATGTTCCAAATTTCAGCCAAATCCGTTCAGCCGTTTTCGCGTGATTGAGTAACAAACATCCAAACATCCAAACATCCAAACATCTAAACTTTCACATTTATAATATTAGTAGGATTATTAATAATGTAGTTGTAGTACTTAAATGTAGGTACTTTTAAGTATTTTTTCTAAACGCCCTCATTATACGTCCAATACTATTGGTTATTTTAAGGGAAGCCTGTAATTAGCCTTACTTTAATAATATGTTAATATTTAAGCTGCATATTTATAACAATTAAGCTGTTGGTTTTCTAAATAAATAAAAAAAAAAAAAAAGAAACTACATGGTGATTATGATAAATTGTTGTATCCGTCACGGAATTCAGCTTTCCATCTTTAGCTACTTTAGATAACTTGAAGGAATACAACTGAAGGTCCATTCGTGCATATGGTATTTATAAAACATCATAATATAACTCCTAACTGTTGAGGAGCTTCACCTCTCATCAGCAGCTCACCCTAATAACCTGAAAGAATATAACTAATACTACTAATATAAATAATCGTACGTATGGGCCAATGCCCATACGTACGATTAATACTTAAAGAAATATTCTCCAGCTCCTAACCGTTAAGGAGTTGTAGCTTCCATCACCAGCTCATCACTATGAGATGATGACTACCAGATGCAAATACTTGACTAACTTCAAAAATAAATGGAACGCATAAGGCTTGCCTATATTTGAAAATTTCTCTCAATTTTCCTGGGATTTGATCCCCTGGTCCTGACTTGGTGAAAGTAAGATCAGGTCAGAAGTACCAACTTTCAAAAAAAAATATTTTGAAAATGATCCCCAATTTGATGAAACTATGAAATCGTCCATATACCCAAATAAAGTCTGAATACACATTTTTCAGGATAACTCCTGAACTTCTTGCTAGTTCTTGATAAAATTTGAATGGGACCACACGAGAAGCGTCACCTTTTAAATAAAAAAAGAATTATCCAAATCGGTTCATTAACTAAAAAGTTCTGAGGTAACACACATAAAAAATAAAAAAAAAAATAAAAAAAAAAATATACAGTCGATTTGATAACCTCCTCCTTTTTTTGAAGTCGGTTAAAAAGGAGGAGGTTCTCTATTCGTCTGTATGAATGTTTTTTTGTGTATGTCAACCGATTACTCGAAGACGGATGGACCGATTGAAATGATTCAAACGCATAGATTAATAACAGCTTCGCTTCTTATTATTCTAAGTTCAAACGTTATTACATCAGGTTAGTTTCCAAGTTGGTCCCATTTTTTGAAATTTTGAAATCGGTTCAGTAGTTTTCAGGAAATCTTGAAAATACTGCCGTTTTCGTTACCACTTTATGTGAATTTGATACGTATCTTTAGGCATAACTCCCTTGTTTATAAACCGATTTAGATGATTCTTGTTTTGTTAAAAAGGGGATAAGTACCTCAAAGTATTTTAACTGACTTCAAAATTGTCTGCACGATGCACTAAAAAGAGTGAAATAAAAATTATTTTTATAAAAAAATAAAAACGCCTTCAAAAAAACCACATCAAAAAGGTAAGAAATAATCCCTCACCAAATAAATAACGTAAATTTATACTTTGAGGTAATCGGTGTACATACATATAAAAATAAAAAAAAAAAAACGCGACGAATAGATAACCTCCTCCTTTTAAATTTTTGAAGGCGGTTAAAAATAAACGCGACGAATAGATAACCTCCTCCTTTTCAATTTTTGAAGTCGGTTAAAAAGCGTTAATTACTATATTTTTAACCGACTTCAAAAAAGGAGGAGGTTATCAATTCGACTGTATGTTTTTTTTATTTTTTTTTATTTTTTATGTGTGTTACCTCAGAACTTTTTAGTTAATGAACCGATTTGGATAATTCTTTTTTTATTTAAAAGGTGACGCTTCTCGTGTGGTCCCATTCAAACTTTATCAAGAACTGGCAAGAAGTTCAGGAATTATCGTGAATAATGTGTATTCAGACTTTATTTGGGTATATGGACGATTTCATAGTTTCATCAAATTGGGGATCAGTTTCAAAATATTATTTTTTTCGAAAGTTGGTACTTCTGACCTGATCTTACTTTCACCAAGTCAGGACCAGGGGATCAAATCCCAGGAAAATTGAGAGAAATTCTCAAATATAGGCAAGCCTTATGCGTTCCATTTATTTTTGAAGTTAGTCAAGTATTTGCATCTGGTAGTCATCATCTCATAGTGATGAGCTGTAATGGAAGCTACAACTCCTTAACGGTTAGGAGCTGGAGAATATTTCTTTAAGTATTAATCGTACGTATGGGCCAATAGTTATATTCTTTCAGGTTATTAGGGTGAGCTGCTGATGAGAGGTGAAACTCCTCAACAGTTAGGAGTTATATTATGATGTTTTATAAATACCATATGCACGAATGGACCTTCAGTTGTATTCCTTCAAGTTATCTAAGTAGCTAAAGATGGAAAGCTGAATTCCGTAACGGATAGGATATTTACAACAATTTATCATAATCACCATGTAGTTTCTTAAGTTACTTCACTAAAAATCGAAAAATAAAACGTTTTTGAAAAAAAAATGTAACTGCCTTCAAAACGGATCTTCAAACAAAAATTAACAAACACTAAAAAACGAAAAAAATAATAAGATTTTTTAATTCCAAGGACGATGATACGTGACTTTTTCTAATTTATCTTGGTACTTACTGAACTGTTTGAAGTCGGTGCCAATCAAAAAGAATAAGAACGAAATATACTGAGTGAAATAACTAACATATAAAAAAAAACCGGTCCCAAGCGTGAGGTGTAGGACGTAATTACCTCAATACGTATAAGACGGCACCGACTTCAAACAGTTCAGTAAGTACCAAGATAAATTAGAAAAAGTCACGTATCATCGTCCTTGGAATTAAAAAATCTTATTATTTTTTTTTTGTTTTTTAGTGTTTGTTAATTTTTGTTTGAAGATCCGTTTTGAAGGCGGTTACATTTTTTTTTCAAAAACGTTTTATCATAATAACTGTAATTTTGTAAATATCTATCAATAAAAAATTTCAACATTTAATATCAAGCATCCCAAGCTTTTTACTATACTTAATTGAATTTTTTTTAAACTTATTTTCTACTTTATAGGGCGTTTTTCTTGTTTTTTTAAACTAGGTATATTTTGTCTGCCAATACTACAAATGGAAGTAAAGAAACTGTAGTAATCCTACTGAAAAATATGATGAAAATTGATGATGTAATGATGAGATAAAATTATTGTATTGTCATCGACGCTCCACCTCTATACAAATTTTCAAGCAGATCAGACGTCTAAAAATTGGTGAAAATTACGTTAAAAAAAATCCATTACATCAGGTCAAGCTAATAAAAGCGTGATAATGACAGGTTTTTTTTAAAAACGTCGTTTTTATGACAAGCTTTTTTGTTGACTGTACTTTAATATTGTATTGTCATCCAAACCAAACCTGTATGCAAAGTTTCAGCTCAATCGGGCACCGGGAAGCTGATCAAATTTAACTTGCTAAATTTTATTGCAAACATCATGAAACTAAGTGCCTGTTGCACAATGTCCGATTAGGTCCTAATCGGACATTGTGAAACAGGCACTTAGGCACACTTATTAGGAGATACTTTCCAGTTTACTTGACAGTTACTTACTTAAACATTGTGAAACAGGCCCTAAATAATAAAAGGCGACAGTTACTGAATGATCAATCAATGCACAGCTCAAGCTACTAGATAGATCGAACTGAAAGGCACACTAAAGCCTGACGGTTCACCAACAGTCAGTTACGTTAACCGTCGGTTAGTTTTTTGGTTAACCAATTACTTGCGCTAACCAGCCAACCAAGCACCAGTTAACCTATGGTTACTTACCGACTGTTGGTCAGACCTAATAATTTATATGAAGTAAAGGTTCGTTATGAGAGGATTTTTGAAAAATTCAACCTCTGCGCTCTGATTCACAAACCGTTGGAAACGGAATCGGATTCGAATTCTGTGCTTTGTCTTCGTCTCTTCTATAGTGAGTGACAGAGACAGTGCATACCTACATTTCGCTGTCGGGAGCGTTTCCGACGGTTTGTGAATCAGGGCGCTGATCTAAATAAATAAAACGGGGTACCTAATCCTATAACTACGTTCCTCAAATTTCTAGCGAGCGAGGCCGCGGGAAAGAGCTAGTTACAATATATCACACGGTCAATCATGCTCATGCGTAAATGGAAAACTTTCAGTTTTCTGTATCCTCCTACTAATACCTACTGTGTGGGTAGGGTTTCATACAAAACAAAAAAGTGCCACATTTTAAAATCTACAATGAATATTCAAAAAACAAAACGGACAGCCCTAATTCTTATGCATTTCAACAATACCGGAAATTCATAAAGGGTGGAAAACGTTATCATTATCACCGTCGTATCTAAGATAAATTATGAAGCACAAACGCTATAAAGTAAAAACGTTCTTGCCTATAACGTTCTCCTTCTAGTTCCAAGCACGAAAAACTTTCGTTATCGTAATGGTTATCGTGATCGTATTATTTTGTATGAAAACTAGAGCAGCGCCTCTATCTTTCGTACAAGGAACTAAAATTCTAAAGATATTTGACAGCAGCACTTTGACAGTTTTTGACGGATGGTTTAGTTCACTATGGCCGGTTTCAATAACCTACTCCCCGGTAAAGATAGGCTTACCCGAAACGGTTGCTTGTTGTTGTTGTAACAGAACCAGGATAAGCTTACTTTTACCGGGAGATAGGTTATTGAAACCGGCCGTAAACGGTTAATAACGACAGTTTCTTATCCACTTGTGTTGCACTGGGCGCGGAATTAGAGGTGGTCCGGCCAGAGAGCACTGCTTTGCAGCCGGACCACAGAAGCTACTGAATATTTCATTATCTGTTGAGGTACTTTTAATTTTAATACATTCCTATGAAAGTAGACTACAGGTAGCTGTTATATGTGGTCCGGCCACAGAGGATCACACGTGACTTGACACGCACCCAGCACCGCACGGTGGCTTTATAATTTCTTATCAATTAGAACCATTTCTTTATTTAAAGCATCGTTTTTGGTATACCTAATTAAATAGGCGTATCGCAGTATATGAGCCAACCGTTTTAGGTGGCCCCGTATAGGATTAGCATAATAAAAAGAATCCCTAATGATAACGAGTTTAATAAACCAGATTAATTAAATACATCAAGAAAAATTTGGTAAACTGAAGTTGATTAGTTAAAATAATATTTACATTTAAATAACATTTGTAATGTCGTTTTTTCTTAAGAATTTATCCCCTATTCTTCACATTCTGGTAAACTTCATGAGCTGTACCAGCGGCTCCGAGAACACCAAGTCCAGTTTTCTGAAAACAAATAACATTTCATTAAACATGTGGAACAATCATACCATGAGTATCAAAGAATTTATAACTAGCGGATCCTCGCGGTTTTACCCGCGTGGTACCCGTTCCCGTGGGAATATCGGGATAAATATAACCTAATTGTCACTCGAGAAGAATGCAGCTTTCTAATAGTCAAGGAATTTTCTAAATCGGTCCAGTAGTTCCTGAGATTAGCGCGTTCAACCAAACAAACAAAGAAACTAACTTTTCATAATCTTAGTATATTAATGGTACCTAATTATTGTAACTTTTACAATTTAAAGGTCTGCTTTGAGCCATTGACTACACTAGTTTATATAAGTACCAAAGTATTGAAAGTAAAGTATTGAAACTTACGATGGCTTTCCCGATCTGCTTGACTGGTATCTTGGGCTCGGGCGCGGCGTGTCCCCCTGCGAACAGCGCGAGCATCGCCAGAACTACGGCGAACAGGGCGGCGAAATTCATGTTGATAGGTTTATAGAGAAGTTCAAACTTCGAAGAGTAATGTGATAATGTTTCTTATGGATAGTTGAACACCTTTTATATATGCACGCGCATTGAGGATAGGAATGATTTCTATGAATAGTAATATGGGTTAATCCAACGGTGGGTTTCAGATGATACGTCACAAACTAGGAAGAGACTGGGGCTTCATTATGGAAGAGGATTATTGGGATTCTGACGTACTAATTGGGATTACTATTTTATAAGTTGGGATTCTGGCGAACTAAGTGTATTCGTCATACTTACCATAACTTTTCACGGTATAATTAATTTTAATATAAGGACATTGCACATGTATGGCATTAATCGAAATCGCATACTAATTACCTAATTTATTTTTACATATATTATATTTTACATAGCGCGGAGAACCGATGGCCGTTTTGGGGCGGAAAGGTTCTCGAATAAAGACCGCGTACCGGACGACGTTTCGTGGGCAGGTCCCCTACAAGGTGGAACGACGATTTAATCTAGTCAAGATCGCGGGTAGCCGCTGGATGCGGGCAGCGCAGGACCGATCGTTGTGGAGATCCTTGGGGGAGGCCTATGCCTAGCAGTGGGCGTCGTTCGGCTGACATGATGATGATAATGAATAAATGGGTAGGTACGATGTCAAAGCACCGAATATTTTTGTATTGTGCTGAATTAATGTCGACGTGGGAAACCAATTTAGATTTTAATAGGTAGGTGTCTCAAAACCTACTTGAATTTTGAATAATTTTAGTTGTGTAATAAATGGAACGCGGATATTTGCAGTCGTCATGAGCAAGCATCGAGCAACGCATAGAAATTGTGAAAATCCACTACCGAAATGGTGAAAATTTTGCAGAAATTGTAATAATATCAGTTTTTTTAAATATAATACTTTATTACTTGTCTCTGTACCTACACTGTGATCTGTTTCCAAAACTAATAAAATTTATTTTTTTAGCTACGGATACCGTGATCAGTGGGTAAAAATATTAATATATTATTTGTTGGAAACGGATCACGGTATCGGTGGATACAACTCGCCGTGATCAGTGGCCAATTCAATCTGATACCGTGATCCGTGGCTACAGACCCGGATTTGGGATTTATTCACCTCTAAAATATTGCCGTTAGTTTTGTAGGACTTATTACTAATAAGTATACAGTACCCCTAGTGTAAGTTTTTAACCGACTTCTAAATCAAAAAGGAGGAAGTTCTCTATTCGTCTGTATGTATGTTTTTTTTTTGTGTATGTCCACCGATTACTCGAAGACGGATGGACCGATTGAAATGATTGAAACGTTATTACTTATTTTTAGGAAATCTTGAAAATACTGTCGTTTTCGTTACCACTTTATGTGAATTTAATACGTATCTTTAGGCATAACTCCTTTGTTTATAAACCGATTTAGATGATTCTTGTTTTGTTAAAAACGTATCCCCTCAAGGTATTTTAACCGACTTCAAAAAAGGAGGTTTTCAATTTGATCACATACCTATTTACCAGAATACAAGTAAATTGCCTGCACGATGCACTAAAAAGAGTGAAATAAAAATTATTTTTATGAAAAAATAAAACCGCCTTCATTAAAATCACATCAAAAAAGTAAGAAATAATTCCTCACCAAATAAATAACGTAAGTACTTTGAAGTCGGGCGGGTTTTAACAAAAACAACAAAAAATCGTACATGTTTCACGCCCGACTTCAAAGTACTTACGTTATTTATTTGGTGAGGAATTACTTCTTACTTTTTTGATGTGATTTTTTTGAAGGCGGTTTTATTTTTTCATAAAAATATTTTTTTATGTCAAGCAAACGCAAACTATTTCGATTCCGTATTTATGTCAATTTGTATGAAAACTGTATCAGCGCCTCTAGCGGCGAGTAGCGCGCTTACACCGTTTTCATACAAATTGACATAAATACGGATTCGCGATAGTTTACGTTTGCTTTACATAAAAACTTACACTAGGGGTACAGGATGGAATTATTTCATGATACTTGGAGGGATAGTCGGGATAATACTTGAAATAATGGAGATAGCAAATTTCACTAAAAAAAACATTTATTTTTCTTTTATAAACAAAACTGCATTCAATTTTAAAAATAAGCTTGCAACCTATTGATGTCATAAAAAATTATTACCTATGTCATCAGTCAATAGAGTAACTTATTATGATTAAATCTGTTTTAGAAACACGATAAATTAAATGAAAGGGAATCAATGAAAGACACCATGGATTCGATGTCGAGTCGCGTCGATGTGTACCTAGGTAGGTACGTTTGTATGAAAATGGTGAATTATTTTAAATTAGTGAATGCAGTTTTGTTTCTTTTCTAAAGTTGAACAATGTTTCTTTCAGTCTTTGCTATCTCCGTTATTTCGAGTACTTTTTCTCCAAGTATCATGAAATAATTCCAACCTGTATAAGTTCAATCATTAATGAAACGCGTGGATTAATGAGGTAATTGCCATCACCACATTGTTTTTGTATATACTTATCTTTGAGAATTAAAAACTCAAAACATACTTATAGTGTTTTGAGTTTTGAATACTTTATTTTAAATTAAATTTATGCATTAACAATGTGTATTTTCCCTATAATGTTTTGTCGTGCTCTGTAAATGCATCTTTGCTAATTGTATAATAATACATTTCAGTCAGTGTCATTAATTTAGTTAGTGTAGGGATGATATACGCACACAATATTACAAGTTATTCATTTAACTATTCCCCATCAACTTTGAATCATAGGTAACTACAGATTCAAGACGAAACGCAGAGATCAAATTAGCAGTAGGTACTTTGGGAAAATCCACCGTTAGTAGCAGGAAAACAACGGAGCCCTTTAGCCCACCCATTGTATAAAAAGCACTCTACGTTCTTTAACGCACATTCTTTACTTCAACGCCAATCGCGACTGTCTATTGTTTGATATTATTGAAATTAAAAAAAAACAACATGAAGTTCGCTGCTTTGTTCGCCGTTGTTCTGGCGATGCTCGCGCTGTTCGCGGGGGGACACGCCGCGCCCGAGCCCAAGATACCCGTCAAGCAGATCGGGAAAGCTATCGTAAGTGAAGTTAGAATTATAATAGCTCCTTTTAACTTATAAAATAGTGACTGATAGGGTTGCACATTGTTTTCTTCATAATTCTATTTCAGTCTAAAGACGTAATTAAAACTTACAAGTTTGTTAAAGTTTTAATAACGTACCTACTCGAAGTTAAACAATTTACCGTATTATATTCAAACTCTTAATCTCAAGCTGAGTTCTGGGACGTTCCTTCTCTATTATAATTATGAAAGAAATTTATAAAATCAAATTAAAAGAAACCGCTCCTTAGGTTGAAGAGCGATTTTATGTTGGTGTACACGGAAAGAACTTTTTCATCAAATTTTCAGCAATATCTTAATAAGACTATTTTTTAACTGACTTCTAAATCAAAAAGTAGGAGGTTCTCTATTCGTCTGTATGTATGTTTTTTCTCTTTTTTTTTTTCTTTTTTTTTTGTGTATGTCCACCGATTACTCGAAGACGGCTGAACCGATTGAAATGGTTCAAACGTTATTACATCAGGTTGGTTTCCAAGTTGGTCCCATTTTTTGAAATTTTGAAATCCGTTCAGTAGTTTTCAGGAAATCTTGAAAATACTGTCGTTTTCGTTACCACTTAATGTGAATTTAATACGTATCTTTAGGCATAAGTCCTTTGTTTATAAACCGATTTAGATGATTCTTGTTTTGTTAAAAAGGGGATACCTCAAGGTATTTTAACCGACTTTGAAAAAGGAGGTTTTCAGTTTGATCACATACCTATTTACCAGAAAACACGTAAATTGCCTGCACGATGCACTAAAAAGAGTGAAATAAAAATTATTTTTATAAAAAAATAAAACCGCCTTCAAAAAAACCACATCAAAAAAGTAAGAAATAATTCCTCACCAAATAAATAACGTAAGTACTTTGAAGTCGGGCGGGTTTTAACAAAAACAACAAAAAAATTGTACATGTTTTACGCCCGACTTCAAAGTACTTACTTACGTTATTTTTGCAATACAATTTTTATTATTGAAAAGTAAGTCTTAATAAATATCGACCTGTCTCGTAACTCGTAACTAGCTCCGATTGGACTCGAACCCAAGACTTTTCACTGTCCGGGCAAATGCTTTAACCACGAAGCATTCGAGAGAACGCTTTTCAATATTTCAAACAACTGAAGTTATTCATGTGATTTCAGAAAACTGGATTTGGTGTTCTCAGCGCAGCGGGCACAGCTCACGAAGTTTACCAACACGTGAAAAACAGAGGATAGAAGCTACAACAAAACTAGGTTTAATGTATGGGATCAGTATAAATGAGTTATTAAATTATGTTATTTTTATTGATAAGTTATTAAATTATGCTATTTTTATTAATAAATAAAGTTTAAAGAATATTATTTAAATTGAAGTATTATTATCTCTTTTAAAATAATACCCACAAATTGCCGTTTTCAATTGGGAAATTGTAGGAAGTTGGAATTATCATACAAATATATTTGGGGATTTCTTGGATATGTGAGCTCCGAATTCAACCAAACTTTAGATATAATCAGACAACATTAATCTAACTATTGCCTATTTAGCTATCCCATTTAAAAAACTGCCTTGTAATAAAAAAAACTGTTACTTAGAGGTTGTCAAATTGACGCTAACCAAAGAGGGGTACTTCGAAGCATTTATAAAAATTTTAGACGCGTTTTCAATTCTTAGTTTTTTCGATATATTATTATAACGATATAGGTACTGTATAATAATTGAAAAATTACAGATCAATGAACATGTGCAAATAAAACGGCAATTTCATAGGTCATATACATATTATAATAATAATAATACATTGAATAGCCTGCCATCACTACATAGTATAAAACAAAGTCGCTTTCTCTTTCCCTATGTCCCTTTGTATGCTTAAATCTTTGAAACTACGCAACGGATTTTGATGCGTTTTTTTTAATAGATAGAGTGATTCAAGAGGAAGGTTTATATGTACTTTTTATCCCGATATTCCCACGGGAACGGGAACCACGCGGGTGAAACCGCGGGCGGCCGCTAGTTTATTAATAATCCATAAGTGATCTTGTCTAACAATAGTACCCACTAGCACGAAAACTGTCGTTATTGTAATCGTAATGTAAATTATACTATCGGTCAAAAGCTGACAAAGCGCTGTTGTCGAATTAGTATATCTATTGAATTCTGGTTCCTTCTAGCTTTTTAAATTCAGTAACCACTTTATGAATAGAACGAAGCGAGAGACAAGACAATCGCTTCGCTGCGCTTCGCGATCGCCTTAAATTTCTAACCTATCACGTGTTCTACAGGACTTCCGTAAATTTAGAAATTGTTCAGGAAAATTATAAATTTGTGTTTCTTGTTATTTTCCGGTGACACATACATTTTATGGCAAACGTTGTGATATATTTGGGCAGTAATGACACAAAACTTATGTAAGTAGTTAAAATTTGGTGCACGCGTGGCCTTTTTGGGTTATGAAAAGTTTTTGTAGTTTTGGTACAGGTTTCATTTATTTGTACATACATATTATATTTTTTTTGGATGAGGCTGTTTAGTGTAACGATTGTTTTTTTGGTGGTCATTAAATTTCATCCCTAATCGAATTGAGAACCTCCCTCTTTTTTTTTAAGTCGGTTAAAAAGTAGCCAAAACCGGGGTTTCTACCATAGGATAAATTGTAATAGGTTTCCACTCATAGTCCGTCCGAAAATCTTCGATGTGGCTGTGTGCTTTTTTCTATTTCAACTTTTTCTTTCCTGTGCTGTATTTGTTATCGATAGACAATTGGAAAATATATAAAATCATGGCTTATCGTAATACATGTAAGGTCAATGTGGGGAAGTCCGGCATACTTTTCTAAAATTTAAGTTCAACTGAACTTATTGAATCGAGATAGGTACGCTTTCTAAAGTGACTTGTGTCGTCGGAAATTATAGGTAATATATTTATTTACCTATATTGGTCTTAAAATAGTATGAATTGCAATTATCTTTAAATTTATATGATATTTTTTAAAACACGGCGGCGTGTAGACGGACTTCCCGTGCAGTTTAAGGTAAGTCCGTCTAATAGCAGTATATCCATAACTTGTGAGGCAATATATTGTATGAAAACAGTTTCTAGCAGTGACGTAAAACTAGCGTTGAAATGTGTGATTTATGTATTTGTCTATAAGGTTTACATTTCAAAGATAATTGATTTTATTTGATTTTAAGGCAAGTCCGGCATATCTTTGGTGACAGTGGTTGCAATTTTTTTTTATAAAATTGTTTGTAGCGAATTTCCTTTTTTAACCGACTTCTAAATCAAAAAGGAGGAGGTTCTCTATTCGTCTGTATGTATGTTGTTTTTTTTTTTTTTTTTTGTGTATGTCCACCGATTACTCGAAGACGGCTGAACCGATTGAAATGGTTCAAACGTTATTACATCAGGTTGGTTTCCAAGTTGGTCCCATTTTTTGAAATTTTGAAATCGAATCAGTAGTTTTCAGGAAATCTTGAAAATACTGTCGTTTTCGTTACCACTTTATGTGAATTTAATACGTATCTTTAGGCATAACTCCTTTGTTTATAAACCGATTTAGATGATTCTTGTTTTGTTAAAAAGGGGATACCTCAAGGTATTTTAACCGACTTCGAAAAAGAAGGTTTTGAGTTTGATCACATACCTTTTTACCAGAAAACACGCAAATTGCCTGCACGATGCACTAAAAAGAGTGAAACAAAATTATTTTTATAAAATAATAAAACCGCCTTCTAAAAAACCACATCAAAAAAGTAAGAAATAATTCCTCACCAAATAAATAACGTAAGTACTTTGAAGTCGGGCGGGTTTTAACAAAAACAACAAAAAATTGTACATGTTTCACGCCCGACTTCAAAGTACTTACGTTATTTATTTGGTGAGGAATTATTTCTTACTTTTTTGATGTGGTTTTTTAGAAGGCGGTTTTTTGTAAAATAAAATACTAAGTTAAACACAAATCTTTATTTCTAATTCAATATTATAAGTAGTGACTGCAAAATAAGCACAAAATTGAACGCGATCGCGAACATTTTTATATTCCTAGTAAAATAGATATACGAAAGCGATTCATTACTATCTTACGGTACATAATTATATCCCTAGGGATATTACTATACGCTTTACTATATATCACGGCTTTACCTATCTTACTGCGACATAAGAAAAGTACATGATACATCCGAGGATAACGTTCAACCCTCATCCCTGGAAGAGAGCACGTGAGATAACCCACAGGACATCGTCATCCGTTATGATTAACTTATCATCGCATGATAAAGCAAGGGACGACACAAAAACCCACATTCCTGGAAGAGGTCACGCAGGATAACTCTCAGGAAACTGTCATTCATTAATAATGGCACACCATTAGATAAGCATAGAATATAATATTCCTGTAACTAGTTGATAAGTAAAATAGTATAAAAGCGGCCTGCGCGCCCTAATCAATGTTCATTTTATCTTCAGCCTTCCTCTGTTAATAAGCTTAAGTTGTATTTTTAAATAAATTCTTTTTTAACGCCTCCAGTTCTTTAAAATTATTAACTGGCGCTATATCAAGCTTTATCGTAGGTGTAGAATGATTTTCAATAAATCAAATAAATACTTTCATACTAGTAGTAGTAGTGGTAGCAGCACGTAGTAGCTAACAAATACAAATAACATAAAATACGTGCAGCTGAAAAGGTTGCCAATATCTGCAATTGAGGCAAGACCGTCATATGACGAACTTGCCTTACGTATGCCAGACGGACTTCCCAACTATTACATTTTGTGGTTAGAAATTTGTTGCCGGTAATAATTACGAAACTCAAGCGATATAAATGAATTCATCACCAGAAATAAGTATATGAATCACTAAATGACTTACGTAATCAAAGAAACTCCAGAAACTCCATTGGTTTTCTACTTTTTTTATGTTTTTTGAAGAGACGTTACACTCCAGCTTCAAGTACAAAACGCGAAAAAAAATGGCCTACCAATTTCTTTCAACCTAATGATGTTAGCGACGTCTATGATTCTCAGTTTGAACTAGCTCCGTAATACTGTTTTACCGACCGAGGCATAAGAACCTAGTCATTCAAAAATGGAAGTTATTGCCGCTAGACGGACTTACCTCCTAGACGGACTTCCCCACATTGACCTTACCAGTATCCTCGCTCGATCACCCACGCCTAACTACGTAAGTAACTAATACTTTTCCTGACAACTGTCATTAAATATTGCGATAGAATCCCATAAAGCCCATCGTCATAATCTACAAACTACTAACTATAATTTTAATTCTGAAGTGGGCTATTGGTATCTATGAGTGCCACATCATCATCATAGTGTTTAAATTAATGTATTGAAGAAAAACAGCACATGCTTTGCTGGCTTTTCACGGTGCCTGATATCGCGAGTATTGCCGTGCCGATGCCGAGCCGATTTGTACGAACCGGGACCGTACTCTGAAACGCTAATCCGAAGATTCGGTTAGCCCCGCCCCTTTCACTCGATTCTGTCCCGACTAGAGAGTGAGAGGGACGGATATACCGAAGTTTCGGGTTTTGCGTTTCAGAGTAGGCCCTCAGCACGCCGCGACACACAAGGCGAGCCCGCGCCACCTCCTGGGTGTCGAGTCTGCTAACGTTAAGTCATAACTCATAATCGCCCAATCAATCGACTTTGCTATTTATAAGGCGTTTTCCTTTAACAATGTGGTGGGGTGGCGTATCATAATGAATTTAATTTAAAAAAGAATAATATTTATTTATTTAATCATGAAAACAATATAATACTGAGCATTTGCAATAAATTAACCATTGTTTAGTAATCATTTCTATCCCCTGTTCTTAACGTTCTGGTATACTTCGTGAGCTGAGCCTGCTGCGCCGAGGACACCAAGACCAGTTTTCTGCAATCATAACAATAAAATTAAATAACTTAATATTAAAAAAAATAGAGATAAAAAAATGCTTAAAAAAACAAAAGCAAACGGCAATCAACTTTTTGAAGTTAAGAATTTAAGAATCAAGAAAGAAATAGAATTAAGGAAAATAATGATAGTTTTCATTAGAATGTGCTTTACTTACGATAGCTTTCCCGATCTGCTTGACGGGTATCTTGGGCTCGGGCGCGGCGTGTCCCCCCGCGAACAGCGCGAGCATCGCCAGAACTACGGCGAACAAAGCGGCGAACTTCATGTTTAGTTTATTTAAAAAAATATCAAGCAAAAGACAGTTGCGAATGGCGATGAAGAAGTGAATGCCTCCAAGAACGTCGAGTGCGTTTTATTATAACGTATGGGCTTAAAGGATACGTTGTTTTCCTGTTACTTGCCGTAATTTTTCCGGAATTTCCTAACGTATCGTAGACACTCGTATTTTGATCTCCACGAATTCATCCTGAAACTGACAACTGTTGTTACCCGTGATTCAGTTCAGTAGTCTTTATGGATATATATATCGTAACAGTTGTCTCCGTGCGTGAGTCGTCCGAGTGCGTAAGAAAAATATGTTTTCTTCTTACTGTACTATAGAATTCGATTTGAACAACAGACGGCTGGTAGTAATTTCAATTTGAAATAGGCTGTGCCCCTGTACAATACTTTTATCTACTTATTTCTTTTTAATTTTATTTGAATGTGTGTACTAAATATTATTATGTAAGTTTTTGTGCCTACCGACAATGGGCACATTGACGGAAAATAAAATAAAAATTGCGAACCGGCGAGTGCACCCGTGGTTCCAGTAAAAAGTGGGTGCAGTCGCCGGACGACGCATAAAATTTTTACTACTTTGCCTACTCATATTTTGTTATTTATTTATTTTTAACTTATTTCATTCCTATCTGAAATGATGTGGGCACTATCACTGAAGTGCTGATTTCTCTCACTGAGTGAGGAAGTTAATAATTAATATCAAATGATTAAGTCATAACGGTTAAGACTCTTACTGATTGAAAATGCTTAAATAAACTAAACTTCTATAATAAAAACTGATTTCTGAGAAATATGTAGTGTTTACAATATAAAATACCTACCTCTGCAATGTAAACGCACGATGTTGGTAGGTCTCTATAATGTAAATTTTCAGAGATTTGTTCATAAAAATTAAGAGTTCTCCACTTAAAACTACTTTGAAAAGGTTAATTAAGTACTGAGTAAAGTGGTTAAAACAAAATTATTTTGTTTCTTCAATTTTAATATAAAGCTAAATATAAGAAAATGCAAAACGCCTTCTTACTTTTTCATTTAATTTAACATTGAATTTACTAAGGGATCTTGTTCTGATCTGTCTGTATAACTTGTCTGTCTGGACTTATATTTGTGGTAAGTTTTGTTTATTTTTACGTACTAGTTTCTGGAATTTATATTATTTGCTTATTTAGTTGTTGTCATTGCATTACAAATGGCTAACTTAAACATTTACTATCAGAACGTTCGGGGGTTGAGAACGAAAACTGATATATTTTTGCGTAATATGTTGTTACATGACTACGATTTAATAACTTTAACCGAGACTTGGCTTTTGGATGGGATATCCGATAGCGAATTGTTCGACGACCGTTATGTAGTCTGGCGTCGCGACAGGGATTATTCTAGAACGGGGCAGACTCGAGGCGGTGGAGTGTTAATCGCTGCTCGCCGCGGTCTTTTAGTTTCTTGTAAGCACCAGTGGCAGTCTAGTGCTGAGGATTTATGGTTAACTATCTCTTTTAATGACTCTTCTAGTAAACATAAGTCAAAACTTCAGCTACATTTATGTACTATTTATTTATGTGATGAAAATAGAGGCAATTCCCAAAATACGCAGTTGTATAATTTTATGGACAAACTTACTTTAATTAGAAACGATAACCCACTGGATAAATTTCTCATTATCGGTGACTTTAATATGAGTTCCATTGTATGGGAACCCACTGATCATGGCTTACAGGCGGCTCGACTACCCGGCGACGCATGCTCTGATTTTATCAATACTTTAAATTTGTGTTCTCTTGATCAATTTAATTATATTCACAACAACCTAGGCAGAATATTGGATCTAGTAATTTCGAACGACTTTGTGTCAGTGTCTGGCCTTGATCCCCTTGTTCCGGAAGACCCCCACCACAAAGCGCTTGATATTTCCGTTAATTTTATTGAACTTAATCCGCTTAAGGTTCCTAAACGTAGCATACGCATGTTTAACCGAGCTGATTATACGTCAATACGGTCTAAATTATCTGAAATTGATTGGGACCAACAGCTTCACTGTGGTACTGTAGATGCTGCGGTGGACGCTTTCTACGACATTATCAATCGTTTAATTAACGATTTTGTGCCAATAAAACGGACTATGTCCAACATATTTCCACCATGGTATAATTCCGCGCTACTTAAAATATTAAAAGAAAAATTAAAATTCCATCGTAAGTTTAAGGTGTACGGTAATAAGCAAGACGAACTCTCATTCAAAGTACTTCGCGACAGAGCTAACGAGGTTGAAAACGAGTGCTATCATAATTACATCTCTCGTATCGAAGACTCTATACTAGATAATCCGAGGGCGTTGTGCTCATTTAACAAAAATCAGCGTAGTTCATCATCGTACCCTGCGTGTATGTCTTATCAGGGCCAACCGTGTTACGACGGCGCAGCAATTTGTGAACTTTTTTCTAGATATTTTCGTTCTACCTTTTTGTATAGTGATGACCTTATGTCTGACTCAATGCGTGATAATCATGAGCAAGACGTAACCGGTGGCTGTGACATTGGTTCAATAGAAGTTGAATCCGATGTTGTCCGCAAACTTCTAAAATCCCTGGAAGTCAGCAAGTCCGCTGGACCTGATGATCTACCTGCTTTGTTTTTGGTAAACTGTGCTGATGAACTATGCCATCCCGTCTCTATTATTTTTAAAAGATCTCTTAACGAGGGTATTATGCCTGCCAAATGGAAAGCAGCTTATATAACGCCAATACATAAAAAAGGTCCTAAGGATTGTGTGGAAAATTTCAGACCGATCTCCAAACTGTGTCAACTTGCCAAAGTACTCGAGAGGTTAGTGTACGACCAGGTTTACAACTGTTTAAAGTTAAGCTTTAGCCCTCAGCAACACGGATTTTTGAAAAATCGTTCCACTGTGACTAACCTTGCCGTTTTCACAGATTACTTGACGGATCAAATGGATTTGGGCAACCAAGTTGACACGGTTTACACTGACTACGCCAAGGCGTTTGATCGTCTTGATCATAGAATGTTATTATTAAAGCTTATGAAGGTAGGCATTAGGGGGAATCTATTCAGGTGGTTTTCATCGTACATTGACAGAAGGTCTCAGGCGGTAGTGCTTAGTGGATTTACATCCTCGTGGTCTCTCATACCCTCTGGGGTTCCGCAAGGCTCCCTGCTTGGTCCTTTGCTTTTTATTATTTTTATTCATGATATAGGTCAGTGTTTCCATCATTCTAATCATCTCTTATTTGCAGACGACATGAAAATATTTAAAATTGTTAATAATAATGACGATGCAGTTCGGCTTCAGGATGATCTCCGAAGGTTGGACTCATACTGTTACTTAAACAAACTAGACTTGAACGTATCTAAATGTTTTTCTATCAGTTTTACCCGTAAAATCAATCCCTTTATTAGTAGTTACAGCATCAAAAACGAAACATTATCAATTCGTCAGGAAGCTAAAGACCTGGGAGTCATCCTTGATTCTAAACTGCTATTTGATAAACATATTGTCAATACTATCAACAAGGCATCTCGTTCACTAGGGTTGATTATGCGCCTGTCTAAGCCTTTTAAACGCATGAAAACCATTAAAATCCTTTATTGTGCTTATGTCCGTAGCCATCTCGAGTATGCCAGCTAGATTTGGAACCCCTGTTACGTAACTTACACAAATGATATAGAGAAGATCCAAAAAAAATTTACTCGGTTCCTTAATTACAAATTCAAAATTCCCAAAACATCTTACGAAGACCGTTGTACTAAATTCCACTTGCTACCACTTTCTGTTAGACGTAATATTGCAGATGTTACATTTCTACTCAAGTTGATTAGAGGTTCAGTGGATTGTCCTGATCTACTTGATAGAATTCGTTTTAAAATACCTACAAGAGCACCCCGCAACGATTCATATAGACCATTTAGTATTCCTTCTATGCACACCAACTACAGGCATAACAGTTTCCTTATTAGAGCTTGTTCCGCCATCAATAACGCTGACGCCAATATTGATTTATTTTTCAACAGCATCACGACTGTTATTAAGTTATTGTTTAAAATTTAGTTTAATGTTTATTGTTTAGTTTAATTTTGTTGCGCACCTGTCCCTTCTGGGCTACGTTTACTTTAAGATCAAATTCTTTTGAATTCTACATGTGGTAGCTTGTCAATAGCTTTTAGTTTTATATGTTTGTTGTTATCTGTATGTTTATAAGCTGTTAGCTATCCAAAAACGATAAATAAATAAATAAATAAATATATATTTTCAGTATCTTATATATTTACTCGTGTAGTTTATATTAATACTATTTAAAAATAGATGAAAGTGAGGTCTTTAATTTATAAGTGCAAGCATTTATGTAGAAAGTATCGTCCGCAAGTGTAAAATGAAGCAGTAATGAAGTATGTAATGACTTTAAGCATAATAAGTTCTTACACGGCTTGTTTGCAGAAAAAACGGGCACTTGCTTTATTTCATACAATCATGCTCACTTGCAGTCCATTGCAGAGCATATAATCGTTATTTCTTTGCACTATTACTATTATCAAAATGAAAATGACTCTTTCATCTTTCGAATAATAACCTAAATAAAAATGTTTTTTTCTTTCACAGAAGGTTACCTGGAAAAGATTGCTACATAGCAATAAGGCCGCCTGTTCTCTGTTCTCTTAAAACTGTTTCTGTTCTTTTGTTATATGTCTCTTTCTTTGTGTGTAATAAAGCTTTATTTAATTTTTTTATAAAATATTGAAAGTCGTTTGTGTCGCGTTCCATACATAATTTTCAACTGTGTAACTCAAACTCAACTATCTGTTTTTTACATAATATTTGGAGGTTTAGGAGAGTGAACAGATTTTCAAAGTTGTTTCAAATGATGATCGGAAAAACAAACATAGTAAGGATATATTATATCCAACACATTTGACACTGAAATTATTTTAGAAATTTTCTGATAGATTTATTTAAATGACCATGAATTGTATGAAAATAAAGTAAGTACCTAGCCGCTTTTTCTGCAAAGAGGTTCATTAATTGCTGATTTAAGGTCACAGCAGATTATATCAACTCGGAAAGGGATCGACACCGTTTCGCCTTCGCCTCGCATTCAACCAGGCGTCAACCTAACGTAAGCACGTATGACGTACCAAACCGTAACCAAACCGGTACCCCTAGTATGAGTTTGGCAAACTGTATTCGTAATCAAAAATTATCGCTCTATCTCTTTCATGTCCTTTGACTGCTTTACCGACATCAGCAGTTCATCCCATAAGTCGAGCTTCATGGTTCATCCGATAGTTTTCGTAAACGTTGACAGTTAAAATCAGACAGATCAGCGTCGTCGTATTGTAGGACGTAAATTATTGCTAAATTCCCTCTTATAGCAAACTAATTAGGCGTAAAATACTATAACTTGTAGCTGCTGTATAATTTTTAAAGAATGTCTGATTTGAAATTATTATTGGCATTTCTGTTTAATCGTGTATGTAGTTAAATAAATAAAAAAAAATGGTAGGTATCTCAATTTATTAAAAGATTTAAATGGTGACGAAAAGTATAACTCCTACTGATAGAAGCACCGGGACACCTTTTATGTCCTGATGCTAGGAAGGACATAGGCAAGTTGTAACCGCGGGAATAAGGCTCATTCCCATGGTAAAATAAGTTTTAGCCGAGCAAAGCTGTAGAATGGAATTGGTATTTAAGACGATAGTTAGAGTTCATGGGAAGGATGATATTTAGAATAGAGACAGTTTAAGGCCCTGGAAAGGATATATTTTACTTTTTACCGCGGGAAATCTCATTTTATGGAAAAATCACTTTAAGCGCGGGTTAATTTGGGGGCAGAAATTGGTATTTAAGTAAATAATTTGAGACCCTGGCAAGGATTATAATAAGCTACTTATACTTTTTACCACAGGATAGTATCATATTCCCACGGGAAAATCAATAAGTAGGTATTATTTGTTTGTCCGTCTTTCACGTCCAAAACGGAGTAACGGATCAATGTGATTTTTGGTACGGGAGTAGATTGGGAGCTGGAGAAAGACATAGTTTATCCCGGAAAATATTACATTCCATCTGGATAATGTCGTGTAGTACACGCGGGCGAAGCCGCGGGCGGAAAGCTATTAGAATATAATATTCTTTATTGTATTCTGAACACACAAATAACATGAACGGACAATACAGTAGTAGTACAACTGGCGGCCTTATAACTAAAAAGCAATATCTTCCAGGCAACCAAGTGGACGAAAAACAATACAAAAGAAATGGGTAGTTCATGGTGTCATCGTCCAAACTCAATAAAAAACAATATAAATAACATATTATATACATAAATTAAATATATAGATGTAGGTACTAAAAGTATTTTAGTACATAAAGTCTCAAACAGCTATTAATAATATTAAAGGGACAGATAGTGCAATTTCACTTGACGCTTATTAGCTGTCCAAGGTTTGTGCATTCTTAATAGTTTCCGGCAAAACATTCCAAAGACGAGCAGCGTCAACAGTAAAAGACTTGGCGAAAAATTTGGTGGAATGCGTTGGTCCATCTCATGCTCTCCAACGACCTCAAAACTTTTGAGTGTGTGGTGTGTGGTATGAAGGAATTTAAAACGTTCCTTGAGATAAGGTGGCGTAGGGAAAGAAGAGCGCATTCCGTTCCGGCGAAGGCGAATTGGCAACCACTTGAGCTTAGTGCGAAATTCGGTTTTGGCATCATTTTAGGTGATGTTACCAACAACAAAGTAATGCTTTGTACATATACACCTCTGAATTTTAATTTATACAAAGATTTTAGGGGATGGTAGTGTCCATCAATACGAACAATTTTCACTATGGGGCCATCCACCAAATTGCGAAAACAAAAATCAGCTGTTCCATACAATTCAGTCGAGTCGATGTACTTTTGTATAGAACAGCGGTTTTTTTCATCCCATCTTTGTACTAATTAAAATTTTGTGGTGTTTTTTATGGGTGTATAAAATAAACTGGAAATCTCAACATTCATTGATAAGACGCCACAATTATTAGTGTCTACTCTTGGAGAGGCCTATGTCCGGCCGGCAGTGGATGTTAATAGGCTGGTGATGATGATGATGAATTATTACTGCATAACATAATCTCAATCAAATATCATGCACTAGTACTTAGCATAGTACTCTAGTACTATGCTAAGGACAAATAAAATCAAATATAATATAATTATTAATCATAATCATAATCATAATCATAACATATTTATTTACGTAAAACATGGTATACACAGTTGTTATACAAAGAAAAGTCCTCATGTTTTGCACATTTGAGTTCCATGCAGATTTTTACAATAATTAAATCTAATATTTACTGTTTAGAAATTGCTTAATATAATAAAAGTTTTTGTCCATAAGCCACGTATATAATTTACTTCTAAACAAATTGAAGCTGAGATTTTTAAATTCACCGGGTATCTTATTATAAATTCGTACACACATGGCTATACAGTTTTTGTTATATTTTTCCGATTTTGGAATATTACTTAGGACCAATCTATTAGGAGACCTCTTTAGCCTAGAGTTAACATCTTGAGCTTTCTTAAATAGGTACATGTGATTATATACAAAAATGCTAATCTCGTAGATGTACAGCGATGGTAGCGGTAGCAAATTAAGGCCCCTAAAATATGGTCGACAGGACTCATCAGGTGGGATACCACAGATAGCCCTGACACATCTTTTTTGTGCGATAAATGCTTTGTTAGCGTCTGTGCCATTGCCCCATATTATTAATCCGTATCGTAATATAGAATCTACATATGCGCGATAGGTTGTAACTGTTGTTTCCCTGTTAGTTACCTTACTTACTTTGTTGAGAGCGTATACAAATTGATTAACCCTTTTGCATAAATTTTCTACATGTAGTTTCCAGTTTATGTTTTGGTCTATAGTAACCCCCAAAAATTTGGTTTGTGTTACTTCCTCTATATTATCAATATTTAATTTAAAATTGTATTTAGAGTGTATGGATTGATTAAATTGTATATAATTTGATTTAAGTAAATTAATTTTTAAATTATTATTCTCGAGCCATTTAATAATGTTGTCAATAGTATCATTGATGTCCTTTTCATGGTCACGTAGTGTAAAATTATTCTTATTAGTCGTCACAATAATAGAGATGTCATCAGCAAATAAACAACATTTATGATTGGTCGCTTTTGTTATGTCATTTATGTAGAGTACGAATAGGATTGGACTTAAAATGCTGCCCTGGGGGACGCCGCTACCATTGTTAATAAATTCAGATGAGTGTGACGTAAGTTCATTTTTAACTATTTTATTAACAATAACACACTGACGTCGATTAGTGAGATATGACGATATCCACTCTAGTGCGAGCCCTCTTATTCCTGTCGCCTCCAATTTTTTAATAGGATACTATGAGAAACGAAGTCGAATGCTTTTGATAAGTCAAAAAATAAGGCAGTTGTCAAAAAATTATCATTAAGATTTGTCAGAATTGTATTGATCAATGTAAATATTGCCAATGTTGTCGACTTATTCTTTTGAAAGCCGAACTGTTCTTTATTTATTATATTGAATTTGTCGCAGTAGTCTAATAGTCTCAAATACATGCACTTTTCAAATATTTTAGACAAGACTGGTATTAAAGCAATTGGACGATAATTATTGATTTCATCCTTATCGCCTTTTTTATGGAAAGGTTTAACGATGGACGATTTTAGTGTATCAGGAAAAGTTCCTGTTGAAAAAGATAAATTAATAAGGTACGTCAAAATCGGTACTAATTCAGACACACATGCCTTAATTATTTTTGTGCTAATACCGTCGAAACCCTCAGAGGTTGTATTGTTTAAAGTCATGATAAATTTTTTTTTCCCTTCTTGAGACACAGGTCTTAGGAACATCGCGTTAGCATTTAATTTAAGTTGCAAATTATTAAATGTCGAATTGCTGACGTTGGACGATTGTACGAAATATTGATTGAAGGCACTAGCAATTTTTTTGGGTGATGTTAAGCATTCGTTATTTATTTTAAGACTTGCAATATTGTCATCTAACTTGGAGGAGCTAATTTCATTTTTTATTACCGACCAAGTTGCTTTGCACTTGTTCTTGCTGTGGCATATAAATTTTATATTTGCATTTTTTTTTGAGTGATAAATACAATTTTTTAACAATTTTGAATATTTAATGTACCTGTTTTTATTTAAATTTGATTTATTTTTGTAGTACTGAAAGCGCAATTTTCTTTTTACTTTGCAACTTATTTTTAGACCTCTGCTGATCCAATTTTGTTTTTTGTCTTTATTATTAATTTTTATTTGTATAGTTGGAAAACATAGCTTGTAAAATAAGGTTAAAGTTTCATGAAAAGCATTGAAGGCTTTATTTAAATCGGTCTCAGAATATGTTTCAGACCAAGTTAAATGACTTAAATGTTCTTTAAATTTTAAAATATTATCGTAGCGGTAGTCTTTTCTATAGATTATGTAATAGCAATCGATCTCTTTGGCTCAGATAGTAACTACACAAGCGATCATCCGTTATTTACGTATTACAATAACCCATTACCGCGGAATAACCCAAATCTTAATCATAGCGCAACACTTGGTAAATCTTCAAGCTTTATTCAAGGAAAACAATCCTTTATAAAGGACGCTTGCAGTTCTTTAACATCTCATTCCTTCATACGGTACATACCGCGACAGTCAACTGTTGGACATCTCCCGAAACATCAAACAACATAAACATGAAGTTCGCCACCCTGTTCGCCGTTGTTCTGGCGATGCTCGCGCTGTTCGCGGGGGGACACGCCGCGCCCGAGCCCAAGATACCCGTCAAGCAGATCGGGAAAGCTATCGTAAGTTTAAATTCCTAATTTAAATGAAAATTCACCACAAATTCTATCAACATTGTATGTTTTCTGTCTGGATTTTGCATCTCCAGATTTAGGTATTTTAGTAATTATGCCTTATTCCACCATCTTCAAAACTTATTTTTGTATCTAGTTTTTAAGCGACACTTGTTCCTTTAAACTTTAGTACTACTTTTTTTTATACCTACATCACGTAAATTCCTCGCTATGTTTGGATGAAGTTTATATGTGCGCAATACTGCCGACTATAATAAATACGATTAAACCTTTTTTTTCAGAAAACTGGTCTTGGTGTGTTGGGCGCGGCAGATACTGCTCATGAGGTTTACCAGAATGTGAGAAACTAGGTAGTTGAAACCAAAGAAAATAATATTTTGTATTAACCTAACTTATTTATTTATATAATAAAATGTAAACATCCAATATTGTCCGTTTATCTTTTATAGTTATTTTAATGCTTGAAGGAGAGGAGAACGTAGTTAGAGTATTTTAATTCATTTACAGAATAGATTCAAGTCTGAAACTGCCTACAGTCACTGATAATAATATATTTTTCTACAAGCGTACTTTTTTTTTCTAATGCAAAAATAACAAATAGCGGAATAAATAAGGAACAATGAACTTCCATCAACAAAAACAAGAAGACAATGAAAGAATAAAAACCATGAAATACAATATTGAACTACTATTATATCAGTAGGTACCCTGTTAGCCACATATAACTGTACTTTTAAAATGCAATTAGATTCATGGTTGTTGAATAACCGTTGTTTGTACTCTGTAGTTGGGCATGAGACCCCTTTGTGGCCACTTTAAGAATGATTGCTGAAGCACGCTAAATGGTCTTACTTAGGTAAAAGTAGCTACCGTTTTAAGACAAAAATAACAATTTATCTATAAGTATTTAAAGATACATTTTTCAAATTTAAAGAAATATAATAAGATTTTTGTTTAAAACACAAAATGTGCGAAATGCACAAAATGGTTTTGGCCGCTTACCTAAGATACACTGAAGGTTCTGCGCGTCTGGCAGCTTATAAATGTTTGAATACCGATTTTTTTAAACTTAGGAAACTCAATGATTGATTAAAAAAATGATTGGCGGGAAATTGCGTGTCAGTTGTTTCTTTATCACAAGTTGAAGTTCGTTATCCGTAAAAAGATTTTAGGGCGCTTCGATCAACAATAACACCTAATTTAGGGCGTCGATTTTTTATGACTTTAAATGTTCACTGTCTCCGCAAGACTGCGCTGCTCGTCTTCAAAATCCTTTTGAGAGGGAGCATCTCATTTGAGCACTGTAAAGAAAGCAACAGTATTCTGTATGGATGTTCGAAGGCGACAGCAAACCAACAAAATTGAGGCAGACGAGAGGCGTTGGCAAAAAATCATCGCATTTTTTTCTCCCGAAGGGGTCCTGTCTGCACGAACCTACTTGAAGAACTAAAGACAGTTATTGCTGAGTGGTACACTACCATTTGTTTGCCCAGTGTCTTTGAAAAAGTTAGAGAAAAACGACCAAGAAGTCGCATCCTATTGCACCATGACAATGCTTTGGCGCACACCGCGAACAAGACAAAGTCATTTTTAGCTTCTGAAAAGGTAGAGCTAGTGACCCATTCCGTACATAGTCAAGACCTGGCACCATGCGATTTCTTTATTTTCCCAAAAATCAAAGATTTGATGAGAGGCTTGACATTTATGGGGCCGAAAGAGGCCGAAAACATGCCGTCAGACTAATGGTCATCATGTTTAAAATGTAATCGATACTTCGAAAAGCAGTAAATATATTACTTTACAAAATATCATTGACTTTACACGTGAATTGTTTTAATAATGAAGTACGCAAAACTTTCAGTGTACCCCTCGTATTGATAGCCAAATTTTTGTAAGTAAGTATAGCGAAACATCATAACTAGATCCAGGTTAAATCAATATATTTTATTGTGCTAGAAACCAATCGATTGCAATTCAATAATTTAATTGTAAAAAACAATGTTTTACATATATAGTACCAATGCACAGACAAAGACTCCCTTGAAATTAAAATAAATGGCACAAGTACTTATTTAATCCATGGAATCAGTAGGGAGTAGGGGTGGTCCTTGTACCTCGGGACACTTTTTTTGAAACGTTTATATTTTAGTGAATATTGACCAATTATTCCATTTATAAGCATTTAATAACCTTACATAAATAAGTGCAATAAACTGCTTAATTAATATAATTTATCAGCTAATGTCAAAAAATTAAAAAGTTACTTTTGTCCCAAGGTACAAACGGTGCTTGTACCTTATAACACTGTGATATAATTCCTAGGAAGACTTATTTAAAGGGCATTTAGAAGTAAAACCAAAAAATAATCTTTATTAAAATGGCACATAATAAGTATTACAAAAAAGTTAACGAAATTAGAGGTCCTTTCCATGATCCCACTTTTTTGACAATAATTGTCAAATAATGTGCAGTCTTCATGAACCCAGGAATGGCAGATAATGCTAAATGCTTTTAAAAACTGAAAACAAATGAACTACTTAACAAAATTGCAAGATTTATCTTGTATAGGACAGTCCCAAGGTAAAAAAATATAAGTGTCCCAAGGTACAAATCCTTGCCTTAACTACATAAAATTCGTTTAAACATTAACAATACTAAAATAAAACTGTTTCTATTAAAAATTCATAATTATGAATGTGTATACCAATAAACTAAAACTTAATGCAATCACTCACCTTAAAATAAATGCACAAAATCGAAGATCAAAAAGGATAATTAAAAAAGTTAGCACATGCAAAAACAATCTCCTTCTTTGAGCGCTGGCAGGATTCAAAATGGCTGACTTTACTCTGTGTCTATAATAAATAGTGTACTAGAGAAGATACTTAAGGGCCGGCCGAGCAAAATCAGCTAAAACGGCAGTCACCGTTAAATCGCTGGAGTTCACAATTAGTTTCAAAAATAATTAAAATATTTGTAATTACTATCATAAAGGGTGTCTTTACAATGTATCTCTATTAATAATCTAAAATCATTTACAGTATAAAAGATACAACTACGTAAAGTTGCACAAAATATGAGAAAACGTGTGTCGGCGTTTAGGTAAAATTTAATAAAAAATCGATATATTAGATTCAAAAGCCTACTCAAACAAATCTCAAAAGTATTAACTACAACTTATCAATTGTTTTATTTTATAATATGCTTTGGTTATTTATTTATGATTTTTTTAAAACGCTTCCTTAAATCCGCCATACAAAATTACTATGGACTTGAGATGTTGAATATAACAAGCGAGCAACACACGAAATATTTAGTCGCCCACGAGAGCTCAGAGAGAGGCGACGTTTCGATGCGGAGCGACTTGACCTAGAAAGACTTCGTTGCCTATCGTGTACGTATTCTGTGTTACACGCAGCAAAACAGCGTAAGTATAAATTTGTAATATTTTTTTTAATCAATTTTGGTTTTGATTTATTCTTATCACGACTGCTCAAAGAGTGTAATGTGTTTAGGGTTAATGTATGTATGTTTGTGTGTATGTATGCGAGTTTCTTTTCACCATAACTTTTGAATGCCTCAACGGATTTTAATGGCTAAAGATTTTTTAAATACTCAAAATGGTGGACGTGTGGTGTGGCACCATAAAAAAAATGTAGTTTTTTCCTTATTATAGCAATATGGGTATCAAATGAAAGGCTTTGACGAGTACATTTCAAAAATATATAATTTGTATGCATAATCACTAAAAGTAATATAATAAAAATACATAATACAAAAACCTCAAAAGTAAAAAAAAACAAGCTCTCATTGCAGTCGGGGTACCATGCTGTGGAATTCTAAAATTTAAAAGACTGCAATGAGACTATGTATGTATGTTCCACGATATCTCCGCCAATAGTGAACCGATTCTGATAATTCCTTTTTTATCTGATAGGCCAAAGTTTCAATTTGGTCCCATGAAAAATTTACAGTAGTCAGTTCAGCAGTTTATTCAGAATCCTGAAAAAAACACGTTGTTTTCGTCTGGTAGTTCTCGCTTTACACTTCAATATCTTCGGTCAAAGATAAACATTTGTAAAAATGTTTCTATCGGATGCGAGGGTTTCCTCACATTGATGAAGCAACGCTGGCGTACAGCGTAACAAGTGATAGCAAAATTCGACGAGTCGTGTAAGCCTTTCGGTAGCTTAGTTGGTCAGAGCATCGGGCCGGATTCCCGAAGGCGCGGGTTCGAATCCCGCCTGAAAGCTACTTATAGGGCTCGTTTTTTTTACTATCAAATTTTTCCTATAAGTAAAGATTTGTAGTTGTAATATTTCAGGTTATTTAGGTTAGCTGATGATGGAAGATAAAACTCCTTAACGCTTAGGATTAAGAGCATGTTTTTTAAGTACCACATGCAAGAATATACCTTTAGTCGTATTCTTTTAAGTAATTCAGGTAAGCTGATGGTGGAAGCTAGTGGAAGGTTAAACTGCATAACAGTTAATATTTGGAAGGCGGAGCTTGTCTTGGTGTTCTAATTTAGATATGGACCACCATGTGACAACAGTTTTATCGTTGCACTTTACGGTACACTTGCTCATTATGTGGTTTCAAGGTAAATTTCTTACACTAAAAATGAAAAAATAAACAGATTTTAAAAAAAAATTAAACCGCCTTCAAAACAAAAACTGCAAACAAAAACTCACTTCCCAAAACACGTAAAAATGAAAAATAAATTTAATCATTCAATTTATAGGATGAAAATGCGCGACTTTTTCTAACTAATCTTGGAACTCTCTGATCTGTTTGAAGTCGGTGTCAAGCCGAAAGTAACAAGAAAAATTCTTTGTGAAACAATATACTCAATAATAATGCGAGTGATGTGAGTTGTAACCTATCAAATAAATTAGGTATGAGGCTTGACACCGACTTCAAACAGATCAGAAAGTTCCAAGATTAGTTAGAAAAAGTCGCGCGCGCATTTTCGTCCTATAAATTAAATGATTTAATTTATTTTTCATTTTTACGAGTTTTGGAAAGTGAGTTTTTGTTTGTAGTTTTTTGTTTTGAAGGCGGTTTAATTTTTGTACTTTTTAGTTCGATTTGGCAGTCTGTTTTTAATTTTTAAACTAGTTTTTTCTATGTTAGTAACAAATAAACTCAAAAATTGGGCTCAAAAACGTGTGGGCTCCAACGTATCTCGCTGGACCAGTCTCTCTGCCGGTGTACCTCAAGGGGCATTCTCTCCCCTCTTCTATTTTCCCTTTTTATCAACTCCCTCTCCTCACTTCTTGGCTGCTCTTACCATTTTTACGCTGACGACCTACAAATTTATGTGCAAGCACCAGCTGATGATGTCGACTCCGTTATCTCTCACTTAAATGACGTCTTAAAAACTATTAGCACCTGGTCCACGGAGTTCGGCATCGCGGTGAACCCGGCGAAATGCCAAGCGATAGTTGTCGGCGGCTCTAAACAGCTGATTAAAATTGACACCGATTTAATCCAGCCTGTTTTGCTGGACAACAAAGTTATACCTTTTTGCTCCAGTGTTAAAAATCTCGGCCTTCACATAGACCCTTTGCTCAGATGGACAACGCAAGTTGCCGAGGTGAGTCGTGCGGTTACATATTCTCTGCGCTTCTTAAGCCGCTTCAAAAATTTCCTTCCCATTAAAATTAAGATAACTCTTGTCACATCTCTTATTTTTCCTCTCATTGATTATGCTGATGTCTGTTACTCTAACCTAAATGAGGATCTTCTCAACAAGCTAGACCGGCTCATAAATTATGCTATCCGTTTAATTTTCAGTCTTCGCAAGTTCGATCACGTCTCTTCTTACCGGTCGCAGCTTAAATGGCTTCCCATTCGTCAGCGTAGACAGCTAAGGTTGCTGTGTACTCTCTACTCCATATTAAATAACCCTCTTTCACCAGAATACCTGAATTCCAAGTTTACATACATCTGCGAATCTCATGGCCATAATCTTCGATCATCCGATTCATTAGCACTATCTACTCCTCTCTACGATTCTGGCTATATGGCCGATTCTTTTACAATGCAAGCCATCCGCCTTTGGAATAGTCTCCCAGAGACCGTAAGGAGATCTCAATCCATGCTCTCGTTTAAAAGGAATGCTCATGCTTTCCTTCTTGAAGGATCTCGTGTTTGACGTGGAATATCATTATGGTTTATCATCACTATCTGTGTTCATTGTTATTATTTATATATGTTTATATAAGTATATGTATATATTCAAAATATTTATATGTATGTAGGTATATTGTGTATTATTATATTTATGTGTATGTATTTACCTATTTTTAGACAAATTATTATTTTATTTCATTCGTTTTTTTTTCTTCTTTGTTTGTACCGCATTCGCTGATTTCTTTTTCCTAAACGTTGACTGGCAGAGAATGCTTTAAGCGTTAAGTCCGCCTATTGTACTTTACAAATGTATTTTGTGCAATAAAGTTATATAAAATAAAATAAAAATAAAATAAAAATTCATCATCATCATTTCAGCCGTACGACGCCCACTGCTGGGCATAGGCCTCCCCCAAGGATCTCCACAACGATCGGTCCTGCGCTGCCCGCATCCAGCGGCTTCCCGCGACCTTGACCAGATCGTCGGTCCACCTTGTAGGGGGCCTGCCCACGGAACGTCGTCCGGTTCGCGGTCGCCATTCGAGAACCTTTCCGCCCCAACGGCCATCGGTTCTCCGCGCTATGTGTCCCGCCCACTGCCACTTCAACTGAGCAATCCTTTGAGCGATGTCGGTCGTTTTAGTTCTCCTGCGGATCTCATCATTTCTGATTCGATCGAGCAGGGAAATACCAAGCATCGCTCTCTCCATTGCTCGCTGGGTAACCTTAAGCCTTCTTATGAGACCCATAGTAAAAGACCACGTCTCGCTTCCATAAGTCATAACTGGCAACACACACTGGTCAAAGACCTTAGTCTTGAGACATTGAGGAATTTTGGACGCAAATATATGCCGGAATTACTGAACCGAAATAAAAAAATATTTCACCATTAGAATGCTACATTAACCCTGAGTAACATAAGCTATTCTGCCCGCGACTTCGTTTGCGTGGATGAAGTCGCTTACACAACAAACATTCTAAAGGTATCGGTTCAAACTGGGCGTCGTGACTGCACGCGACATGACGCCCGCGCCACTACTGGTTTCTATGTATTTCATAGCGAGCGTCAGCGTCGGACGTCAGCGTCAGAGACTACGGTAGTCTACTCATCAAATATCTTTGTCCAATGTGCATTTGATCAAAGAAATTGGAAGACTTATAACTTGGATCAAATGTACCAGGCATGAGCACCTGACAAATAAATTTGATCAATTGGAAATAGAAACTGGACCAAGCTATTGGCTGAGTGGCATCAACCCCTTTGAATAAAATATCGGCACTTTTGTCCACCGGACTAACTTCAAAGTGGTAACTTTTGCCACGAACTCAATGCATTACGACGGTTATTTCATTCGTTAAGATCTAGCGAGGAGGCAGGAGGAGCTTCATGGGCAGAACAATCTTCTTTTACGTTGCATTCGCAGCAAAAGTTTAAACTTTTAGGTTATGTCGGCGAACAAAAATCCCTGACAGTTTTGTATCGAAGGTACGACAGCCAAACGATTTTTCATACAAAATTACCATTTTTACTTAATTTTCCGGAATAATAAGTAGTCTATGCTAATCTCAAGTTCCCAAACTATCCCCGTACCAAACATCACGTCGATCCGTTTTGACGTGAAAGAAGGACAAACAAACAAACAAACACACTTTCACATTTATAATATTAGTATGGATTCATTCCATCCATAGGTTTCTAGGAGTACCTAGTTGAGATTAATTATTACAGAATAATGAGTTACTAACTTTTACCACCGACACCGTACCGATCGAGCGAGCGAGGCGGCATTAGTGTGCGTGATGACGCACACACAGGTGGAACGCTGCGCTAATACCTAATCGTTGCCCGCGTTAAAAGCTCGGTGCAGTCTTAATGGCGATACGCGTACTTTCGCGCGTCAATATTTTTGTCGTAATACGGTTGTCCTGAGGTACAAGTTGTCCCAAGGTACAAGGACCTCCCCTACTCAGCGTTTTAGTTTGTTATTTGCTCGAATTGAAAGAGAATTTAGTAAGCAGATTTATGAGATTCATACAAATAAATCCTTTTCTAAGCCTATTCAAAGAAGTTATTGTTATTTTACTTTGATATGCCTGTCACAAGCGATACCTAGGCTAAGTATCTTAAAAAATATTTTCTTATTGAAAGTAAATACTTTATCACATCGATTGGTTTGATTGGATTGGATTGGTTTGGTTGGTGGTAGGACTTGTTCTTAGTCCGCCTGGCTAGCTTAGCTACCACTATCTTATCTAAGTCTGACGCCATAACAACGATGTTTTCAGCATTGTTGTGTTCCGGCAGTTAAAGATAAGGTAGCCTGTTCCTCAGTGATTGAGGATTCTGGGAGTAGTGCGCTTCCACCTTCAGCCTTATCACCACTTAACATCAGGTGTGACGAGATGAAGGCTAAGTGCTGCACCTTTGTGGATAAATAAAAAAAATCTAGCTAGTTGCACCTAAATAATTTTTTATGTCCAATAATAACGTTTATATAATTATTTAAGATATTTTTAGTCAGTAGTTGTTTTAAGTTTTGTGCAAAGTGGTCTGCCAGGGGTTACTTAAACCTACCCTCTTACACCTAGGCAAGTTTTCACTTTACGGCACTTTACTGGATTAATGCTAAAAAGTATTCAAATAAAGCATCATTGTAAGTACAAATATTTTTTATTAAAGTATAAAAAAGTAAATTAAAGTAAGCACTGATGATTTTATTTAACATTTCTTAAGTTAAATACATATAGCCTCTGCGCTCCACGTTTTGGTAAACTTTTTGTTAGCTGTGCCCGCTGCGTCTAAGATCCCAAGACCAGTTTTCTGAAAGAAAGAAAAGAAATATGAGAATCTTGGTTCGTTTAACCCTATGAACTAACTTGGAAAGTTCGATATAGTTCGCAACACGACCGCGTGGTTTTGGATTGCCTAATTGTCTATGTGATACTACATACTACATTATACATCAATGGGAAAGTTAGTGTTATGATATATTATTTGTTGTTGTTTTTGAGAATTGATGCAAAAAAATAGTTTGAAGGATGCAACACTCATTTAGTATCTATATGGGGAACATCTTCAGGGAGGTCAGGATTTCAACAAAATTGAATTTAATTCTTTACAATACTTATGCAATTGCTTTCGTACTATTTCATCTACAGTTTTTCATGACCTGTCAAACAACAATATCGTTTTGAATTCTCAACCAGCTGTCAGCGCCCAGGCATACGCATAACAGTGGAACACCTAGGTGAACTACTTAGGTGAACCACGGGTCTGATAGGAGAACTAACTAAAAAAACACTTTTAATAATCTCTAACAAATTTAAATACTGTTATAGTTTACACAATTTATAAATATCTACTAATACAATATTTATCCAATACGGTATTTTACTGATTTTTTTTTATTTCTTTAAAATGTTTTTCGAAATATTAGCTACACAAAACAAGTTTTCATTTTGAATTATCTTGAATATTTTCAAAGATATAGGACTTCAAACTTTATAATTAGACAAGGACAGGACGCTATCTTAGTGACGTCAGTGGGTTAGTAGCGTCATAGTCACGCCATAGAAGATTTCGTTTTAGAAAGAGACAGCTATAGTCAAAATCAAACAGACTATAATTCTTTTATTATAAAACAGATTCAAATTATTTTTTCACATTTGGTATTCTTAATTGCAATATTTTTTAACGTCATCATTAAATATCTACATTTCAACAACAGTAAAATACCCTATTCATACAATTTACATTAATTATTGTTTATGAATATTAAAATGACATAAAATCCTACCAGAACAGCCCTATGCCCTACAATGTGAGCTTTAACACTGCTGACCATGAAGTTTGACTTAATACTCTGAGGTAACTGGAGCTCTCACCCTGAATAAAAAAGTGTCGCCAGCAAATTTGACATTTATGTATGTAGTGGCTGTCAGCTGTCTCATATGACCATACGTATTTTTTTAAAGTGTAGGTGAGACGGAAGACAGCCATTGTGTTATTTGTGGTATTCAAAAAATTGTTCGTACTGCACTCTCCAGTTACCTCAGTATTAAGTCGAGTCAGTATTAAGTCGAGCTTCGTGCTGCTGACTGACGAGACGGCTGGAATCGAAAACAAGCTAGTTGCCATGACAACTTTTGAAGAAATTCAATATCGTACGTAAGGGTATATAAGAATAGATATCTGGAAAGTTTACTGCTATTATGAGCTAAGGGTGCTAAGGGTTTCCCACCTGCGCCCCGCCCACTTGCTAATAAGTACCTACCTATTACTCGTAGGTTGTAAACCAATCTGTCAATGAAAATCAGTCGCAAGCGCTCCTTTAGAGAATTAAATTGAAAGGTTTTAACCGATTTGGATAATCATTATGAATAGTAAAAAATGTGGGATACATTTCTTTCAGAAGCGCTTGTGAATATAATTTGTTTAGGTAGATATATTGTATTTTTTTTATTTCACTTACGATAGTTTTGTTGTAGCTTCTATCCCCTGTTCTTCACTTGTTGGTACACTTCGTGAGCTGTGCCCGCTGCGCTGAGGACACCAAATCCAGTTTTCTGAAATCACATGAATACTTACTTAAATTATTGTCATAGAGGTACCTATGCCAAAAATTATTAACATTGTGTTGAAAGATTTATTATAAAATTATTGCTTCATAACACCAAAAAGACATCACTTATGTACTTACTTACCTACGTATTGTAAATTTATCATAGAATTCTAACATGTTATGTACAGTCGCCAGCACGTCGGGTTACTACAAAATGTCAAAATTTGTTAAGATTGAAACTGAACTCTTATTTGTTCGATATTAGGTTGAATTTTATTTGAAGAAATTTGACAGTTTGTAGTAACCTGACGTGCTAGCAACTGTACAAGGACTTGGCTTAAAATAAAGAGTTTGTGCTGAATACGGAAAGTTGATAAACTTCGAGTTTTTTATTTTAAGTTTGAAATTGAATGGTGGAGAAAATAATATTCAAAACTGTCACTAAGTATTTTAATATTAAAAGCGCCTTTAATAATTTCAACTTCACTTACGATAGCTTTCCCGATCTGCTTGACGGGTATCTTGGGCTCGGGCGCGGCGTGTCCCCCCGCGAACAGCGCGAGCATCGCCAGAACTACGGCGAACAGGGCGGCGAACTTCATGTTAATAGGTTCAGTTAGGTATAAATAAAAATAAGTCTAGTCTAGTACTAGAGCAAAGTCACCAGGAATAATAATGGTTAAAGGAACACGAAGCCACTTTTTATATAAGTTGGAAGGGCTTTAAATTTTCCTCCTACTGTTCTTGTATTACCTACCTTTAGTATTGGTTTATCCAGGTTGGGTAAGTACCTACGCAAAATTAATTTTCACTGCGTCATCAGGCTTGCGTTGACACGAACTAAGATTGATTTACTTGTATTCTGATCGAACAAATCATCTGACACTGACATGACTATATTAAAATTCATACTATAGGCACGTAATTACAAACTGTAACCAATATTTAGCACTCAATCGGTTTATTACAATGAGGTTACGTCATGAACACACAACTACCGATTAAGTACATCTAAAAATTCAAAAATAGGTTCTTTTTTTATCCTCAGGATAGTAGGTAGTTAGTATAGGTTCTTAGATTAGAAAAAAATGATTTTTAACGACTACGCCGCTCAGTGGTTAGAGCATTCGCCCGGACAGTGAAAGGTCGTGGGTTCGAGTCCCATCGGAGCTAGCTGTGAGGCGGGTCGATTGTTTCTTCCCTCTAACTTTAATAAAACAGTAAAACAGTAAAAAAAAATAAAAAAATTGATGTAGATCCTAATAAACACTTTCAATGAAAATTGGTTTGAATGAGATATAGTCAGAAGTTTTTGAGATATAAGTAACACATTTGCAAAAACCACAAACTTATCATTCGTAAAAGCACAAGGACTAACAAAAACAAAGTTAGTTTTTGCTGGCGAAAAATTATAGTGTTATTTTGGCTAGGTGTAAGGCTTCGATCATATTCGAAGGTGTAAGGTTACCTTACTAAGGTAATCAGAAGTGGGTACGGAACCCTTCATGGGCGTGGCCGACTCGCACTAGGCCGAATTTTCTATTTTAATTTTACAATAATTATGTATAATATATCTTAATACGAAAAAAGTTTTTTTTATCCACAACGGGTTAGCACTTAGCCTTCATCACACCTGATGTTAAGTGGTGATAAGGCTGAAGGTGGAAGCGCACTACTCTCGGAATCCTCAATCACTGAGGAACTGGCTATCTTATCTCTAACTGCCGGAACACAATAATGCTGAAAACATCATTGTTTTCAGCATTACAGTTTGATTTATTAACCTATAGAATGAAAATTATCTCAGCTACTTTAAAACAAACTTCTTTAGTGATAGTCGTTTCATAAATTATTGTAGTAATACGTATACAAATTTTAGGATTCGGTTCTGAAAACAAAAGGATGTTAAATCCGTATATCACTTTTGTTGGCGCCACACTCCTTTTGTTTTGCGACGGTTTTGTTATTATAATTGTATGCCTGACGCAGTTTAATTTGTGTGTTGATATTGCGGTTGATATAATGAGTTTTATTGGTAGAGGAAAACAATTTGTTTCAAATGCAAGCACTCTTGATGACGGTAATCGATTCGCAATGATGAGGGGAAACCATAACGCACTTGAGCTTGTACAAGTTACTTTTGCAGTACTTTATCCTTCTGTTATGGAATTTTAATGAACTTGTAGTTCGCATTAAAATAGGTAAGTATTAAAAAAAAAACTAACGCTGTTTATTAAATACTTTGACTTTGAATATTTATCCCTTTGTTGTTATATGAAAATTAATATGAAGAAACTGTTTCTAATTTTTTGCATTCTGGTTATAATATGATGTGAAACTACATAGGTACTTACCTACGTTTGTTTAGCTATTATTTTAAAACGTTAATCCATTTAGCAGTCTTTAACACCAAACAATCCGCATTAGGCCAGCAACGTGGATGAAGTCAATTCTCCTTATCCATCCATGTGGAAGGCTGCACTTCCACTGTACTTTTTATCCCGGAAAAATATGACATTCCCGCGGGATAACGTCTTGTAGGCCACGCGGGCCAAGCCGCGGGCGGAAAGCTAGTATTATTATAATAATCATAACCGCATTGAAGTCCTGAATACGAATCTGATAAATATTAAAATCACACTTCAGATTAAATTCGTATATTATGCTTAGAATATTTTTTTGTATGTAGATTACAAAGGTTTCTACGAGTAAAAAAAGAAAAAAAGACTTTTCAAAATATGTGGTTATAAGAATAACGTAAGTACTTCGATCAGACCTAGGTGTTATTGTTGATCGAAGATAAGTAGCGTAAAAGCTTGACCACTGCAGTTTTCCATGTCATCGGAAATACACTCTCTTTTGATAAGTTCGACGCTTCTCCTAACGCCTTTATAGTTCAGTGGTTAGAGCATTCAACCGGACAGTGAAAGGTCGTGGGTTCGAGTCCCATCGGAGCTAGTTTTAAGACGGGTCGATTTTTTCTAATACTTTACTATCAATATTGAGATATGTTAATGTAATTTTCTCTACAACTACACGTAAAATTCTATTTAATAGTAATAATAATTAAAGGAGGCCACTTCATGCTTCATGAAGTACGGCGGAAAAGTACTACGAAACGTTGATTTTGTAGGTATTTTCGGTTTGAGCTGCGTTTGTCTCTATCGCCCTCTACGCTCTGTTGTTAGGGCACTAAGCGACAGCCATAGATTTTACAAATACCTAGTTTTCAATTCTCTCGCTTTTGAGGTATCCTCTTAAGTCTCATACACTCGTGGTTTATACAGGCTGCTTTTGAAGTCATTGGCATTCATTCGGCCCATTGATGTACACATATGAAGGTATGTTTTTACGTGAAAAGGGGTGGTGCCCGGCGGCGTCAGCGCGGGCGCAGGGACGCGTGCAAAGCGGGCATGAAGCGTGGGTGACATTGTTTGTTTCGGTGAATTAAGTGCCCGAACTTAAATAAATTCACGTTATCGCGTTTTGTCGGGAAGCCAATGAAGTAGTTTAAGGCTTGTGTGTTATTTGCATATTAAGAAAATAACACACAAGCTTTTTATAAAACTTTTTATAAAACTAAAACTAAAAGTTTTTTCATAAAACTTTTATTTTCAGTTATTTAAATTTTTATTTGCTATAGTGGTCAATTACTGTGTATTTTACACGATTTTTCAGGGTTTAAATAAAAATAGTTTTACATCTTGGATTTGCCTCATGTATTTGGGGAAAATACTCTATATCATGAGTATGTATTTGACTGGTGTTGAAATGTAGATATTTAATGATGACATTCAGAAATATATCATTATTGAATAACAAATGTGAAAAAAGAAATTCAATTTTAATTAAAACAAGCGAATTATGTGCTACTTAATTGTGACTTTAGCTATCTCTTTCTAAAACGAAATTTTCTATAACGAGAGTATGGCGCTATCAGCATGTGATGCCACTGGCTGGTAACGCTCTCCTTGTCTAATTAGAAAGTTTGATGCTCTATATCGCAAAAAATATGCAAGAAATACCTATGTTGTGTTGCTACCATTTCAATAAACATTTTAAGCCAATAAAAAAAACTGTCAAATACCCAATTCAATATTTGAAACTTAACAAGTTTAAAGGAATTCGATGGCAATTCAATAATTTACTATCATGGAGCTGATCTGATTTTAGAGCCAAGAGGTGGGCAATAGAACTCTTGCCCACGGCTGCTAGGAAACCTCTCGAGTTTAGGCTCATTTGTTTCGTTCTGATGAGACCTAATTCGTTAGACTTGGTGGTGAGGGTCTGATAATGGAGTGGGAGGATGCCATGCCAGTGGCACTCCTTAATGACCACTAGAAAACTCCTCGAGTTTGGGCTCATTTGTTATGCTCTGATGAGACGTATTCGTTACACTTGGTGGTGAGGGTCTGATGATATAAAAGTGTGTGTTTTCAGTTTCTTAAACTAGTTATTATTATTATTACTATGCCAGTTCATTTCCTCTATTGACATTACTCTTTGGAAATACCGTTTACAGTAAGAAGAATGTTATTTACGAAATAGCGAATTGGCATACTGTCGGAAAGTTTAATTGACATTCGACTTTGAGAGTTATCCGACACGGAAACTTCCCAAGGATTTGTGAATAACCATGCTTGTATTTTTATACTAAGAAGCTTACTACCTACTTTAAACGATAGGCTAGAAAAGCAAGTTCCTTTCAGCGTTAAATATTCAACAAGAATCAATTTCGCTTTAGAAAATAGCGAGCCGCTGGTTCTTTACGGTAAACACGTTTGCAATCCTTACCTTTTTAATAAGACTTTTAACGTGAGTTGAATAAACCTGAAAATCTTATGAGATTTCTGTAAAACGATAGAGCTGTTAGTCAGGAAGAGTACCTAAGTTAAGGGTAACGCTATAAAATTCCGGAGCCGCTTTGATTTATAGGTAGAGCAAAACGGTTATGGAAATAACGGTACCATTATTTTTACTGCTATAAAAATAACGGTAACATTATTTTTTTAACGGTTACCTAAACCGAAATTATTTCGATACCGAAAAAACATTGGTGGGAATATTAGAAGTCTCTTTGTTGTTCCGTTATATTTGTATACCGAAATATTTCGGCACCACAATAATAAAGGTATGACGTTATATCGCTTCAGTTATTTAAGCCCTGGTTAACAGCAGCGGTGATGTAGGAGTCACTCGAAATACAAAATTTGCTGTCAAAATGGACTGTCTCGTGTCAGCAGTATGAATATTTTTAGAGTGTGTGTCAGATAACTTTGCGCGTGACTGGCGCGTTTTTGGCGCTAGTTATAGTGTAGTATTTTTTGTTCTAATGTTATAGAAAAGATTAGTATTCGATTTTTACCGCGCGCAGACTTATCTGACGAGCACTCTAGTTAAAAAATTTACCACCGGGTCAAAAAAGTTTGTAGTATTCTACAGTACCGTGCCACAGTATAGTATACCGTTTACTCTACTGTGTACAGCAGTCTTAAGTACAGGTACTAGCTGGATATCATTGAGAACTCTAATCTAAAGATGAATTGGATGATAGGATCGGATTATACTATACACTTTGACTTTTATGTACTACTAGCGGCTGCCCGCGGTTTCACCCGCGTGATTCACGTTCCCGTGGGAATAACGGGATAAAAAGTATCCTTTGTCTTATTCCAGCCTTTAATCTATCTTTTTTGCTAATCCGTTCAGTAGTTTGTGCGTGAAAGAGTAACAAACTTCCATACATATACTTAGGTACTCAGAAACTTTCGCATTTATAATATAAGAGATCTAGCACATCCCACGCCGTCCTTCATAAAAAAATTTTTAAGTAATCTCACAGGGACTGAAACCAGATTTTATTTTATTGAAACACTCTTCACTTTAATTGATACTAGCGCTCCGCCCGCGACTTCGTCCCCGTGAAATTGAGATATTTGCAAAAGTTTCATACAAATCCTGACCCCCTTTCTTAGCGCCTTATAAGATCTTATTTATATACCCTAATCAGTAACAATATGGTGTAAGGGCGTTTGTGCACTACACTGAATTTTACCGTCCGGGGCGGTCCGTTTTTTTACGGACCGGCGCGGCGGCGTGGCATGAAAAACACGGATGATTGGCTTGTGCACTTGTCCGTCTTTTTACTCGCCGGGGCAGCTCAGTGATTACCCCCTCCCCCGCCCCGCCCGCTCATGAATATCACGTTTTCAGTTCAATATCACAGTTTCAATGTTTCAAAGTCTAAACTACACGAAATAAGTGAACTCTTACTATGTATTATTAATAATTTATGATTAAAATACAACCATCCGTTTTTTTCGGACGGTAAAATTCAGTGTTAGTGCACAAGCGCCCACGTTTTTCATTGTTGTTATCTCGGAACGGAAAAAAAACAGACCGGAATGGGGAAAAGTAAAATGTCGGACGGTAAAATTCCGTGTAGTGCACCAGCACACATATACCTACATTTTATGGCCTGCCATATCGGACTGTAAAAAATCGGACTGCCGGACGGTAAAATTCAGTGTCGTGCACAAACGCACTAAGGGCGTTTGTGCACTACCACTGAATTTTACCGATCCGGAAAAAAACGGATGCTTGTATTTTAAAAATTAATCATTTATAATAGTAATTAATTAAATACAAGCATCCGTTTTTTTCCGGATCGGTAAAATTCAGTGGTAGTGCACAAACGCCCTAACGGTGTATTCAGCTTTCGTGACAACTCTAGTGCTTGCAAGATTAACCCGGCGACCCGGTCAGCTCCTCACACTAACGTAGGTAGGTAATACCAAAATGATTTGAAATTAGAGCATTACTTGTGATGATATTCGGATTAAGACAGATATTGGGTAGTAGGTAATTAACTGATTGACTAAAATACTTTTTTACCGACAAAAATACTAGGCTAGCGACTTAGTCGCCAATCTTAGAATATTTTTTATCCCGATATTCCCACGGGAACGGGAACCACGCGGGTGAAACTACGGGCGCCACTAGTCCTACTAATATCCTTCCTACTAATATTATAAATGTGAAAGTTTAGATGATTGGATGTTTAGATGTTTGGATGTTTGTTACTCAATCACGCCAAAACGGTTGAACGGATTTGTCTGAAATTTGGGGCATAGATACTTTGTAGTCTGGAGAGGAACATAGGCTACTTTTTATCCCTGTAAAATATCACATTTCCGCGAGATAACGTCGTGTAGTCCACGCGGGCGAAGCCGCAGGCGGAAAGCTAGTAATATACGTTAGTACTATTATATATTCTGTGGTAATATTATAAAGAGGAATGATTTGATTTTTTGTTTGTATGGTTAAACTCAAAAACTACTTTCACCATTAGAAAGCTACATTCCTCCCGAGTGACATAGGCTATATTTTATCCTGTATTTTATATTCCCTCGGGAACGGGTACCACCTGGGTAGTAACCATACCATGCGGAGCCCCTGGTATTAAAATGTTAAAGAGAGCAATTTTTTAATGCCACTTGAAAGAAAAATTCTCTAAACAATGGAGATAGCAAATTTCACTCAATGGAACCATTATTACTTTAATTTAATTACCACCGTTTGTTAGAGAGATTTGATCCTTATGATTGATCCCATCGATTGAAATGATAAAAGTGGGTACAGGATGTTGTTCTTTCGAATTTTGGCACTTCTTGGTTGCGGGAACCGCAGGGAATAATTGCTTTGTGTGAAATTTACTATCTCCATTCACTCTAGGAGCTACTTGCCCTCCAGGTGGTATGAAAAAATTCTACCCTGTATGTACAGTCGCCAGCACGTCGGGTTACTACAAAATGTCAAAATTTATTAATTGAAACTGAACTCTATCAGTTGGACATAAGGTTGAATTTTATCTATAGAAATTTGACAGTTTGTAGTAACCTGACGTGCTGGCGACTTTACAATGGTCATTTAGTTCTACCCTTGTTGTTTCTTGTGCAATATTTACTTTTGATTGCATTTAATTAAAATATACAAATTTTTAAAAAGATCATCAAAGGGCATGACGCGATCAAATTTTATTTGCCTATTGTTCATTAAAACGAAAGGCCAATAGTCGGTATAATAAAACGTGTAACAGAATTTTCAATTTTGCTTATTTCAATAAAGTTAAAAAGATTAATAACGTTGAAAAATTTTAATTCGGCTGTTTTCAAACTCAAGTTTTATGATCAAAATAAATATTTACAAGATGTTTGCAAGAGACTATTTAGGAAATAATTAAGTAACTACTTCAACAACAATATATTTTCACAAAAAAATCTATTAAATCACTGCATAATTATTATAAAACAAATTCCTCCGTCCGCCACGTCTGTCTGTCTGTCTGTATACGATAAACTCAAAAACTACTGCATGGATTTTCATGCGGTTTAACCACATGCTGAGTAAATATCCCTAGTTTAACCCAATAGACAGAGTGATTCTTGAGGAAGGTTTTAATAGATAATTTATCAGGTTTTTGTGTAAATTGGTTGAAATGTATCAATCATTGTTGGAAGAGTCGGCAAAAGTCAAGTCGCTGGGAGCTTTAAGCTAAAACGCTGCCTTAATCCCTTTGCTTTGTAGAAAACCAATGCCTGGTGGTACATTTCTCTTTGTAAACGGAGCAACGGATCAACGTGACTTTTGACATGGAAGTAGTTAGGTGCTGGAAAGTGGCAATCACAGAATAACGTCGTGTAGTCCACGCGGGCGAAGCCACGGGCGGAAAGCTAGTTTATTAAAAGCCTTCCCTCTTTTCACCCTTTTGCGTGCCCAAAAGGGTCCATAATGGTCTTCTATTTTAACTCACCAACCTTTTTACATTATGGTTGCTATTAATAGGTAGGTACTTGAGTATTAAGTAAAATAAATATCGGCCATTTAAAGCTCCCGGTTAGGTAATTAGATAATGAATACAACGCAAACACGGAAACACTTAATATCTCATAAATGTTATTCAAAATGAAATTCTTGTGTGTAAATCTAAATGTATTTAAATGTGTTTATATAAATTTCAATGTTACATTAAAAAGTCTGTCATGTCATGAGCAAGGATACTAATAAAGTAGACGATTATTTGAATGACTGCAGTGTATGGTCGTGATGTAAAATATACATAATGAATACATAAATAACTTAAAATGTTATACATTGCAGTCGAAAATGTTATACCTACTTCTGCTATTTATGCAATTATTGTAATAACGATACATATTTTTTTTCACTTCTCATACTCGTAAAGTTCGTGTTTATGTTGGGTATAGGCTGCATAAAATCGCTTTTTATGCTCTAGTGCATAAAGTAAAATCTTCGTCTATGTCACAGACTCTAAGACAAAGGTCGTCAGGTAAACAGTCACACACGCAATTAAACTTCGTTAAATAAACTTTTTGTTTCATTCTGTTTCTTAAATTTTGTACATAATCCATGTTAAATTACCAAATAAATAAAACTAGGCAAAATTAATGAGTTTTGTAAGAAATAAGTATTTCAAGAGCATTATGGACTACGATCTATGCTAAGAAACTGTGCTGCCACTTTCACTTAAAAAAAAAAAGAAAAATAAAGTTTTCCCGCCAATATGGCGAAGTCTTTATTTTTTCTTTTTTGCAATATTGTAATTTATTTTCCTCACACTCGAAGTGAAAAGCAGAGTGTATAACTCGTACATAAAACCCATTTTACCCTCGAATTGACTATCCATCCTCGCCTACGGCTCGGGTGGATATATACGTCTCGGGTAAAATGGTATGTTTTATGCACTTGTTGTACAATCTACTATTTTGTAAATGTCATTAGGTACTTGAGCAAACGCTGGCAAGTTTATTGCGCCTATTCATATTGTCAGAAAGTCTTAAATGGGCCGGGCGATAGAAAGTGTTGAAGTAATTCATTTTTTTTTGTATATCGTCTCATAATAGCATAGCTTTCGCCCTGAAAGTGAAAGGTGGTGGGTTCGAGTGCCATCGGAGGGCACTCGAACCCACCACCTTTCACTGTCAGGGCGAATGCTATGACCGCTGAGCTACGGAGTCGTTCGAGGAAGCGTCGAATATTTCTAATTTCTTTTTACGCGCTGTGAGTTATCGTGTGTGTGAACGATGGGTCGTTTTTTTCTAATACTTATTTCATTTTCAATAATAAAAAAAAAATTGTGAATGCTATTGCATAAGTAAATATAATATTTGTACTAATTAAAATTAAGTGAAGTGTAGATATAGGTACATTAAAGTAAGCAAATCTTAGCAAGACATGTTTTAAAGGGTCACCTTAACTTTAGGTTCACCGAATTTAACGCTAACGAAAACCGCCAGGACCGCAAAAACCACTGTTAATAAGACAGCCTTTATTTTGACTGATTTATATATACCTACGTAAATATTATTACTGCTGAAATGAGCTGAAATTTATCGGAGTTAACTAATTAGAGAATGCATCAACTAACTCAATTTTCGATTGGCATAAATTTACTTTTTGCGTCTTATAGATTTATTTTAAGAGGTTTTAAATTAATTTGCTGTTTTTCTTTATAATTATTATGAATACATATCAGGGGAAAGTAACCTATATTGGACCAGTCATAGATTAATAACAGCTTCGCTTCGCTGGACCAGTAGTGTTGATAAAACTGAAAAATATCATAAACCTTGTAGGTAAGTTAGAGAAAACCAATCTGGCTAGGGTGATAGTGTGGTATTACAGCTACAACATATTATGTGTGTAAGAATGTAGTCAAGCTACAACTATTTTTTATAATTATTCACAGAATGTTGTCTTTTGGTCCATTTTACGTAACAGTATCATAAATTGTACCACGGGATACCAAAATTGTAAATAAGAAAAAAAAATGAAAATTCGCAACAAAACATGAGGTAAGTATTCCAATTACCGCACCAATTTGAACCACCATTCGAACCGCACCAAAAGCATACCAGTTACGGCACCAATTGATGCGTTTCAAAAAATGAATTAAAAAGATTATAAAGCATTCCAGGTTTTTTTCTAAATAAAAGCTGATTAAATCGTGCGTTGGTAAGTAAAAGTTGTTTTTTTAAGTAATTTCAGCTCCTGATTCTAAAATCAGAAGTGGGATAAGTGGGCGAAACCACTTTCTCAACTTTCTATTCTGATAATTATTATTAAAAATTAACCTCCTTTTCGATGCGCGATGTGCGTCCCTATGTCCTGTCATATCCGTGAGCCGGTCGCGAGCTGCGCATTCGCGAGATGTGGACGCACCCGAAAACCCGTGCCAGTGATCGGTCCCCTGACTGCAATAAGAAATTAAAGACTACCTAATTACTCATCAAAACTGTTTTTGAGTTCCTTAGCGGTGTTGTCAACATGTATTTTCATTGAACCCACAGTTTTCTCTGTGTAAGTAAGTTTTATAGTAATTAATTTTCTTGTCTGCCCGTGGTGAAAGTTATTTTAGCCCACCTTAAGCTTTTAACAAGAACTTGTAAAAAGAGATTAAAAATTCTGAACAGCTATCTCGAGCTGGATAAGACAGCAGTTTTACCGCAGCGTTAACTTACTGTTTAAATAAGTAAAACCCTTAAAAGGTTTTGTTTTTAAGTTCGTTTAATGTTTCAATTTGCTTAGGTACCTAGGTACTTGTTTAATAATGTTAGAGATTTTGTTCAAGTAACTAACACTTAAGTTTTAATTTGTAGAAAAGGATACAACACCGACTCAACCGAAATGTATGGAACGAATCGAGCGATCTCAATTCTTTACGTTTAAAAGTGACGTGAGCAATTTTCAATTCATATTTCAAATATACATATAATCTCGTGGGCGAGACGTGACTGTCGGAGCATGTTACGCTTTTTGTACTGAATGAAGCGTAGCATCGAAAGCAGGCAATGTTGCCATGACATGACAATGTAAAAGGTAAAAAGGTTTCCAAGCCAAGTGCGTCCCACCCCTTCATTTCATCAAATGCATTTCATCAATCTATATCATATCACTGCTAAAAGATGACGTGTCTGAAATTGTTATAATGAACTTTTAAAAGGAAAACTTGCCGATTGACATAATATCAGCGCAAAGATTATGCTATTGGGATCACGAACTTGACATTGCTACAATCAGTATTGCTTCGTTCAGGAAAAAAAGTAAAATATGAACTCTTTATTTAAAAATTACCAAGCCTAGGTTTAACCGATTCAATTTAAATGATAGCATTTTAAGCTACAAAAAATCACAAGCTAATAACAACCAACCGAAATTTTATTGTATCCAGCGATATTATTATCATAATAATCTTAGGTAAGAACTAATAATCTGCAACGAGATGTCTACACGAAAGAAGTTGAGGGCGCTACTATCATATTCTAGCAAGGGTAGCATGACGAACTCGAGAAAGCTTTTGTCTATATCGAAACGTCAAAAATGACATTTCATCGTAGACAAACCTATTGTTCTGCTGTCAATTATAGACTTTCGAGGTAGACAAAACTCTTCTCGGGTTTGTCATGCTACGCGTCCTGAAATTAGATTCTCACTGCGGATTCAGAAGTCAACGCCATACAAAAATCCGGAAGTGCCAGTTCGCGTAGGTAGCAAGTGCAAAATTGTATCAAGCAGCTAGCCTAAAAAATCAGCCAAGTGCGAGTTGGACTCACCCGTAAGGGTTCCGTACCCACTTGAAGTACCGATTGCCTATAACTAGCCAAAATTCCACTATAATTTTTCGTCAGCAAAATTAATATATTTTTGCATAACTTGGTTTTTTCATAGTGTTTGTATGAATGACAAAATTACATTTGCGGTTTTGAAAATGAGTTATATCCCAAAAAGTACTTACTATAATAATATATCGTTCAAACCAATTTTCGTTGAAAGTTTTTATGAGGATCTAAAGCATGTATTTTTTCTACATTTTGCCACTTTGGAAGTCTATCTTTCAAAAGATTGACTTTGAGAAAAAATGGTTTGAGAAATTTTTAAGTAGGGTAGACCGAGGCGAATCGGATCAAGGGGTGAATCGGATCAAAATAAGAAATTCGTTCATATCTTGGAAAACACGCCGAAACCGAACGCAAGTGACTGGCGTCTTACGATCCTCTTACACCCCGCACCTCCCGCCATCGGTAGTATTTCGATCCGACTAGTACATCAGTTTCGCCGCTGCTCAAAAGCAAGTCAGGTGTTAGTGTGCGTTACAATTTTGCCGCTCATCTAAGGTAGGTACTTACTATTTCTTCGTATAATTCTACGGATTCGTGTTGTAATAATGAAATTTATATGTTATATGGATTGGAGAAGGACCTAGTTTAGAATAAATTATAGTTTTTAAGCATAATATTATAGGTTAATGTGTAAAATACTTATTTCAAAAGTCTTTAGTATGGGGTTATTCGGATCGCGTCATCGGGGGCGAATTGGATCACTTTTTCAACATGAATTATTTTATATTACAGGTTAATTATGCATTTTTATTTTATTGTAGATGGTACGCACGTACAAAAAGAAGACAAATACGGGAGAATAGTCGCACGCATTAAAAAATTACAGAAGCCGCAAATAAAGTCCTGTCCAAAAAAGTTTCATCACCTTTCAAGACACCAACGGCCACTTTTAGCTACAAAACCAATTTTGCATTTGACATCACCCCAGAGAAAAATAAATCTTCTCGAAAAAGATGCTAAGAAAAACTTAAGACTAATAAAAAAATGTGGAAAAATAGAAAAAAACTAACTGCGAAGAAAATGTAAGGCAAAAGAAAATAATAATAATGATCGCTTGGAATAAAAATCAAAGGTTCAAAACAGAGAGATTGGTATTGTATTTACTGCTCAGACAAATTCATTCATCAGAGGAATGGATACAGTACCAAGCATGCGAAGAATGGTGACACGAAAAAATGTGCTGATATGGAAGTGGGAAAAGGCCCGTATAAATGTGATTTATGTGTTAGAAATTAATATTGTTCTCATTATTTCAATTTTGTTAATGATTCCAAAGCTAATAGTGTTAAGAAACATTTTGATTTATGTGTAATATGTTTAATTTTGATTATGTTAGGTACGATCCAATTCGCCCCATGAAGTGGGGCGATTCGGATATTTCTGTCTTTTAAGTTTTTAGTTAATATTATGGAGAATTAAAGAAAAATTGAAGTTTTGAAATGTTTATTGAATAGCTGAATTGTTACCGATTACTATTTTGCTAATAAAAGTTACTTAGATTACACTTTAGTATGATTTTCATCGACTCAAAAATATTTTGATCCGATTCGCCTCGGTCTACCCTATGTCATTTTTAATAGGTACCTATCTATAGACAGATAGACACCCCACACGAATATGTTTGATTGAAAAAGTATTTTTCAGTTTCAGTTCCATGTATGGAGAGCCCCTTAATTTTATTTATTTTTTATTAAAATCGTGAAGCGGTTCTCAGAATCTCAGATAGATGTATATCTACCAAGTTTCAACTGTGTAGTTTTAATAGGTTTGGAATAAAGTGGCTGTAACATACGGACGGACGTATGGTTTGCCACTCGACTACAGAACCCTAAAAAGGGTAAAACAAGCTCTTTGATTGCACTCAGACATTTTAAATCATAAAGTGTCCCCAGTAGTAAATAAGAAATTAAAGAGCTTGTTTTGCCATTTTTAGTGGTAAATTTTTTACAATCGAGTTTTTTTTAAATAATTAAGTTATAATAATATATAAGTTTTTGTGCAATCAGTCTTTCAGAGTTTCAAGAGAGATGTGGGCATGATTGGTGCTTTTACTTTGAAAGTGCTTACTCACTCTAGTCTAGAAAAGGCCCAGATTAATGATCAAGAAACATATGAGTAGGCAGCGTTCTCTGTCTAGTTCAGAGGTTCTCAAACTTATTTTGTTTGTTACCCACTTTGAGATTTTTTGTGACATCCATGCAACCACGATAATTCTTTCATGTTTTTATTTCGCACCTTAATATTTTAATTGCATTGCAATAATTACATTGAATTTAGTAATTACTTAACAAATTGGTATACTTATAGTTTTTTCTGATTTCAATTGACTAATATTTTAGTCTAGAAGACACCCAAACGGGATTTTCTCTTTTAAAAAGTAGCAACACTACCACTTTTGCTTATTGATATAAGTAAAAATTATAAAATAGAGACGACTCATTACCGTTCTTTACCTCTTTATCTGTAGGTCTCCAGTGCCTACTAGGTAGGGGGCGATATTTTCCACTTTCAGTACCTCGGCTGTGCCGTTAGACGTTAGCTATTTGCATACCCAAAGTTTCGCATAATTACCTATATACCAAGCTAAACTTTTGCAAGTTTCAAGGTCTTCTTGTATAATATTATGTTTGATGTTAATAAATGACGCATGATTTATACATATTTCTAAAAGTTACAATTACCACTCGCGTATTAGGAGTTGCAATATGAAATTGCGGTTTTTTTTAAAAAAAAAGGAATAACAAATTTCGTTTAACTCTGTGTATTTGCGCTAGAACTGAATTAATTTTGAGTTGCACTGAAATGTAGCTGTCGAAGGTAGGTGTCTGAACAATTTGTTGGAAGCCGAACCGGCCGAAATGGACCAGGTGAATATAATAATCAAATAATATATAGTAATTGCTGCCTTATTTCTAAAAGAATAAGGTAGCGTTTCAGTTTGGCCCCGTTCGGCGGCCCGGGCGTTGAAGGGTACTACCAAGGAAAATAAAAAGGAAACTCCTTTATTTTTACTTGATGTAATATTAAACCCTGTATAATCACCGCCTCTGTGGTCTAGTGGTTCATACCACCGATTTCAGACCAGAGGTCCCGGGTTCGATTCCCAGTGGAGGTACATATTGTATTCGGTTTGGTTGATGGTAGGACTTGTTCTTAGTCCGCCTGGCTAGCTACCACCATCTTATCTAAGTCTGTCGCCATAACAATTATGTTTTCAGCGTTATTGTGTTCCGGCAGTTAAAGATAAGATAGCCAGTTCCTCAGTCATTGAGGATTCCGGGAGTAGTGCGCTTCCACCTTCCACCTCAGTGCTACCCCGTTGTGGATTAAAAAAAAAATAGCTTTAATGTCTTGACTAGAGGCTCCGCGAGGTTTTACTCGCGTGGTACCCGTTTCCGTAGGAATATCGGGATAAAATAATAGCCTTTTTCACTCAGGAATAATGTACCTTTCTAATGGTGAAAAAAATTTTGAAATCGGTCTATAAGATTTTGAGTTTATCCATTACAAACAAACAAACAAAAAATCAAATCTTTCCTGTTTATAATTTTAGTATATTATATAAGAGTTAGTACGAACTTAATTAAAAGTATTTTTTCAGGACAAAGGTTTTACAAAAATGGTGTTCCCATATTTTTCCCTTTGTTTTGAACTGACAAAAGGTCATCTCAAAACAACCCACAAAAGTGAAACAAAAGCGACCACAGTCCAATCCTCATAATTTTATTTCGTTTGGACAAATTGAGTGAAGAATTTAACTTTTTTTAATGTACTTAGTTAAGTCTCTGTTTTGTACCTAGGTACTCATTTAGGGTTTTCTTTTCAGGGCAATAGGCCATCAGTATTGCAGACACTGTCCGCGATATTTATAGTGCCATATGAGGAAAAAATTAATCCAATGCTCATTTACGTAAGTATGAACTTATTTACCTATTAATTACAGTTTAACTAAATCACCTAAGCTCTTTTTTAGTTTTGATTCGTCAATTTTAAAGTTTTTCAATCTATAAATGTACTGATTTGTATGAGTATCATTATAAATATTTAAATAAAGATTGAATGCTTAAGTTACTAGTGTCGACCCACACGAACCACAACCACACCACATCGCAGCGACAAAATGTGGTAGCTTGTGAATTGTGTCGATGCAGCTTTTTGCAGTTGCGTTGTGGTTGAGCGACAAAATGTCGTTGTCGCTAGTAGTTGTGATGTGGTTACGTCATATACCCCAAGAACTATCCGATATTTTTGTAAAAAATTCAATAACAGGCCAAATTTTTGTAAACGGCCCTTAAATATAATTTTAAGAGACTATATTTTGGAATCCAACATAATATCGCATTGGAAGGTATAAAAAAAAAGTTATACCCCGAAAATGGTGCAATTCTTTCAGCAAATATGCTATCACCAATTTTATCGTTAACATGTGTTTATGTTCACCATATCTAAGCACCAAAGTCGAAATCCATAAAGATATAAAACGGGAAACTAATACTTTAGGAAGAAGTCGGTTGTTTCTGATAGCATTTTTAATAAGGTGTAATACCAATTTGAGTTTACGTAGAGAGTTTTTTTAAAAGTTTATTTGTTTTTCATTTACAAATATAGGGGGATTATATACTTTTACGAAAGATAATAATAAATGTATTCAAATGTAAAGTGAATAATAATTATACCATTTTTGCCTATTTTGTATAGATTTTTTAAAGCTTTGTATTTGTTTTTTATTAATGTCGCTGTCATAAATATTGGTGGATTACTAATGAATTATTTATTAAACTAGATAATCTAATTTTCAATGTTAAGAAATTACTGATATAGAATTATTGTTGAGTCTCCATAGAGCGAATTAGTTTGGCTCTCGGGCTAATATGCGATGTGGCCGGCCGCCTAGTTCGCAGCGTCTCGTCGCTGGTGGTTGCGTTGTGGCCGGTGTCACCCACGCGGTCGATAATGACTGCAAAATGTGGTACGTGTGAATTGGGTGTTTGACTGTTGTTGAAATGTAGATATTTAATTATGACATGCGAAAATATAACATTATTGAATAACAAATATGAAAATAGAAATTAAATATGTAGGTATTATTACAAGCGAATTATGGGCTACTTAATTGTGACTCTAGCTATCTCTTTCTAAAACGAAATTTTCTATGGCGAGAGTATGGCGCTATAGAAATGTGACGTCACGTTTCTATAGCGCTCTCCTTGTCTAATTAGTAAGTTTGATGCTCTATATCGTTGAAAATATGCAAGATATTTGAAAATAAATACTTATGTTGTGTTGCTACTAGTTATATGAACATTTTAAGTCAATAAAAAAAAAATCAGTCAAATACCCAATTGTACTATTCATTTCCAATACAATATGCGCCCGCCCACGTGTTGTGGTTGTGGTTCGTGTGGGTTGAGCCTTAGCCTCGACAAGCATTGTACTTTTTAAGTTAGATAAGTATGATGATTCATGGAGTATTTATTGAATGTTAGCCAAGGCAGAAAATGTTAATCTTATATATTTTATGCAGTTTCATTTGCTTAATGAGCAGTCGAACCAACGGTATCATGACTTTCATGACCCACCCTAAGTTTATTTTTACCAGATATTAAAATTCAATAAGTAAGGTCGAAATTTAAACTTGTTGCCGTTGACTCTGACTTTTATAGATTTGACTCTCTCAAACAAATTATTGACACCGAGGGTTATGTTATTTTTTATTTTTAGGTTGAGTTTCTAACTAATATTGCATTTTCAATATTAATTGTGAAAGAGGGTCATGATTCAAAGGTTCAACTGTATCTTCAACGACATCATGAACGCAGTATTACGTAAGCTGGATTTGTACTACCTTATTGCTATGCGTACAAATGTAATTTTTGATGGGATTTAGGACTATGTTAATAAACACTGCCCTTTTAATACTGCTTTTGTTTTTACGATGTGTTTTTAAAAAAACTAGATGAAGGTGAAAATGTAGTAGTGTAGTAGATTTATTAAAACATACATGGTATTATCACACTTGGCGATGAATAATATAATAGTACTACGTCCTACTACATACAACTAAGTACTTGGCTATCATTATGAGTCTGACAATGATAGCAGCAATATATATTAAGCCCTGTAATCACGCATTGTAATTCCTGATAAATAATTCATTCCAACGGTAAGTAGGTACTAAACATTGAAATAATGGTTATTAGTTTTAGCTTTTGCGATAAAATAAAGTAGGTACTTAATACGATTTTTTCCAACTTATTTGTAAACAAAATCAATCGACGTTTGTATAGTCAATCTAATTGAGTTGTGACCCTCCCAAAGCTTATTTTGTAACAGATAAGTATCTATTTAACAAATTATTAGCAAAATGGGGTATAGTCCATTCGCTTAGATAGTGTCGCTCTGCCACAATGCGTGCGGGTGTACCGACACTATCTAACCGAACGGACTTTAATTTCAATTGGTTCGACTGTGCATATTTTGATTAATATGTTGCTGAATAAAAAATCATTTTGTTTTACTATAAACACAAAGAGGAATTTCACGAATAAGTACGAGGAAAGTGTAAAACAACAACAAAAGCAAACAATAAAAAATGTGTCATAGGTAAACCCGCGCGAGTTTCTCAAGTAACCGACGTACCTACTTATGACAAATTTTCCTGTACACACAAGCTTATAAGCCTAGTGGGTTTCTGGTTCGATCGTCATTTGCTTCTAGTAGCATCGGGCAGAATGAAGGTTGCTATATTATTTGTCGTTTTGGCTGTTTGCTCACAGTTATGTTGGGTTTCTGGCAAAACTATCGCACCGCCTGCGGCGACGTCGACAGTCTCTACTACAACTTCTAAACCCTGGACGACCAAACTTAAGGATGGCTTGGTACGTATTAAATTGGCTCAAGTTTTAATATTGTTACAGACTTTGGGTGAAACTGAATATTTATGTTTTGCTCTACGTATCCGTTTTGAATACAGTTAAATCTTTTGAATGAGATAATTGATGTATTTTTGTTCCTTTTCAGAATACTTTCTTCCAAGGTGTTGCGGTGGTGGGGGCGGTACAAGGTGCAGTACAGAATCATAAAACTATGAAACACAAACCAGCTAAACCACACTGAGTACCTACAAGGAACGATAGAGAAAATAAGGAAATAAATTATCACATTCCGCTTCTGTTTTTACACTTATTTGGCCTCTCCATTATGTGGGTTGGGTTACTAAATAAAAATTTCATACTAATGCCCCGGCGTCCACTTGTTGTTTTGTAATATCTAAATTATATCATTACTTACAAATAAAATTGAATAAGTAATATTATTTCGGTAAATTTGTTGTTACTTGAGAATTGTAATATTTTGTTTAAACTCAAAATTACTGCCTATAATTAAGTGCTTAAGTATTCTTGGAAACGGATTTTTATATTCTAGGAAAAACCTTATTTTTGATAATTATCTTACTTATAGAAAATTAAGTACTTAAGCAATTTTCATTTTTATCGATTGTGAAATATCTGGAAAGTTAGGTATTTAAAAAGTTAGGTAAATAAACGCTGGCTTACAACGCTTAAGAAGTATTGGATAAATTTGACGCGTCTCCTAACAGCTCCGTAGCTCAGTGGTTAGAGCATTCACCCAAGCAGTGAAACGTTTTGTGTATGAGTCCCATCGGAGCTAGTTGCCTCTGTGGAGATCGGTCGATGTTGTCAAATACTTCATTTTCAATATTTTCAGTAAGTACCTAGGTACTAAAAATTGCCCTCTGATTCCAGTAGTTCCATTGAATAGTTTCATTATGTAACTAGTTGGATGTTCCAGAATTCAAAACTGTGTACAGGCGAGTTGTAAATAATTATATTAAGAAGATTGTAAATGCAAAAAAGGAATATATCTAATTTGAACTAACTTACTTCCTACAAATCTTACTAATATTAATTATGCGAGGTTTCGATGTTTGTAACTTTTTAACACAAAGACAGGATATAGTCTAAAATAACATATATAGGCTACTTTTCACTTCGAGAAAATATTTCATTCACACGAGAAAACATCGTGTATTTCACGTGGGCAAAACACGGGCGGAAAAGTAAAAAATGGACAGACGAAAAAATAGACTAATACGGTACAAAACGAATAGTGTAAAAACGGTAGCCAGATTTCACATGTCCCCGTAAATACACTCTCAGGCTTAGTCCGGCTTTACCCAAACGTGTCATTCTGTATTGAGAGACGTTTTCAGTTCCAGAAGCATTTTGAGTTCGCATTTCGCAAGAAAAGATTTAGATAGGTGCCTCTTCGGTATATTTAAACGTCAAATATTTGATATAGGAAAACCACCTGAATATTATTATAAGTAGTTTATTTAACATTGCGAAAAGAAATAATAAGCTATTTCTTACTCTCCTCTAGCTCCTACTGTAGGAGCGTGGACACAGCACATTACATCAACTCGGAAAGGGATCGACACCGGATCGCCTTCGCCTCGCCGTCAACCAGGCGTCAACCTAACGCAAGCACGTAACCAAACCGGATCAGCGTCGGTACGTCGGCTCGGCTACGGCTAGGCGACGACGCCGCGCTTACGGCTAGGGGACGCCGCGCTTACGGCTCGCCGCACAGTGGTTCCATTTAAAAAAAAAGAATGAGAGAAAAAATGATAAATAAAAAAAATAATAATAAAAATAAAAAAAAAATTAAAAAAAAAATGAGAAAAAAACATTAATAAAAAAAATTTGATGTTCATTTTCATTTTCAGACCACTGTGCGTAGAGCCGTAAGCTCGGGTACGGAGAGACATGAGCGCGTGGACGACTAGCGGTAAGCGCGGGGATAGCAAGTTGAGCGACCCGCAAAGCGGTTCGTGAGCTGGTCCCGAGGCGAGGCGATTACGTTACGAATCCGATTAGTGTGCTTTGCAGTAGGGGGTTTCATACAAAGAATACTGAACCGCTCGAGTTGATACGTTTACGATCCCTTTCCGAGTTGATGTATGTGCTGTGACCTTAGCCGTATAATATTTCAACTGTGCTAAAAATAATCATTACACTCATATTACTGATATAGGTATATAATGTTATGCTCAGAGAAGGAATGGTTGAAAACGTGTTGTGGTCATTGCAAAATATCCACATCGCGAAATTCGTTTTATGGCTCTAATGAAAACGCTCACGACGACGACACGCGTGGAATCACAGAAAGACTAGCGAAATTAGTGTGGTGGTTGTCATGTTTTACGACCATAACGCATTGTGACAGTGAAGAATTGCCATGACGCGTTCTAAGCACTAGTTTGTGTAACCTTAACACAATGGACAGGTTGTAATGATTGTCTCTTATTTCAGTAAAATTTTCTATCTGTGTAACACAGATATAGAATTTACCAAATAACGCAAATGCATGTACTTCGCGTGTCCGAACCCCGACCAAGCGTCGAGGTTGGACGCCCGCCGCTGAACTTTCCGCGCGCGTCTGTTGTTGCAGCCGGTCGGTCGGCCGAAAAACTAAAGAAATGCTTCGTTGCTTT